>VYZT01060728.1:298-103092 GCA_013400735.1 Pomatostomus ruficeps | reverse complement strand
AAACATACTTCAAGGTTTCCCTAAAACAGCTCCTCAAGTCCATTTTTCCAAAGATGTGGATCTGTGCCAGGCTAAGCCACCCCAAGTCCAGGTGCTGCTCCCCCAGTCCCAGCTGTACTGGCTCAGGGAGCCCATGGAGCTGGAATATGGTCCCTCAGCTGCTTTCCTCACATGCTCCACACCTTGTGTCGCTCCAGCCACACTGCACAGGGAGTCCAAAACGCAGGAGACTCACAGGGAAATTCCTCAGAGCAGAAATGTAAAGCTTGGGTTTTCGTCAGAAGGAAAGGATAAAGGCAAGAGAAAGGCAGGGTCCTGTCTATGGAGATGCTCTGGGTGCAGACAGGTGTGGAGCTGGGTTTAGGCAATACCCACCTCTGCCTCTCAGCATGAGGAATGAAGAGGGTGTTCTCATGCTGTGCCTACAGTTTGTTTTGTCTTACTGCCCAGTGCAGTTTAAGTTTTGAGATCAGCTTAAATTTTAACTCCAGTGCTCCCAGTTAAAGTAACTATTTTCTAAATGGAAAAAACCAAAATCAGGGGAAGGGAGAGTGTGATTTCTTCTGATTCTGGCAAATGGAGAAATTATTCTACATTAAAACTTCCTTGCCCAAAAATGTTAGATCATTTTCATTTTCCTCTTATTCTGACATTATTTCTACTGTTTGTAATCTGGAAGCTTCTTTGATTTTTGTTCATCTGGATGAGCTATANAACCATTCTGTGATCCTGTGATTTGATCAGTATTCTTGTAGTCAAGCCATGTGTACCTTCAATTAGGATTTAAGAACAGCTTTGAAATGGGCTAAGTCTGCAGCTTCTGAGAAATACCTGTCTCTTCCCAGAAACTGTCCTAGAGATTTAATTTCAGCTTTTAATTTTAGTTTCTAGGTCACTGAAGATATTTACTACTGAGTAAAACCCCAAATTAAGCTGGTCAGTTTCTGGGAGTAAATATTTGTAAGAACCTACTTAGTCCCTTGTGTCTAGGGGAGCACTGTTCATGGGAGATTTCTTTATCAGGATTTAAAGTTGAGGTCCTGAATGCCTACAAAATAAACCAGTATCTATCTGGGCCTTCACAAGAGAAGTAAAATTGGTTCTTTTTTTTTTTTTTTTTTTTGCCACTGTTTAGTCTGCATTTAATCTGCCAAGGCACATGCAAGTTTAAATTGATTAAAGTATTCTCATTTCCTGTCCTGAACATGTTGTGTAATAGCCTTCTTTAGCTTTTTTTGAATATTTGCTCTGTCTCACTCCAGCACTGGTGGGTGAAGTAATTACCACATCAGATCAGTTGGTAGGATGCCTTCAAATCTGCCAGCTTGGGGCCTGATTAGACCCTGCCAGTGCAGTTTGTAGGTCATAGGCAATAACTGCAAATTGGTGGAGGAAGAGACATTTCCACCAGCTGTTACCAAAGGGTGCTGCTATGGTAATTTTCATGTTTCAGTCAAAAGACTTATTTTGGAACAAAAATATACTAATGGGTGTTACTTGTTTTGTTGTTCAGAAAACTTTTCCAGATCTTCAGTGTCAAGGTATGCTGGTTTTGGGTTCAGTTTCTAAATACTACAAAAGCAAGAGATGACAGACTGTCAGAGGTTTAGAGATCTTTCCACGGTTTTTTGGTGAGTTTGGTGTCGTCGTTGTCTAAACACAGGCAGGCTGGACTGGAGCAGATCTCTTGGGTCACAGCTCCCTTGTTTCTGCCTTTCACAGGCACTGTCATATTACCCTTTTTAAAAGTGCATTCAGGTGTGTCTTAGTACTTGGGGGTTTTTGTCCTCATTTGGGAAACTTACAAAATGTTGCAATGCTGAAATGATCTGGTGAGCTTCTTTAAGTTTCCTTTCTTACTCCTGTCCTGTTCACGGTCAGAAAACTATGCTGCAGGGCTTAAGCCTAGAAGGCAAGAGCAGAACTGGACTCTGCAGGTTAGACAAAAAATGTTGCTAGTATCTCCTGGAGTTACGTTATTCCTTCTTAAAACTCTGCATTCTCAGAAACAAGCTGCACAAACATGAGATCAGAAATTATGTGCTTGAATTAGCTAATAAATAATGTTTCCTGGCAGCAGCAGCAGCACGTAATCATATGCATTATACAGAGTATCAGACTGTGTTTAGTACTAAATAGCACTTCTCATTGGTCTCTTGTAAATCAGAGCTGTCTCGATGTTAAAAGACAAACACAGATCCAAACTGCAGATTCGGGTAATTTGCTCCACCTACTTAAAAGCCAGCTATTTCAGGGGAGAATTTTAGTGAGTTACAACCCCATCTCATATTTCCAAAAGGCATTTCTTTACCAGTTTCCAGTGTTCATCCCATCACTTTGTCTTCTTTAGGTAATACATAAATCTATCAGAAAAAAGCGTAATCTATAACCTCCAAGGCCCCTTAGTGACAAGCCCCATTGTCAAAGGCAGGCACTTTGCCAGGAAACAGTGACTCCCAGAGAGAGTGTGCAAGGTTAGGGGGAAAGTATACTATTGCCAGAGAAACTGTATTCCAAGTGGATTTGTGTGGAACAACAACAATATCCAGTGACTGGTTAAATTAGCCACAGATGTGTTTTCTAGAACATTGTCCAAGAAGATATACAGTACTTTAAGGCTTGGTTCAGACATAATCATCTTCTGAAGTCAAATCAGATCCAAGCAAAATTGCCTGGGTACCAGGGAAGCTTTAAAGGAATTCTGTAATATGATTCAGACAAGTAGATGAATCAGACTGCTGCGGACTGAACAAGGAGCACGGCAGTGAGAGATGAGGTAAGAGGACTGCACACCAGCTTGGTGTGAGCAGTTTGCTGCTAAACTCGGGGCTGTGGCGGATTGACAGGGCGCGTTATGCCGGCCACCTGCCTGGAACGTGTGTGCGGAGCAGGATCTCCCAGTGGCTCCTTCCAGCTTTCCCGAATGTACGTGAGCTCGGCTCTGCACTTGCCGTCTCCATTGTGTCTCGCTGTCCCTGTACTGTGCCTCTGACCCGGCAGCGCTGCCGATTCCGCGGCTTAAGAGGATAATTACTGCTCTGAGGGCAATGCACTTACTAAATATTTGGAGAATTTTCACATGCTGAAATCAGAGTAGAAGTGAAGGCTCTGGGACATTTATCATACAGCAGAATTTTGTCTGGGCATCACAGCTCGAGTAGTGCATGGGATTTCGGTCTGAGATGGGTGTTGAAAAGCTCAGCTTCCCTCCCACAGATGAGTTCTGACTCTCATTTTTAAAGTTCAGATAAGACAGTGGAAAGAAGTCCTGTTGAATTACAGATCTGCCTTATGCTTTAAAGTTCTGGGGAAACATAAGAAGCTTAGTTACTGTCGTAGTTGGAACAGGAAGGGAGAAAAGCTTTTGTTGTATTCTCTGACCTATTTCTTTCCCATGTTATTTACTTGAACTAAATTGGATATTATGTATTAATGTTGCTATCTAAAAGGGCCTGGAAGTATTCAGCCTAGATTCTCTTTGTAATAAGCATGAATGGTAAACGTGGAATTTACAAAGTAGCTGTGGGCAAGTTTCAGAGGAGTTACAAATAAAAAGAAAAATTTTCACGATAGAAATGGCATATCTTGTGTATGAAAATTTTTCTCAGTTGCTCTTTTTCTGAGCTTTATTAAATGTTTTCAGTAGTATTGGTGAAAATGTGAAAATGGATCTGTTTGGGTTTGCTTTGAATTTCCAGGTATAGTTCCAAAGAGGAGTCAAGTGCTGTGAATTTATTCACAAAAATAATGTATTTTATTTTCCTTATTACCTCTTAGTAATAATTTGTTTTAATCAAGCAAATTATATTGCTTTGCATCTACTGCTTCCAGTTTCATATCCTTTGAGGTCTGAATTCTGCTTCAGGAGATTTTGCACTTCTATTCTTAGGAATTTTTGCAGGTCACATGCAAGGCCATGTGTGTGTGTGCATGCATGCGTGTATGTCTTTGGACAGCGTACCAAAAATTAGAATAACTCTGCAAAGTCATGGCTTTGCTTCAGGAGACCTCACAAAAAATGAGACTTGCCTCTGTTTTCAGGTATATTTGCTGATTTTGATCTATGAAAGCCAGACATCCTGACAGTGGCAGAATGTGTTTGTTCTAAAACGTGAGTATTATGAAAATGCTCATACCTATGGTGATATTTCTTCTCTCTTTTCAGGGTCTTTGTAAACAGAAGTTTAGCCATGGAAAAGATAAAATGCTTTGGTTTTGATATGGACTATACACTTGCTGGTGAGTATCTTCTCAATTTTTTTGAACACTGACTTAATTTGGAATATTGCCTCTTGCTGAGCAAAAAACAGCAAAAAGCAGATTGGGCTACTCCAGTTAACAGGTGCTTCTTCTATTGGTAAATTTCACTATTTGTTGCACTTTCATTTTAGGTGTTTCCCTTAAATTTGTTATCTGCAAGCTGTATTTGGTCACAAGCCATGTTACTGTAATACAGTTTCAAGTGATTATGGGTGTCAAGAAAACCAAAGCTTAATAAGTCTGATTGCTTCCTTAGATTACACTTCCTTAGACAATGCCCCTTGTGCATGCTTGGCTTTGAATAACAAGGTGATTTCTGTTATCCTTGGTGCGCATAGCAGGCTACACCTTTGGCCAGCAGGTTCTCGTGTGTGCTGGGAGGGTCATTTTTGAATAGGTTTTCTTCTTCCCCCTTCCTGGGTTAGCCACATCAGTGACTCATTTTGAGAAGAGGCATGGCAGGGGGAGTGCCTTGTGTCAGCTCAACAAGTTAATTTGGAAAGCTTTACCCATTCTTTATGACAGATAAGCTTTCGGAGGTTGCATAAGATCTTTTAGTTTCATAAAATTGTTTGCATGAATTCTTCATCTTTCAGATACTCAACAGGCAAGTTCCCTGAGACTTTTGATGAGAGGAAATAAAGCTACCATTTTCTTCATAGTCAGACTTGTATGTTTTGTATTTTAAGGAAGGAAAAGATAAAAAGCTTACTTCGACTTTCCTAGGTTATAGTACCACACAGGCTGTAACTGTGTAAATGTACAATCCTGCCTTCTTTCTCATTACCACTTCCAAGGTTATGGATAAAAAGTTTTTATCACCATTAATATTTCAGTTTAGAGTTGTTGTGTATATGAACGGGGAAAATGCGAGGTAGAGTGTCAGGGTCACCTAATAATAGGTTAATGCAGTATGTCAGCTGTGGTCATCTGGTTACTGTGTACTGAGAAGGAATGAGAGATGAGTAATGTGCCTGGGGACAGTGTGAGGGTCAGGAGCTGGGGTCAGAGGCTAAGTCAAGGGCAGGAAGGTTTCCATAGGCTCATGGTTCAACTGCAAGGAGCAGTTTTGGAGACTGTGGCAAGTAATTGCAGTTTATATTTAGATCAGTTCCTTGTGTTCTTTTATCCATGAGGAAGTAGTTACATAGAAAAGGTTTGGTTTTTCAACATCTAATTTATACATCTGTTTAAAGTTCTTGCCACTTTTTAAGTCATGAAGTGTATCTTTGTTAACCTGTGCTGGATATGACTGCAGGCAGGTGCTCTCTGTTTGTTTTCCAGCTGTGTGACAGTCCTGTGGGAGTGCTTTTAAGAAGTGCATGAAAAACAGTTGTTCAAGAATAAATGCTTAAAAAAAAAGAAAAAAGAAAAAGTTGTGGGTGTCACTTGAGTAACAGAAAAACAACTTCTGTGCCTTTTGCAAAAGAAGTGGCAGCACTTCCCAAGGACCCAGGTGATCCCAGTGGGGCTGGTGTAGAGCATAGAGTGTGTTGCTAATTTTCATGCTGACAGAAGGAGACCTTCAGCACCGTCCTCATGTATCTGACTGTTTATTTTACTCAAATGTTGCTTGTTCCTGTAAACACAGAGAAAATGTGGTGTTATCCACAAAATGATGCTTGGTGTGATGAAAGGAAAAAATGTGAGTGTTTCAAGCATCCTAAAGCAGTACCAGGGACATAAAAACCAGGGGCTTCCAAGGCTGGAACATCACAGTGCTCCAGTTGAGAGGCAAAGTCAGTACATTCGGGGGAGTTGAGTGACAGGGTATGAGGCAGAAAAAGAAATGGGATGTGGTCTGATCAGAAAACTGGAAATCTGGACCCCTCTGGGGTAAGCTTCTGTCCAGTGACTTCTTCCATGGTAAAAGAGAGATAATAGTTGCAAATCATTTTACTAGGACTTGAGAGAGTGTAATTAGGTTGGAAAGCCTTTTGCAGATGAAAAACTTTATGACTGGTAAGTACTATTTCCTTTTTTCCCACTCAAACTGGAAATTAGCATATGAAACGACCCGTTTATTTTCTTATGTCTCAGAGTCATCCTTTCCTCTCTGTGTGGGCTTTTATTATCTGACCATTATTTGCTATTTATAGCTTGCATACAAGAAAAAATTCTTATTCACTGCAGGGGCTTTAAAGAGTGCAGTGTTAGAATATGATTACAATTATAATAAATTAATTGGAAATGATAATGAAGAAGTGGGACAAGTGAAGTATTACAGTAATGTGCTGTAGTTAGTGCATTCATTAGACCCTGTTGTGTTTTCTGACTGGTCACATTATCCTTTACCCACTCTTTCACATGGACATGCTACTTGTCTTGATTAAAAAAGATTTAAAAAACAATGTAAAAAGCCTTTTTTTGTGTAATTTAACATCTGGAAATGGTATCTGCATACCAGATGGCGCATGCTGAGCAGAAGCCTTTTGGAGACCATTCAAAACATGTAAATAGGCCAAGGAAAAGAACAGAGGCATCTCCATGTCATTAGCTCCTCATCTAGTTTTCTGCATTTGTACTTTCAGACATTGCTAAGCCACTTTTCTGTGATGTTTTTTAAAATATCCTAAGCATAATCTTCCTATTCAACAGCCGAAGGCAGGCAGAGTCATTGACCCTGCCAAAAATCTATATGTTACCTCCCCTTCTGTTGTGAACTTTCACATCAGAAATAGACTGATGATAATCATACGTTTGATATCTCAGGAGAATGGTTATTTTGATACACATTGAATTACCTGTCTTGTAAAGAAGTACTCCTGCCTCTTGTCTCTCTTTCTTCTTTCCAAATCAACAACCACTGGTAGCACCAAAAGTCTTCCTTAGGATGTGGTTCAGTACCAGAGAAGTCAGAATCATTTGATGTATTTTGAACTTTAGAAGCTTGAAACAGTTTTATTCTGGTACCTTATGAATTTAAGGACACGGACCTGCTTGCAATAACCATCTTTTCTGTCTGGAATAATCTAATTTTGGTAGGGATGTGGCATTTCCATTTTAAAGTCTATAGTAACAGCTACCATGCACATGCTGCAGTGATCGTGTTCTACTACCAGCATGTCTGAGAATGTCAGCTTGCCAGCTGAGAGCAGTGTTAGTATCATCATGTTACATTGCATATAAAGTACAATTTCATGTGTTATTTTATAGAGTAGTATTTCATAGAGTTATGAAATTAAAGAACTACTTAATTCAGAATTTAAAAGAATTCAAGGTTGTCTGATACAGCATTTCTATAGTGGTTTTGTTCACTTTCAAGCCAAAATTAGATTAAACTTCAAATTTTTGTAAATAACTCCTGTGTTCCCTGATTGTGCTTGTCTCTTTCCTTGCATAGGGTTGAGAAATACTGTTAATGCTTGGGTTGGGAAAACAAAGTCGTTTTGTGTTGAAGAGCCTGAAGGTTCTAGCTTTTCCTTCTGAGAAATGAGGGACCTTAAATAGCTGAATTTGTAATCACTGTGATTATAGCTAGAATTAATTTTGACTGCTGGGAAAACAAAATGAAAGCAAATTGAAATAACTCTCACAGGTTTCAGATTTCTTGTTTTCCCATAAAGGATTGTTGTTGTTTTCTCATGGGGTAAATAAGATCTCTTACATGTATGGAAACTCCCAAATCTCCCTAGGTTAATTTCCTGGATACACTAATACTAGAAGCTCAGAAATCTGTCTTACGTATTAAACTGGATGTCCCTTTCCTATTCAATCTGTTTGACAATCACATTTAGAACATAAAATAATGCTTTTTAAAGCTAGGTGTTACTGGGAGGCCAGTGGAAGGAGCAGGAAGAGCAGCAGGGTTTGACTGTGGTTTGTGTGCTTAGTTAAGTAGTTGCTGTTCAAAGTGTTGCAACACTTGACACAAGCAAGAGTCATCAGCTATTTCAGCCCTCGCTGTTAGTGGAGGTTAAGACAAGTTTCTGTGATGTTATGCAGCCCTTCATTCCCTGCCTCTGACCTTGCTGCCTGCCAGCCTGGGAGCAAGGCCCTGCCTGTTCCCTGTGGTGCCCTTGCTCCTTGGGAAGCCCTGGCATTACACCCAGGGCTGAATTTGCTGTCAGGGCAGAACTGAGAATTTTTGAAGGATTCCTGTTTAAATTAGAGAGATTGAAGGTGCTTTTGTAGTTCTTTTTTTGTTTGCTAAGTAGTAGTTTTATTTATGATCTGAATGATTCATCTCTGCTTATTTACCCAGCCAGAAGACCAACAGTCACTACCAATTCTGGTCTGCCTGCCTTTTTTCACAAGTACTGTCAAAACTGTCCATGCTTTGGTAAAGGAGAATGTTGCATGCAATCCAAAAGATTCACAGCCTTCTCTGTTTTATGTTTACTGCTAAGTGCAGAAAGTAAAATAAAGGTATGTCAGTGGAGAGTCTTCATTGTGGCACTCACCTGAGCCTGAGGAATTGGTGACACCCATTGGAAATGCAGCAGAGAAAGATTGGTTTCACACAGCATTTTATTTGGCTGCTTCCTACTCAGTGTGAGCTGCACTTAATTATTGGATCTGGATCCAAATAATACAGGAGGCCTTGGCATTACCAGCTCTTAAATGGGACAGGCTGCGCAATGAGGTAATGGATAGATGTCCCTTGACAGGAGCAGAGCTAAAGCAGTGGGGTTCCCAAACTGGCTGTAGTTTCACACTGGGCCATTGGCAGATGGAGAGGGATAGTAAGAATTACAAACTCAATTGTGCTTGAAAAGAGTCCTCTGTGACTACTCTTCTCCAAAAGTTACAGCTTTGTTGAAAGTTTTATCTTCTATCTCTGAAGTAGATAAGAGGTAATATCAGTAGACAAGATGCTTGCATTTGGAATGCTTTTCCTGTGCTTAATTCATTGCTGCTTCTCTGTTCTCCAGAAACTGATAATAAAATTATCATTGGCTGCTGAAAACTGTTTCAATAAAAAAGGAGGGGAAATGAGGCTTGAAAAATACTGGGTTTATTGTGTGCAAATGTGATTAATGCAATATAATCTGATTGGAATATAGCTTGTGTCCTGGAAACATGGCCGATTTAATGCCAAGATTTGGTGCACTGCAAAGATTTTATTGCAAAATTGCTTATGCTTTCAGTTTGTAGCATTTCCCTTCTCATCACATGGGAAAAGACATGGGAAAGACAACTTTAGTCTTTCCCAACTTAATCCAAAGTGCAACATGCATAAACAGGTTTTGCCCCTTCTTCAGGTAGGTGTTCATGTCAAAGCCATCCTTGCAATTTGGAAAATTTTTCACACCCTCATTTTATTTTTGAAATGCTTTTCTTTACATGTTGACTCCGGGAAAGATACACTCAGCCAGAAAGATTGTTGCTGTTGTGTGATCTGGGAGAAAAGGTGACAGCAGAATGGAGAACTGGTTCTTCAGTCCCTCTACTATTTTTACTGTAACTGAGTCTATCAGGTTTCTGGTTTCAGTTTGCACAACTGAGAAATGGGACTAATGAACTTGTACCTTGTATGAAAAAAATTCTGGATTGCACAAATGAAAAACAAATTATAAATGTGGGAGTTTTATACATGAAAGATTGAACTGAATACTTAAAAAAAATACTGAGCTTGTAATGTAAACAACTACAACATATCTGAATGTCAGTTCAGGTGCTGTTATTGTCTGTTTATTAGTGCTGAACTCCAGTGCAGATGTTCTAATGAGGCTCTCCTGCTTAGGTTAAAGGTTTGCCTTTAGTTTTATCGTGATGTGAGGACTATAGGCTTTGAGGACTTTTTGGAGAGATACTAAGCAGTTTTGCTTCTTTCCCAGTTTGCTGGATAATGACATTCTTTGTGTCATACGGAAATAATGTGTTGGCTGGAGAAGGGAATCGGTGGATGTGCAGGAGAAGCCTTCCAACTCTCCTAGCCAGGACCGGGAGATGCCCTGACTGTTGCACATCTGCTGTCTGCCTTTTCACATTTGCACATTGCCAGTCTGACAGGTGCAGATTTTGCAGATTTCAGAGGCTGGTTTAGCCATTGGTGTTTTAAAGCTGAAGGCAGATGGAGAAGCCAAATTGTTCCGAGTATGCTTTGAGCTGGATGTCTTTTCAAATACCAGTGCAGTGGTTATTGTCCCTGCTCCCTCTGTGTTGCTGCTCTTCAGAGCCTGACCATTTAAAGCTGTGTAATGAGCAAACGAGGTCTGGAGCTGTGGGATCTCACATGCTGGCACTGGGAATGAGGAGTGGAGAAAGCATGTGTTGCTTGCTCTGTCCCAATAAATCACTGACTGACAAACTGCTAATCTGCTCTCTGTGGATTCTTGAAGAATCAGAGTGATAAACAGAAGCTGCTGAAAGAACGAGTCTTCACAGTGTAAGGAAAGTTTCAAAAGCTGCTATATTCTGTTTTCTTGCTCTTAAAAACATGATGATAACACCAAGCTGGGTCAGCAGGCTGTTAGTATACCAAGGCAAGTTCTTGTCTTGCCAGACGATGAAAATAGGGAGGCATTTTTCAATCTAATCGACCCCCTTATCTAGTAATCTTAATACCACAACAGAAGTACTATTAAGTTGCAAATACCCTTGTGATGACTCAAACAGCTTACTCTGTAGGAGGAACCAAAGCTGAGAGTACAGAAGGCTTTAACTCTGAGATCACATTGCTTTGTGAATACCTTATTTTAGCTACAGCAAAACTTCTGTGTGTGGCTTCTTGCCAGCATGGGCACTTGTGCTGCATCTAAGCTCAGGTGCACACTGTTAAACAAACGTGTAGCCTTGCAGGCTCACTCTCTTCAGTGAATACGGAGAAAAATAAGAAGCTGGGTCTGTTTGGACAGTGATAAACCTGAAAAATGCCTTAGATATATTGTATGATTACTATGCCTTTAAGTAATTTCCTTCTTATTTCTAGATGCTAGCAAATTGTGTTTGAACCTGAAGCCCAAGCAACTATTTCTTCCCTGTTCATAAGTCTTCACTGAAGAACTAAGCCCATATTTTGGCACAGTAGTTTGTTTCCATGGAAATGCAGGGATATTTCCAATATGGGATTATAACTCACAGTGGGCTGTATCTGAGAGAGGTAAATTGTGAAGGCCCCTTACTAAGCACAAAAAGCATTCTCTTGTGTCAGGGAAACTGTAAAAAATTCCTGTAAAAGAACAGGTGACCCTGTAGTCATGTTTAAAATACTGATCCAGTGCAAAGGAAAGTTATATCGACTATTTTAAAATGGACAGACTGAAGTTTCTTTGAAATGCAGAGTCTGTCTGAGTTGCTTCTCTCAACTTGCAAAATGTGACCTCAGTGCTGCTGTTGTTACCTCAAGCCATTCATTTTTATTCAGCAGAAGAAATCTTTCCAACACTAAGCTCTGCTCTGCCAGCCTCTGAGGCATATTCAAACAGCCCAAATCTTTGTTATATTGAAGGCAAACAAAGTGCAGCAGCAGAGAGCTAAAAATATCTAGAATTTACCAGTAAGAGCACTAATAAGCCTGCTTTGGGAAGAGTTAAAGCTGATGATATTTGACAACACTTGTTTTTAATACAAGTAGAAATGTAGCACTAAAAACAACCTGAAGTGTAGACCCAGCAATTCACAGCCAGGCTGCACATACAGTGCTGTGTCAGTCCTTGAAGCAACGACAAATCCTGTCTTTACATACCCTGTTAGCATGCAGAGCGGGAGAAGGGGTGCTGATACAGTTCCAGGTTAGAGGTTTTAGAGCTGAGAGCTGTGCTGTGCACTCGGGGATGTTTGCAGGAGCATTAGAGGTAAGGAATTTTCCACTGCTCTTAGGCTGCAGTGGGTGCGTCGCTGCTTTACAGGCTCTGCTGCGGCTGGGGACTGCAGAGCCCTGGTGCTGCTCTGTCGGGGAGCGCTGGTTTCCACTCAGAGCCCCGTGTTTGGCATCGTCAGAAAAGGGTGCCATGGAGCCACTGAAGCTCACATCCAAAAGATTCAACCCTCTGATGATTAGTGACCCTTGCCGTAATTCCTGTTGTCAGATTTACTGTCAAAAACATCTGTGGGCACAAAAGCGCTGTGCAAGATCTGGCTGTTCATGCAGGGCAGAGCAGCTTGTGTGTTAAGCATACAAAAGTATTATGGGATGCACCTGGAGGTTTTTTCAAGGTATTGTTTGCTGATCATTACAAATACATAATTTTTAGTGAAATAGAAAAGGTACATTAAATATTGAAGTGTGCTTAAAAGCTAACCTTTGTCTTACTGCACAGGTCACTTCTGTGTTTGAAAAAGTTTTTATGGGTAAGTGAGAATTATACTCAATATGGCAGCAGTTTCCTATCATTTAGACTGAAAAATTAAAAATTCAACGAAACAAAATATATTGCTGCCCATTTTGTTTGGTATTACAAAAAGTCTATTTAAATATAGGCTGAAGTGCTGCAATTCTGCTTTGCATAATACCGTGCATTTTTATTTATGGTTTAGTGCTTAAAATCAAACCCCAGGAGTCAAGAGGACTGGAGTCTGTTCCTACTTGGTTTTCAACTCATTTTGACTGTAGACAAGCCCTTTATGGTCACAGTTCAGCTGAGTTCATAAACAAATGGCAAGTCAGAAGTTCACTACGTTCCTAATTGAAAACATACGAATCATCCCACTGGTTTCTCTTGGGATTTCTTGTGGTTGCAATGAGGCATGTTTACCACTTTGTTTACAGGCACTGAGCTCCCAGGTCTGCACAGCTCAAAGGTGCTCGACTCCATTGCCTGCACACAGGGCACATGTTTACGTGGGCAGAGATGACTCAAACCACTGCTGGACACACTAGAGCTTTAAACAGGAATGATTTTCCCTTTGTATCCAGTGAGGATACTGTGAAGTGAAATGCCTACAGTGGCCATGGCAGGAGTTGAGGTAACACTTGGTGTGTCTTTGGAAAGAGGGACGTGAAGCAAGGGGATCTGGAGGTCTGTGCTTACCCCATTCCTGGGACTGCCGAGCCAGCTGACTGTTTGTACAGAGGGTCTCACACTACAGATACCTCTGCAGGGCTTCTAGTTCTCATGGGAAAGAAAATCTTCGCTTTTTTTCCAGTGCAAAGTGACAGCACCCTGCCAGGCTGTGCAAGCCAAGCGTGAGTCTGGGCTCCCGTCAGAGCTGAGGAGTCTGACTCCGCTGTCAAATCTAAGGGTAGTTAACACCCAGGTGTGAAACTTAAACATGACATTTCAGATTCCTTCCTGGGTAAGTAATGAATTACTTTAACATGGAGAGCAGCATAGCCTGAAAAATGTTAGCATTTCCCTTTTGCTATGTTTCAGTGGCAGTGCCTGACAATACCTACCTGATTAGAAAAGGCCCTGTAATACAGAAGCTGAAGTCATTAGTGTGCTAGAGCAGAAATCCTCCTCTTTTCCACTTGCATATGAAAAGTGGTGTTGCTCTGTAACAAGTTTTGAAGATAAGATACCCTGAAAGGAGGGTCAGTGTGTAGAGGTCAGATAGCTTTCCTCACTACCTGGTTACTTCTGGGGATCCTCAGACCTCTGACCCTACAGCTGAGCAACATGTGATATGCTTGCCCAACACTTAATAGTACATTTAGTTGGTATTGTTATTTCAGTGGGGTTTGGTTTTTAATTAAATCTAGTGTCCCAAACACCTCCAGGACTGGCTGTTTCCCTCTGGATTCTCAGCTGGAGTTACAGGTCAGGTGATCAGAAGTGCCAGGGGATGAGTATTTGAATTTAAGTAGCCAGTGGTGTGGTTGTTGTGGAGGGGTGGCTGTCACAGACAGAGCAGTGGACACTAAATGCCTGGCTTTGGGGTCATGTGCAGAGGAGATACTGGCAGAATGGAGAGCTCTGGGGACAGTTCTATCCTGTTTTGGGACACTAGGATCTCATTTGATAGATGTTGAGACAGGATACATAGATATTTGTATTGTTACAGGGGATGGGTTTGTTAAAGGGGATCTCAGTCCTCAAGGCTTTAACTAGGCAGTTTTTGTCAGCACAACACTGATACAAATCTAATCCTAATACATACTTGCATTACTTATTTGTGGTGCAATTCAGAGCAGCTCTTTGATCCTGCTCTTTAAGTCAGGTTTGTGTAATTTCAGAAATGTATTTGTACAAGTTTAATTATGCATGTTGTGCCTGAGACATATAAATCTGGATACCAGCTCTCTACCTGCCCGTGTATGTCCCTAACTGTCTGATTTGCATGCCTTACTCACTGGGGAATAAGCAGCAACTGAAACAACCTGTTTTTAGTTATTTTACTTTCATTTCTTCAAGACTTAACACAAAGTAGTTGGGCTGCATTTCCTGTGCTTCAGAGAAAAGGCGAAACCCTGTACATTATCTGTCTACATTTTGGCTTCTCTGTCTTTGTGTGACCTCTGGGGAACCCAGAGAGCGGGTAACATTTCTGAAGATTGAGTACTTTTTACAGCTTTTTGCAACCCTTTTGGAGGAGGTCATCACCTCTAGTTTAAGAAATACTGATCTTATCTGGACACCTGGAAGTCAACAGCACAGACAGTGCTCTCAGCACCTGCATGGGGAAGGAGTCGAGACAGTGTGTGCCCAAGGGGTCAGAGCCGGGATGCACCACCTGCAGGAAGCAGCTGCTCTCATGAACTGCCCTGCCAGTGTGGGTTTGTTTTGGGGGGCATTTCCCTGGGCTGCTCTTGCCTTCCAGCTGGGAGGAAAGGCAGGTGAGGAGCTGGCAGATGGAAGGGATGAAACTCCTTCGGGAGGTGATAGGGCGTCATAAGAGAGCAACAGATGGGGAAAAACCGGAGGCAGGCATGAGTGATACTTCAGGTCATCATTTAGTGGTCCTGGCTCTGCCTCTCTGCCTGGAGGAGCTGCTCTCCCTGCAGACTTCTGTTGTTGCAGGAACCTCATGAGCTTGTTTTTCCCTTCCTAAATGAGGAATCTGGCGAAGGGGAGTTGCTTCCTCAAAGCTGCCTCAGTGGTATGGAAATCAGTGTGTTGTCACTGTTCCAAATTCAGGGCTTTTACCAGCACCAAATCCATAGTGATTGGAAATAAAAGGGCAGGCAGGACTGCTTGCAGGTGTGCAGTTTGAGACAGCAAATACATCTCACAAAAGGGAGATGACTGAAGCAGTGCAAAAAGGGGTCGGTATTTTAACTTCAACTCCTGCTTCTCTCCTAAGATCCATGAGTACCTTGTAAGAAGTGTTGGCAGGCCCTGGAACAAACCATGTTACATCTTCAATGAGAAGCTCCCCTGCCTGAATTTGTGTGTGTCGGAGAAACAAGGGAAGATATGGGCAGCCCCTAAAGGGCTTTCTCCTCTCCACAGCTTAAGCAGGGCCATCACATGCAGTTCAGCCTTCCCCAGCTATTCATTTTGAAACAAAACAGGCTTTAAATATTTCTTTTCAGAGAAGCCTTCCAGGAGGTCTGCATACTTCTGTGGGTCATTTTTGCAACATCATTCCAACCGCTTTAGCTTTGTATTTAGTGCAAATTGGATCTCAAAGATAATTCTTGATTACTCTGTGCATACCTGTAAGTTGCAAAATAGCTCTGGTGTTCTCCCTGTGTGTGCTTGCCAGTGAGAGCACTGCAGTGCAGCTCTGTGTGCAGGTTTGCTGCTGGTTTACCCTGTGGTGCTTTGTCCATGAAAGCCCAAGCAAAAACATGTCCAAGTGTACACTTAGATGCAGACATGCACCACAGACTGATCCGGTGTGCGAGGCTCTTGCTGGGACCACCTTCAAGGTGTAGGGCAAAATTCTCTTCTCAGGTTCCCAGAGTAGCTCCTGACTCAGTCTTCCAAGTCTCCTGTGTTGACACTTGCAGGCGTTTTACGGTGTGAAAGAAAATGAATGTCCTGAAAGGAGTAATTTGTCACTGACTGAGGAATGGACCGTAATGGCAAAGCCCCAAAAAGAGCACGAGACCTTTTCTTGAACCGGTTGCTCTGCGTCTGAGAGAAACATGAAGGGTTTATGTTGCCTGGGCAATGTGCTTGTAGCTTCTTCCTCCTAATTATCCCTGAGCTGATGATCTAAGACTGCTTTGTGGATATGAGGACAGAATTTTGCCTGCAGGATGCACGATTACCAACTGTGCCTCTTCAGTAAGTCAGTTGTAAGTGTATTTGGAATAACTGCCAGGCCAGCTTCTGAGCTTACCAGAGGATACAGCTCCAGCAGACACAGTCCCACATGGCACAGAGCTGTTGCAGTTTTAAAATCAGTCTGATTTTTTTCTTTAACAGGGGAGCCCAGTGTAACTCCGTCAAGCCTGGAGTGACACTCTGAATCTGCATCTGCCTCATGTGAGTTAAAATCCTGGCAGCAGCATTTTGCATCAGCTGGAGCCTCTGTTG
This sequence comes from Pomatostomus ruficeps, assembly GCA_013400735.1. Lineage (NCBI taxonomy): Eukaryota > Metazoa > Chordata > Aves > Passeriformes > Timaliidae > Pomatostomus > Pomatostomus ruficeps. Next base: position 86,521 of record VYZT01060728.1, on the reverse strand, counting down.
AGAGCTTTTTTTTTTCTTTTTCTTTTTCTTTTTTTTTTTTCCTTTTCAGGAAGGCTATAAAATTGTAACTGTATGTGTCTTGGCAGCAAAGGTAAACACAACCACACAAATGCATGAGAATTGCATACCTTACTGCACAACCCCTGCTCATTCCAGACCAGCTTCCCTCCTAGCACGTCCTGTGTCAGTCAGGGATGCCCGCACTCATCACAGACCTGAAGGCTTGCAGTGTTCACTCTGGGGTACTGCTCTTTACCTTTGAATGGTATATTGTTAAGCCAAGTGATGGTATTAAGGGGAAGCTGGAATGCTGTCAACTGGCTTCTGTTTTTTTAAAACCTTTAGTTGTTTTCTTTCCACCCTGGTTGCATAATCCGTGAGCACTGGGTGCTGATAGCCCTGTGCTGCTGAAGCATTGCCTGTGTTGGAACAGGATTATTAAAATAACAATTCCTCTGGAGCTGGGGATTTGGCTTGGTGGCAGAGATCTGGCCATCAAGCAGTAACAGAAAGAAATCAGATGAAGTTGTAGCATGTGCTTTGGTTTTACTGTCATCCCATGTGTGTTGGGCAAGGATGGTGTGGAAATGTGTTTGTGGCTCTGCCTTCTCCCCTGTCACAGAGTTGGGGATGCTCAAAGACCGGGACCTTCTCAGCTGGGTGAAAGCTGAGCACGGGAGACACTGCATGGCAAATAGCTGAATTCATGACGTTGCCATGACACACAAATTATCTCCATCAGAGATACCAGGATTCAGCAACCAGGTCTGAGGGAGGGGATATTCCAGCAAAGTTTAAAACCATGTTTTTATTATGCAGCTGCAGAAAAAATATTGCCTTGTCTTCTCTACTCTGTTTCCTCATGGCTGCCTGAACACATGAGAGAGAACAACCAGCCCTGAGTACAATATTGAAACAATCTAGGAACACCTGTAACTGGGGCATCTTCCCCAAATGTGCTGCCAGAGTTGCAGCAATGTCAGCCTGTCCATTCTTGATCTGAGGAGGTGGATGGTTTGTTTGCCCGGAGGAAGCTCGTGTTACTCGAACATGCTTACGAGAAATGTCAGGGGGTTGTGGCTCATTCCAGTTGATACAGCCAGTGCTGTGGTGTAGGGTGCTGTCAAGGTGGGCTCAGGGAGCTCTCAGTCTCTTCCCAGCTGTGTGTCTAATTAAAGAAAAGTTTATCTGGAACAGTAAGTATTCTGGTAACTGGAGAACATTTATCATCCCTTTCACAAGTCCAGTTTCCTGTGTCTCTGTTTAGTTCATGTGTCAAGGAGAAGGCTCTCATTTTCCAGATATTGTGGAGGAGTAGAAAAATAGAGATGGGATCTGAGGCATGAATGAGCTAATAGTTTAGTTTTATTTAAAGAGACATAAAGAAGCAAAATCTAGGGCTTGAGACATAAGGGGAATAACTGTCCCCCCAAAAGAAACATTTAGATTAATCCTAATTAATCTAATGTACTGCCTCAGCAGAGACTTGGGATGATGAAGGCTGAGGTTGATACCTCTTCTTCAGCCTTTTTCCTAATGGTGCTTCAGCTTGTTTCCTTGGAGAGTTGAATGGACGTCTGTGGTGATTTTTCTAAGACAGAGAGGCAAATACAGAAAGAAATAAATGGAGTGAGGGCATTTTGTGAGCAGCTGACCTCGTGTCCCACACAGCTGTTCCCTGGTGGAGTGTTAAAAAGATACACAGATTACTCATCAGAAAGCCCTACAGTTTCCCTGGAAAGGCTCTGCTGGAGCTGTTAATGAACCACTTCTGCTAGTCCAGAGGAGATGCCAATGTGCTTCTTGAGGTTCCGTGTGTCCGTGCAGCATCACTACGGTTGGTGAGTTCAGGAAGAGCAGGGTTTCCTTGGAGAAATGTTTTGTTTGGAAGTGATGTTTTATGGATTAAGTTGATAACATGGTCGAATTCCCAGGAGGCTATGAAGGAGGAGTACAGGAGCTTCATGGACAGAGCGGAGGATTGGAGTCTGCTTCACGTAACAGAGAGCTTTGCAGAGCTTTCACATTCTGAGAGTATGTGCAGGTGTATTTATAAGTGTTTTCCCTGGGAAGTGCCTTTAAGGTCCTGAATTAGAGGAATTCCTTGTTCCAGATGATGCTCTGGTGTCACTCTCGCAATTTTGTTCATCACCTAACTGCCTATTACTCCCTCCAACTCTAGCTCACTCCCCAGAATTGCCTTGTCAGTCACTGCTTTCTTCATTAGCTGTACCTTTTGATTGCTTATTCCTATCTATAGCTCAATCAATCCTTCCTTTCCTAAAGGACTGAAAAGACTACGTGCATTGAATGTTGTATCATGTTGTTGATGTTTGCCATTGGTATAATATTGCTTGAAGATTTTGATAACTGCTGTATTGACTTTAGTTATCTGTTTAAGACCATTACAGCTTTGCTTATTACATTTTTAATGCTGTTAGTTTAATGGGGAAAATTAACTCTTGGGATTCTGGTGCTTTTTAGATTATTAAGAGATACAGGAGCCCTCTGTCATGAATACTGTGACCTCAGTCTTCTGACAGTCTTGTTTCATCTAAAGTCCTTGCCTTTTTAATTCTTTTTTTTTTTTTTTTTTTTTTTATTTTTTTTTTTTTTTTTTTTTTAGTATTTTATATATTTGCTTTCTCTCAGATTGAACTTCTGTATCCCACAGTGTGTATATATATATATATATGCTGGTGATTACCTGGGCAGTATAGACAATGTGTATTAATATCTATCTTGAGGCCCATAGATGTGTTAGATCTCTCTCAGGAAAAGCAGTCTGTCTTCTAATGAGTTTACTGTGTAACTTACACATTTTCAGCTAAATTTGAAATATTCAAGTGTTTGAGGCAGTTGGACCCATTGAACCCATGGCAACCTTTATTGCAGTCCAAGGTTGTATTTCTTTATCTTAGGACCAGTTTAAGACAGCAAAGTTATGGTATCCCACTCTTAAGGGGAAGGGAACACCCAAGATTTGTAGGTGCTCATGGTCGAAAGGAATGACAAAAGTCAGACGGTCTACAAAAGCTTACAAAGTGTTATTAGTAAATTACACACTTGGCACGAAAATTGGTATTTTAGTCCCTGACCTTCTAGTATAAGCACACAGCAGTGGGGTTTGGATAAAGGAATAGGGTAAAAGGGAAGAGAGAAAGAGAGAGGTGAATTGAAGGCAGGAGAGAGAGAGAAAGGAAGAAGGTGAGAAAAGGAGATCAGCAGTCCTGGCAGCAGCACTGATCCAGCTGATGTGTGTTCAGGGTCCTGGGGCACACGCATGCCTGGGCTTCGTGGGGGTATCTTTTTATAGATAAGTTTTCCCCTCCCTGAAAACAAGGTTCTTGCTTTCTATGGAAATCAGTTATTATGTGCATTCCATTCTTCCAGACCTTTCTGAAAATGGGTCGCAGGGTCTTGGGTGGTCTTGCTCTCCCCCATACAGTCCATGCCCACTTCTCGACCTCATTCCTGCACTTGAGCTGTGCTTATCTCCAGGAGCCAGAACAAAGATGTTTGTCCCAGAAAAGTGCTGCCCTTACCTCCACATAGCCCCCTTCTCCAGCCACATCCTGTTCTTTCTCACATCATGTTATTACCAACAATCCCTGGTTGTTATTATCAACAATCCTTGGTCAGCTTCACAGCTATCCAGCTGTCTCAGTGTTTGAGCCATGCACATTAGCCCTTTATCTTCTGGGCTTCTGCAGACATGCAGCGAGCGTAAACACACTGCCAGAGAAGCACTGTGATTTCCATCTGTCCTGATTGCCTTTTAGATGTAATTTAATGATCTGATTAAACAGTAACATTTTCAGTACATGGGAAGGTCATTTGCAGGGAGAGGCCGCATGGTAGGAATGACTTAGTTGAACAAGTCCATTTCTTTCACATGGAGAGAAGGGAAGGTTTGTGTCCCAGATGAGCAGCTCCTCTGACATGTGAGAGCAGTGAGCTTGCTTTAAAAAGTAGCATTTTGATGCACAAGGGTCATAATGAACAGATTTCTACAGTACCATATGGTGTTATTAACAAGCAAATCATATGTTAACTTGACAGCTCTACCTTCAAGCTAACTTAGTCTGCAGCAAACATTAATTCCCCTGAGATGAAATCTGGAGCAATTTTGGGATTGTATCCAGAGCAGTAACAGAAGCACAGAAGTGATGAATTTCAGGCTTTCTAACCTCCAATACATGTGTTCCCACAATTTATTGGTTTCTTTATCAGCTTTGCAGAAACACAGCAAACCAAAACCCAATTGGAGCAGGTGGAACAGGGAGTGCTCATGCATCTGCCTAACAGGACTGCAGGTAGAGGAGCTGCTGTTTGAAATACATTTTTCCTGATGCAGAGAGCTATGTTAAACTGGTGGATATTTCATCTGGTGCACTCTGCTGCTGAAATTCAAACTGCAGCTCTGCTTCACTGCAGCCCTGGGGCAGGAGCTAATTCCACAGTGCTCTGGGCTGGGGGACCCAAGGCAGCAAAGGAGGGAATGGTATGTGGAGGAGGGAGGAGGGAGAATGGGTACGCTACTTTTAATTGCCTTCTTGTTTAACCCCCTAGCTATGTTCAAATTTTCTAACTGAATTCTCATCTTGGTACAGTGTATAAATCCCCTGAGTACGAATCTCTTGGATTTGACCTGACCGTAGAAAGATTAGTTTCCATTGGATACCCTCATGAGCTGCTCAATTTTGTGTATGATCCTGCATTCCCTACCAGGTAAATGACCAGAAGATACCGACCCCTGCTCGAGGCCTCGAATACTTGTTCTGTAAAGTTCACAGGCGACATGTGAGGCCAAGTTTTCACTTGTGGATGTGAAGCCTGTGGCTGACCACAGATCATGGGGAAGGGAGAAGACTAATCCAGTCTGTGGAGGGCATTTGCACACATGAATCCTTGCGGGCAAAGAGGGAGTGTGCAGGAAAAGAACCCTACTGAAAACATGGTCCTAAAATAGCCTTTCAAAGCAAAGACAGCAGAGACACAATTGGATTGGGAGTGAAATCAGAATCGGGGGAGAAGGAGCTGTTACTGTCCAAGAGGCTGCTGGGATGTCTCAGAACATTTTTCTTTAATGGTTTTAATTAGTAGTGTCCTGGTGCATAAGACATCCTGAAAATTAAGCTGAGAGTAAACAAGAATAAAAGTGGGACCAATCCAGTTCACTTGTCTACATGAATCAAATGTTAAAATCATTTGACTTAGTAACATTTTGATTTCATAACTTTGCACTAAGTTAATGGTGCAAAATTACTAAATTGCTACATTTTGTCTTTTGGTGGGAAAGGTAAAAAGGGCATTTTTTGTTTTAAACAAAGCCTTTGATCTTTCCACTTGTGCCTTTGCTGATTTTGCTTTTTTGACTCCTTTGGAATTTCTTTACAAAAGACTGGACCAGAAGGTCTATTGGTTTGTTCCAGTTCCAGTCTGGCAGCCTCCTTCCTTCCCCTCCTCTCAGCATGTTTTACGCTGAGAGTTGCTGCTGGCTGTGCCCTTACCTGTAACAAGGCCCTTCACAAACCTGTGATGAGAACTGCTAAATCCACTACCTTCGTCCCAGGGAGGGGACAGAAGGGATATCTCTGTGGGAAGGCTATGTTCTCCAGAAGCAAGCTGCTAGATAAGTGAGAGTTTTGCCAGAGTCAGAACCGGGAGTGTCCAAAGCATTTTGTGCCATGGTTACACGCCCCATCTGGCTTTGTCTGTGACAGAGCGATGAAAAAGCAGAGAGAAATTCCTTTATCACACCTCACTGTTCCCTGCAGCCCAACAGGGGTGTCAGGTTTGTGACCCTGTGGAAGAGGCCCACAGCTCCCCCAGTAGATGCACAGCTGAGCCTCTTGGGTTAAACGCTCTCAGGGCAGTGGGGAGCAGGTCAGGTGTCTCTCCCACCTGCTGATGCCGGGCTCTGGTTGCTCACCTGCTGCTAGCCAAAAGGGACAGTAGGGACCCCATCTGCATCATAACAGCAGCTCTGTTCTGATGCCCCATGCTAAGTGAGCAGAGCTGTTCTAGAGCTGTTCTAGCTGCTGTTAAAATGGTCACCCCTTAAAGCACTTGCCTCTTCATATCCTAAATTGCTTTCTTAACAGAGGCCTGGTGTTTGACACCCACTATGGAAACCTGCTGAAAGTTGATGCCTATGGGAACCTCCTAGTGTGTGCACATGGCTTTAATTTCCTCAGAGGGTGAGTGCAGACTCTTGGCTCTTCTTTTGGACTTAATACACTCTATTGTATCAATGATCCTTGGGGCATCCATTGTATAAGGAGTCGCAGGGATTCCACTCACAGCAGATGCTGTGTTGGAGTTCCTACAGCTCCAGAATTAACTGGGGATGCATTGAGGGTCTCAGCTACAGCAAGAGCCCAGATGTTTACAAGGGAAAGGGCTGTGCCACCACAGACACATCCATAGTGTGCTGGCAATAGAAGAATATGTGTTGTGGGGAGGAGTTGATGGTCTCATCCAGGGGCTGTTAACCTGTCCTGGCACAGCTTAACGTCAGCAGCTTGTCAGTCAAGACAAAGCCATTGCATGAGGACCTGTGCCCCAGGAGGCTGTCAGCTCCACAGCCATTGCTAAGAAAGTTGGAGAGCCTGAACTGGCTTGGGGTAGGAATAAGCTTGCTCTACCCCTTTGTGTTTCTGACCTTTGAGGGTGTCAAAACTGAGCACTGCGTGCCATTTCCTGCAGCCTTCCCTGTCTGCTTGTGTTTCTCTTGTCCCAGAGAAGGTGCTTTAGGAAGCAGAGAGGACTGCAGTGCCATGTGCCTGATGTGTCCCAGCAAATCCCCCCTCCCACATTCCTGCTGCAAGGGCATATGAATGGCAGGCAAGGTGAGCTCAGGGCCCCCAGGGTGACAAACCTTGTCATTGCAGGCTTCTAAGTCCTTGCATCAGGACTGCAAAATTTAGAAAAAAGCCCTTTTATGTGTGCTTATGTTCCTCTTTGAGCCTGAAGTGATCCTTAGAAGCTCCAGTAATTAAGGAAATCAGAATAATGGTATGAGTTCAGTCATTGTCACCCTGCTGGTGAATTGCAGAGGGCCCTGGGCACGCCTCCTGCAGCAGAGCCCTGCACACCCCTGCCTGAGAGCTGCTGGGGGAGTGGAGAGCAACACGTGGAAACTGGGGGAGAGTTTAAGATAAACAAACAATGAAAGTGCTGATGATTTAAAGCATCCTTCTAGCCAGCACGTGGGGCTTAAGGTCGAACTGTGGACTCTGGACCACTCTGTGTCCCCGTGTGGGCTCTGCTCAGTTTGCTGACTCAGTGATGAGGGCTTTGTCCTGGCTCTGTCAGAGTCAGCGTGGCCCAGGGAACACCCCTGGATGCACTTTTGCTCTTGTGCCAACAGTGCATGTGGGGAAGCTGGGTGTTGATTAAAGCACAGCAGACTTTGGTTAGTGGACCCCACTGCAACTCTCTTTTGCAGGTCAGCACATTTTATCTTTGTTGTGTTTTGTGGTTTCATTCTTCTCCACTTTATTTATTCTCAGGCCTGAAACACGGGAGCAATATCCAAATAAATTTATCCAGAGGGATGACACAGATAGGTTTTACATTTTGAACACGTTATTCAATCTGCCAGGTGAGTCTAATGTGAGCCAACACAGGCCTCTTTCTGTGCCTTTTAAGCCAGTAAAGCTTTGCTGATGTTGTGTTCTGCTTTTCTGTTTGGTTTTTTTTACGTGAACTTTCTTCCTTTGGGCACAAGGCCAGAGTTAGCTGGCTGTATGATGTCATCCTTGTGTTATAATCTCTGTTTCCTTGCAGAGACCTACCTGTTGGCTTGCCTGGTGGATTTCTTTACTAACTGTGACCGGTACACAAGGTTCGTATTCCCTCCACTTCGAGGTGATGATGGAAGAGTAAGATCATTATCATATTATACAAGAGCAATACAGCGCAGGTGGAACTGCTCTTAATATCAGTGGAGGCCTCTCAAGTGGTTTTGGTGGGGAAAACTCAGGCCTCCTGTAATTTAATGATGATGAGTTGATCTGTGTGTGCAGCAGAGGCTGGTGATGAGGGTTTCCTTCACAGGGTACATCAGTACCTGCATACTGACCAACATTGGTATTTAGGGCAGCTTCTAGGGCTGCAGACTTTTTACAGGGTGATCACAGGCACCCTTCAGTCCATTTTGCACCTGTGTCCATTGGAGCCATGTCTGAACTGGTAACTGAAAGGCTGAGTTTCTTCAGCCAGTTACCACAAGTGCTTCATGTCGTAATAGAGGACAGGGCACACTTAGAGGTGAAGTGCTCAGTGTGTTGTAAAAGACTGTTTCTGCAGCATGAGTATTTACCTTGCTGTCAAAAACCTGTAAGTCTAAAAACAAGCTGTGGTTTGAACTGGCAAATATGAATGCACTGTACTGCTCATCACCTCATGTGGTGGGTCATCCTTGCATATATGTGAGCAGAAGGCAGAGGTTTAGTGTGATTTCACCTGAGAGCAGAGGGACTGTTTATGCTGGCAATCCATCAGGTGAAATACCTTTTCTCGGGAGAGGCATGATGATTGCTGTCATAATAAATACAGATCTGTGTAATCCTTCTTGATTTCTTCTGATGCAAGCTGTCATGGCTGTCTCAAAGATACCTCCAGAGTATCTTGTAATTTCTAATGTTAACTCCAAGTGTTCCACATAGAAACAGTTCCTCCTTTCAGCAGCATTACATTTAGTTGATTTTTAGTTAGTGACACTCCCTTCTTTAGTGCTGAAAAGAGGGAGAAAGAGCACCACTCTGTTTATTCCCCTAGTACCATTCATTTTCTGTAAAATGCTGCAGACAGCATTTTTGCAGTTTTCTGCAGTCCTTTTACCTTCTTGTAATACTGTGGGTGAGAAGTAAGAGTTTCAGTCACAGAAAGCTGTAGTGCTGCTGTGGAGGAGCAGACATTCCTGAGTAACAGCTCCTGTTAAACTCCGCTTGTAGCCTTCTTTCAAGTCTGGGCTGCAGTAAAGCAGTAGGTAAGAAAGCATAGTGGTGAGATGAAAACACAAGCTCCAAACAGCATTTTGAACTGTCTCTCTCCTTGGTGGGTTTCTTACCTGCTGTGATTGGCTGCTAAAATCTCTCTTCTGTCTCTTCATAGCTGTGAAACAGGGTTTAAGGATGGAGACCTCTTCATGTCCTTCAGGAGTATGTTCCAGGATGTCAGAGATGCTGTTGACTGGGTTCATTACAAGGTGACTGCAAGAACTCCTTAGGATGTGTGTGGTTGTAACTGGGTTAGAGGGGCTGGTTTGTAACTCCTGAGTTCAGATGTTCTCTGCCTGCTCTGGGCAAGTGAGCAAATAATTTGCCGCCTAGTGAGCAAATAATAGATTGCAGTTGTATGGGAGTAAGTCAAGATCTCAACTGCCCTCCTAGTATGGGAACATATCTGGCTTGGCTTCCTCTTCCTTTTTAATGTGCTCAGATGCCATTTTTTTACTGTAATTCATGGGTTTTAGAGCGTGATGCCATGAGGGTATTTGCACTTCAAGTCCACAACTTGTACACTGTCTTAATTATTATTCTACTGCAAATTGTTTTCATTGGCACTATCCTATGTTGTCTAAAAATACCTGCATTAAAGCGAGAAATACATCAGCTGTTCTCTAATTAGAGAGAAGCATTTCATCTTCTGCACAAACTTGTGAACAAATTTAGAATATAATTTTGTGAGCATTAACATATGGTTAAAGACCTGATTTTCTTGTTCTCCCTCATTCACGCAGTCTGTTGGGTGGGATGGAGAACCATCACAAGAGAACTCTACTCACAGTTGTACTTGTGGTGGTCCTTTTAACCATGCAGAAGTCAGGAATCTATTTTTCTTTCCTTATGCAGTGTTGTGTGATACATGTTGGAGTTGGCCTTTGACTAAAGCATTATGGTCAGTGTTGGAGACAGGTCGTTAACTGTCTTGTTTGGTATGGCAAATCTATTTTTTGTTTGTTTCTATTGTATTCCCTTTTGAAAGGGTTAAAATGCTGTTGAAGTGGATTATTTACCATGGTGAGGGAATCGATGGATCACAGAGTTTGTGATGGTCCCTGCTACTCAAAGCCTCTCATCTCTAGAGTCACTGGTTCAGATTCGCCCTGGTTTGTACTTTCACAGCATTTTAAAGTGTGAAAGTTGGCATTACTTTGTTGTCTCTTACATCATAAGTTTCCATGACCTCACTGGGTTCTGTTGTTTCTATTTCAGGGATCGCTTAAGGAAAAGACCCTTGAGAATCTGGAGAAGTACGTGGTGAAAGATGTAAGTGTGAAGTTACTTTACTTGTGCTATGTGACATTTGGTACTGACTAAGCACGCAGGAAATAAACGTGCTGATTTGCTTTACTAAATCACAAAACAGATAAGGCTGTGATTTCTATTGTAATAACTAAAGACAAAGTGGAAAGTTTGGACATAGCCTTTATTCTGAGCCATTGATGCATATGATGTTGTATTGATGTGCTGGTTTTTTATGTAAAATATAAAAGCCGGAGAAAATGTTATCCAGGTGAACACACTGGCAAAGCTCATGTTGTTTCTTTCAGTGGCGAAAGCAACTGTGTTCCCTGCCCATGCTTTCCTGCCCAAGCAAACCTCTCTTTCAAAAGAAACAGTTGAGCATCTTTTTAGCCACAAGTATTCTTTTGCCACCCAACAAAAAAGTTAGACTTAGCCATGAGGGACTGAGGGAAAGATCCTGAAAGACTTACCGGTGTCTAGTCTCTTGATAACCCCAAAATGTGTGTTCAGCACATCTAATTGAGCAAGCTCCAGTGGTTCCCTTACTCCTGCCACCTCTGCAGTGTGCAAGGCCCCTCTGGACCGCTTACAGAGTAAGTATTCTTTAGTTTAGATGAGCTCTGTGGTAGATTATCACTTTAAAGCAGTTAACCTTGTTTCTGGTTACATGCCTACAGAATTCTTAGGTAACTGTTCAGTGAGGTAATCATCTATTTTGGCAATGGACTGAGATTTCAGATTCAATAAAAATAGCCCCAGGAATAAATTCTCCCTAATTTGAGGTTGGAATTATAATGCGTTCCAACGTGTGGCTCGTGAGCTCAGATTTCACCTGCCTCTGGGCCCATTTCGGGAACGGACTTGAAGCTGGAGCAGATCGGTGGGAGCAGCACAGGCTGCCTGGCACTGTGGTTGGCAAAGGCACCGCAGCCCTGCTGAGCCCTTCCCCCTCGCCTTCCTCCCCTGGGCTGTGCTCTGGAGGGGTTACCTGGATGGACCAGCAGCTTTCCTGGCTCTGGCCAGTGCACAACACGTGAGTTTGCTTCCTCGATGGTTTGATTTGCCTTTTTTTTGTCTGGTGGGATCATAGTTGAGTGTTTTTCCCATGATGAATGTCTGTAACTTTTGTGTATGACTTGGATGTTCCCCTTGGCTTCCAGGGGAAGCTGCCACTGCTGCTCAGCCGCATGAATGAAGTGGGGAAGGTGTTTCTCGTCACAAACAGCGACTATAAATACACAGACGTAAGTGCTGCTTGAATTGTTGGGTTGGTATATCATGGAATAAGCATAAGCCAGCCAGTCTTTTGGATGGGTTTTGATGGGACATCTTCTGGTGGAGAATTGTGTTTTCTAATCTACGTGTAGGATGTGGATGCAGAATAAGTCTTGAGTCATCTTTTGTAGTCCTGGTTCTAGTGCTGACCTAGTATAGGCCTGGCTTAAGTCCCTCTGTGCCTCACTCAGTTCATCAGCAATTAAAAGGCTGAAAGGGAAAATGATACTCAATTCTGGATTTTAGCATCCTTTGAAATGCAGACTTCCCTTTTAAGTGAGATAGATAGTCTGAGTACAGACAGGTCACCAAACCAAGGTCCTGGAGAGGTCTGAGATCCAGAAAGGGCTGTCTGCTAAGCTGAGAAATAAACAGTTACTTCCAACTCCAAGTGAATGTCAGGATGTTGCAACACTGCTAATCTAAAGATTTATATGCCATTTTAAAGCATTGTGAAATATACCTGAAGCAGTGTGCAGTTTTCTGAGGCAGCTGTGTTATTTGATTATAAAAACTACTGATTTGATTCCTGTCATTGTCCTGTTCCATTCATTTTGTCTCCAAATCTTATACTGACTTCTGTGTAAATTCTGAAAATAAAGTTCTGTAATCTGAAAAGATAAAATCAGAAAAGTATGCTTTTATAAACTACACAAATGCATGTTTAGAAGCACATATTTGAATACTTTCTTTCTCTCTTTTAGAAAATTATGACTTACTTGTTTGACTTTCCACATGGACCAAAGGTATGTGAATTCTAGACTGCAGTTGCAATAGACACTGATGTGCCTAATTATCTGTGTAGCTGGAAAGCATTTTAATCCTGCTTCATCGGCTGCATGGGATTAGTTGCTTTAATCTGGTTAAAATACACTTGCTGTTTTGTGTCCTGTTTGAATGGGATCAAAGCAAATACAATACAACAGAGAAAAGGGGCATCATCTGGTCTCAAATGATAATCTGTGTTAATGATAACATTATTTCAGTGATAAAACGTTTCAACTGTGGCATTTTGCAGCAGCCAGGTTTCTTAGCAATAATGCACAATGGTTTAGATGTTGTTAAAAAAAAGCCATGATGGAAAGGAAATAGTTTTATAAAACAGCAGAAATGTCTATGGCTGGTCATGTCTTAATTATCATAACTCCAAAAGTTTTAGTCATGCTTTTTTTTTGTTTTTCTGAGGTCAAAACTCAGCCCAGCAACTTTTGAAGAGAGGCTTATGATATGAATTTATACTGCTCTTTCAGTCTCCCCGTGACAGGCTATCTCATGCGCAAAAGATGTGTTCTCACACTGTGCTTTAAAGGCAGAAGGCAGCCAAGGGAGAATTTTTGAGAGCATAGAAACTCACAACTAATGGCAAAAGAAGCCCCTTGCTGTGGTCTTGAGCTCACAAACAGCAGAAACATGGAGCAGAAAGGACTTAGTATCCTTGGAGCAGGGCTGTGATTCAAAGTCATACTCTGTGGACTAGAGTCCAGGCATTTTCCCACTCTTGGCAAAAGTACCAGCATGGCCTTGTAAGCTGAAGCCATGAGTTGCATGTGTCTAGATCTGCATGGAATGTCACCTTCAGGAACAGTGGCAGGGTGTCATTTACAGCATCTTTTTACATGGCAGCTGTGCCCTGACAGGGATGTTCAGTGCTCTTCTTCTGTCTCACACAATGTCCTCAGCCCCCACTGCTAGACTGGGATGGGGTGGGCTTGTGGCAAAAGGGAAATGCTTTAGGAGATGATGCTGGCAACCCAACATTGTCCCATGGGAGGCATGAGCTAAGGGATTTTGATGGACCAGCAGTGTCACAAGGTTATGGCTATGGACAGTGACACTCCAGTTAAACTCCCTGTGGTTTTTTGTGTCATGCCTGATTCTAGGGTTTGTTTTTGCCTTTGTAGCCTGGGAGTGCCCATCGGCCATGGCAGTCCTACTTCGACCTGATCCTGGTGGATGCACGAAAACCCCTCTTCTTTGGGGAAGGCACTGTATTGCGGCAGGTGGACACGGTGAGTGGTCACTGGAGAGCAATTCCACGGCTGGAAGGGCTCCTGCACCTCCTGTGTGGCATCTCTCAGTGACAATGGGCAATGCAGTGTTTGGACAGGACTTAGCCTAGAGGTTGTGGGCTGGAGTCTCGTCTTAGTGATTCCCGAGCAATCCCATCACCTCAAGGCTTTGCTGGCTTCCCTAACATACTGCAGGTGACAGTAGGAAAGTCACATTTGGGCTGTTCAGGATTGAGACAGACAAAGAATCAATAGTATCAATACAGAAAAGATCCAGACCATCAGCTGTTCAGCACTAACACAACACCTCCTTCCACAGGTGACCGGGAAGCTGAAGATTGGTACCTACACTGGCCCACTGCAGCACGGCATTGTGTACTCGGGAGGTGAGGCAGGAGCCCTTTTTGTTCTGTGGAGTGGCTGTGATGTGGCCTTCAGCCACCCGAGCTGTGAGAGGACTTGTGCCAGGCAAGGTTGTGCTTCCCAAAGCGCATTGTTTTGTGCCCTCTGCACACTGCACCAGAAGCTCTCTGTCATCAGAGCTGCACAATGCAGGGAAGAGATGGACCTGTTCCTCCTCAAATGTCCTTTTCTTCCTTGCCAGGGAGGGTTGGGGAAATGTCTTCAGGGCTTGTGGTGGAGGGGTGGCTGCAGCTGGCCCAGTGCAATGTCCCCAGCTGTACTTAAAGGTGCTGCCACCAGCATGACAACACTTGGAAGGTCCTGCCAAGCCAGGGAAGGGCAGTGGGTGGATACAGAGCTGTCTGTGACACCCAGGGCTCCATGACTCTCACATGGCATGGCCCCTCTGTTGCTATCATTCATGTAGGGGTGTGCATGGGCAAAGCTGCTCTGGGGTGAACTCCCAGACAGGTGAGCAGTATGGAGGGCAGCCATGGTCAAGCAGTGGAGGTTTCTGGGAGGAAAATGCACGTGTTTTGGCTCACTGTTCTGAGCCATGCCATTCTTCTCTCAGGCTCTTCGGACACAGTGTGTGACCTGCTGGGGGCCAAAGGGAAGGATATCTTGTACATCGGAGACCATATCTTTGGAGACATCCTCAAATCCAAGAAACGCCAGGGCTGGCGGACCTTCCTGGTGATCCCCGAACTGGCGCAGGAGCTGCACGTCTGGACAGACAAAAGCGGTCAGGAGCCGGGCAAGCCCCTGGCCAGGCTTTGCTCTTGCTTGTCTGATGCTGCACCCCTGAGATCGCCAGGGCTTAGGGGTGCAGGGGAGAGATCACCCTGGCTTGCCACTTCTCCTTTTGGCCCTTTTCCCTGGGTCTGGATGCTGGTGGCAGGAGCTGGGGTGCCTCTCTGTGGGCTGGCCTTGGCATTCCAGGCCTTTCCTGTGCTCTTTCCCAGGCTGTTGTGTGTAATCAGCCAAGTGCTGCCTTGGCCACGGAAGAAGCTGCAGCTGGGTGGGGTTGAGTTGTTCCTCATCCATAACCCCAGAACCTCATTTCCCTCTGCACATATGGAGCCGTGGCTTCTATGTTAAAAAATATCTGACAAGACCTGGGTTATTCTCCTTGTAATGCCTGAGCCATGACTGCTCTCCCATCTGCAGGGAGTCCCTATTCACCAACTGCTTCCTCCTCGTTCCTCCCACTCCCTCTGCTGCTCTGCCGCCAAAGTGCTGTGTGTTTCCCATCCTCCAGCGCTCCTGCTTTTCTCCCAGGTTTGCCCTTTGGTGTGTAAATAGGGCTGGGGGTTATGCAAGTTGCCCCTTGGCTGGTTGAAAGGCTTTGGTGAGAGCTGCAAAGGTTCAGCCTCGAAAACAAAAGGGCCAACCAGAAACTAAGCCCAAAGTTCTGCCCGTGGCACAGAGTGTGATTGACTCCTCTCCCTGCCCAGAGGCCATGAGTTGCCTCCAGTGTCCCTGCTCCAGTGTCCCTGCTCCAGTGTCCCTTCACCACCATGCGAGGGAGTGAGCAGGGTGGTGGGTTCACTTTCAGCCCTTTTCATTTCAACAGTCTCAACTTACCTTTTCCCCTGTTCTTTTCTGGATTTTCCAGCCCTTTTTGAAGAGCTGCAGAGTCTGGACATTTTCTTGGCTGAGCTGTACAAGTGAGTGTTCAGTGACAGCTTTTCCTGCTGCCTCTCCTGGCTAACGAGCGGCAATGACAAAACCTTGGGGTTGGGTTAGCGGCACCGCTGCCGGAGCCTTGACTCGGGCCTGGGCTCTGCCCATGAGACCGACCTTCCCCTCCAGACCAGCCTCCCTCCCCTGAGCCCCATCCCACAGCATCTGGTTCTGAAAGACTTTTCACACCATGTATTTACCTTCTCGCCTGTAACTAGGCATCTGGACAGTAGCAGCAATGAACGCCCCGACATCAGCTCCATCCAGAGACGCATTAAGGTACCAATCATCAAAATCCCTTTTCATCCTTCTGGATCCCAAAGGGCTTAACAACCCAACCCCACTGCTCAGTCCTGAAATGCTGTGCTCTCCCTTTGGGTGGGCACAGCAGGCTCGGCAAAGCCACTTTGTCTCAGCTCACTGGTGTCATGGGCACTCCTGAAAGGCAGCCTGGTCTGGAATAGGGTCCCCTTCCTCATGCCAACAACAGCACTGGCTGATGGTGCTCACTGCTGCAGCACGTGGCACTGGCACACACAAGGCTCAGACGCCTTTGGTTCAGCTAGCCCTGGGATGCCAGCCTGGGGCAGTGCTGGCCCTGAGCCTGCTGCCATCTTCCTTTCTGTTACCTGGGGCTCAGCTGTGCCCTGATGCCATGGGATACAAGCACAGAAAGCCTTCCTGGAGATCCTTGCAGGTCTCACGTAGCCCCCAGCCCTCAGGGTGCTCCGCCTCAGTGTTGTCGTGGCTCTGAGGTGCTGCCTGCCCGGCCCAGGATCTAACCTGCCCTTTCCTCACAGAAAGTGACCCACGACATGGATATGTGCTACGGGATGATGGGAAGCCTCTTCCGCAGCGGCTCTCGGCAGACGCTGTTTGCCAGCCAGGTGATGCGCTACGCTGACCTCTATGCAGCCTCCTTCATCAACCTCCTCTACTACCCCTTCAGCTACCTCTTCAGAGCCGCCCATGTCCTGGTGAGTTGCAATCCCAGGGAGGTGGGCAGGGGTCGCAAAGGTGCCCATGCTTGTGTCCATTATCACTTCCACAGGACACAGCAGCACCTTGGAGGGTGGGGTGGCGTTTGATAGGCTGTAGGCCAAATGGTCGCATTCTGGGGTTTGCTCTCCATGTGTCTCAGGGAGGCACCCTGGGACTAGGACACCCCTTGTCACCTCTTCCCTCCGTTCCATGTGCAGATGCCACACGAGTCCACAGTAGAGCACACGCACGTCGACATCAATGAGAAGGAGTCGCCGATGGCCACACGCAATCGCACCTCAGTGGATTTCAAAGATTCCGACTACAAGCGGCACCAACTGACCCGTTCCATCAGCGAGATCAAACCGCCCAACCTCTTCCCCCAGGCACCTCAGGAAATCACACATTGCCACGATGAAGATGATGATGAGGAAGAGGAAGAGGAGGAAGAAGAGGAGGAAGAGGAATAAGAAGGAAAAATCAAAGTATTTCTGAAGATAAACCATGACTCTAGCAGTGATCAGGAATGGATTCTGTTGTTGGGGCCCTTGGGGTGATGGTTTGGGGGGTGTGATTCTTGCAAAGGCACATTTTGAAAGTATTTGGAAACTTCTAACAAATTAACACTAATTAGGAGGAGACCCTTGTTTTCAGTTTTGCAGACGGTTCAAAAAGCTGATGGATTCTGCCTGGGTGGTGCATTCAGATTAGACTGCCCGCCTGTGCTGTCATGCTACTCCCATTACATTTCGGGATACTGCATGTTTCTCCCTTTCCCATGATGTGTTTCATTTGAACAGAGTCCTGTGAACGGTTTTTGGCATTTGTTACATTCTCTGTGGAGAAGAAGGGATGTGCTGGGCCTTGCAGGAGACAAAATTATCCAAATCCTGCTGCCTGTTGGGTTGCTGCCCTTAACCCTCTGCTCCTGGGTTACATGCTCCCCCGTCCCTGTGTTAGCCAGGGTGTTGCTGTGCCTTCCAGCACCCGGTTTACCTTCTGTTGGTGTGTCTCTGTGTAAGTGGTTTGACTCCTCCAGCCATCATGGGTGGCAGTGAGATTCCAGCTCTTGCACATCTGCCGCCATACATGTTTCCCCTTGCAGCCTCTTGTTACCCTCTCCCAGTGTCTCCGAGCTCTCTCACCATTGGCATGTGATGCATGATTTCCAGGGCATTTCTCAAACAGCTGAGCTGCACACTGTTCTCAACTCCTCCAATTTCAGCAGTAAACATTTACCCAGGAGCTTGAAGCTGCTGCTTTAGCATTACATTGGTCACTCTCTGTTCATCCTGACCTTCCTGTCCTCTCAACTTTAAGTGAAGCATCCCAAAACCAACCCTAGCCACCACCTGGAGTGAAAGGGCCTGTTGTGCCAGGGTGCTGCGGGCCACATGGGCCTGCCCTAAACTAGGAAACAGCACAAGCCCCAGGGCCAGCCCCACAGTGGGAGCTGGGAAGCTCCCGGCCATCCGGCAGCTGCCCTGGTCTTTGGTCTGGTGCGGAGCAAGCGGAGCCTCATCCCAGGGCGTGGTGGGCAAGGCTGCGTCCCTGGCCAAGGAGGGTGATGGCTGCCGTGTGGGGACTGGGGGTGTCCCCAGGGATGGGCAAGTAGTCCTTGTGCCTGAAAGCCAGCCCAGGGAAGGCATGGAAGCTGGCACACAGCTGGGCAGCAGTGCCCTGTGGTTTTCCTTAGTCATGGGTGCAGCCTCCCTTCCTCTAGCCTCTGCCGTTCGCTGCAAAGGGATTACAACGAGGGCCCTCTTGTAATGAATTTGACTGTTGTTTCAGTACCATAAACTCATTTAATTTTTTTTTTTCATTTTAAAGTACCTTAGTAGAAAATAAAAGAAGAAAAACCGTACCACCAACATCTGAGCAGGAAAATGCTGCTCTAGTTGCAGTTGTTCAAGTCAATAAATGATGATGTTTCTAAGAAATGACTGGTGCTTTGTGGTGTGTTGCTGAGATGATGAGGGCTGTGCTGGAGTTGGTGAGAAGAGATGGGACTGGTCTGTGGGGGTCCCAGCAAAATGGGTGACTGGGGAAGAGTAAAAGCGTCTTTAGGAACGGGTCATGTGAAGCACTGAGGAGCAGTGGCAGTGGATCTTGCTCTAAGGGCAAGTCTGGTCCTCACATTCCCTAGGAAGCAATGGTGGGGCACGAGGCTTTTGTTATCACCATCTGCATCAGCCAGGAAAGCACGGGGAGGGCAGAGAAGCATTTTGGCTTGGACACAGAGAGTGAGGAGGGGCTTTTCCATGGTGGGAAGTGTAACATCTGCACACTCCCACTACCTCCAACACTGTGTCCTGCCAGGGCTGTTTCCCACAGACATTACCAAGGACCACTTCCTGCCCCTCTGCCCCTGCAAGACACGTGCCCAGGACGGCACCAGGGCACAGCACAGCCTATGCCCACCAGGAGCTGCAAATCTGCCTAAATAGACAAGAGGAGCCAGAGAAGGCCAGTGCTGCCACACAAGGCTGTGCCCAGCTAAGACAAACAGCCCTGGGCACTGCGGAGTTCAACCCTCCCCTACAAACAAACTCATGTCAACCAAACCAGACCTGAGGAGGTTCCTCCATCAGCACCACCACAGGATATTCACTACCAGGGCCCAAAGTGCCAGACAGAAAAGCAACACTAAATGGCAACAGCTGGTGCACAACACTCAACACCGGACACTTAAGGGATTCCTGAAAACTCCAGAGCACTGGGTCCCTGATACCTCAGTTTTGTGGTCTGGAGAGGAGCTAACATGTACCCACAGTGAGGCGGGCTGCAGGAAGGGTTCCGGGGAGCTGTTCCCGAGCCCTTTCACCGAAGGCCAGGCAGGGCTCTGCTATGTTTAAACTTTGTTTCTCCAAGTATAGCCACTTGAATTTTTTAAGCTTTAGCTCAGCAGCTGGGGGAGGCATGTGGCTGCAGGAAGGGAGGTCTGGGGAGCTCCATGCATTCCTCCTTCCCAATCGGTCACCACAAATAGCTCACTCCCAGCCCAGGGCTATTTCTGACTGAGACGGGGAGAAAAGTCTTCAAGGCTGGAGCAATGGAAAGTATTTGACCCTCACTTCATGGTGGGAAAATGTCGGGCAAAGCCTGACAGACACAGAGGCACTGCCCGGCCTTGTACGATCCTGTCCATCCTGCGCTGGCTCCACCATTGAAGCTGTGGTAGCCCACAGACCAAGAGCCAGGGTGAAGCTTCTTTCCCCAGCTGGCACTGGGGACACGGTCACAGCCCAAGTTTCCAGCCCACACCTTCCTCAGGCAGCTGCCCACAGCTGATCTGCACCAGCTGCCGCTTCCTGGAAGCCAGTGGCCTGGCAGTACCTATGTCTCCAATTGCTCTGCAGAGCCTCAGAAAAAGCTCCTGCTGCTCTCCCTGCAACCTGTCCCCCAGCCCAGGGACAGACATGCTTTGCTTTTGCCCACCAGCAGTGTTCTTTCCTGCAGCAAAAGCCCAGTGGAAGAAAGGTGAGCATGGGGGCAACAGGCTTCATGCCCTGCCCTGAGCTCTCACTGATCCGATTTCTGGTTTCTCCCACTGTCCCCACCACCTCACATCCACCTCCCCTGCTCTGTAGAGCCGGAGAGGGCTCACAGGGGCTGCACCAACCAAACCCTACCAGGGACAGGAGCCTGAGGCTCATTGCCCTTGGCCACAGCCCTGCAGACATGTGTGTTGGGCACTGCCACTTCTGACCAGGTCACAGTCATCAGAGCTGCTTCCAGCTCCTCTTCCTTTACGCCACCTCCTCACTCAGCAGAGCAAAGCCTGGCTGCGGCTCGCTATCAGGATATGCCCGACCATGATGGAGGGTGCAAAGCTCTGCGCTGGTCCCCGAGCAGCAGCCATTCCAACCTCCAGCCTAAAGCGCCAGCACAGCAAACATGGATAAAGAAATTCTGTAATTGCAGAGCCATTGGTCCACCCTGGCCCTGCACAAGGGAGCTTTCCCTCCCAAACACCAGCCCTGGGGGCCACTGGGCTGTGGAGCCTGGCCACGGCGGGAGATAATGCTGGAGCCTTGAGAACACAGAGCCCTGGGTACAGCTTTGGGCACTGCTCCCGCCCTGCTGCTGCAGCATGGCCTGGACCTGAGCAGCCAAAACCCATCCCACCTCCCTGAAGAAATCTGGCCTCTTACAGCCTCCCTTCCAGAAGTCCTGGGCTCTCTCTGCTCCTCCTTCCCACTACCTGTTACCACCAGAACGAGCCACAAAGTTGGCCTCCACATTAATTCTACTTATGTCATGCTTGTAGCATCCCACCACCCTCCACTGGCTGCCAGGGACAGGCACACACAGGGGAGCAGGAGTCCTCAAGGACTGCCACTCTGTCCTGCTGATACATCATTTGGGAGCGAGGTCCAGAGAAATGGGGCCATCCTGCAGCACAGAAGCAGGGACAGAGGCTGCACTGGGTGCAGCAAAAACCCCCCACAAAGTTTGAGCAGCTGCTGCCCAACTTGCTAACTCAGGGTTTGGCAGCTCAAGAGCTGAGCATGGAGGAAAGCCCGGTGCAGGGAGAGCAGCTGGGTGAAACAGCTGCGAGGAGGAGAGGGGCTGAGGCATGGCACAGAAGCACGGTATGGGCACATGGCAGGGCTATACCTGACACACAGGAAAAGGGCTGTTCCTCTACCAGTGTGAGCTGAAAGTGATGGTGGGCAAGGGACTAAGCACAGGCTTGCTCCCCTGGTCAGAAATGTCTCTCATTGCAGGCTCCACACAGCTCCACTGCTGAAGTCCCAGCAAGAGGGGAGAAGGCAGCAACACCCAAGTGCAGGGGGATGGACCAACTCACTCCACCAGCTGCTCTGGTCCCACGGAGTCACCATCATCCCCAGCCGCATCCCTCACTGGTGACCCCCAGCCACGCCCTGCCTGGCAGGAACACGCGCTACAGACAGACAGCATCTACACTTAGAGACAAACGTGACCTATGGAGAGCAGGTTGTAAATAAGGGGTTTTTATTACTGAAAGAAAAAGACCCTCATCCTTGAGGGAAATTCAAAAAGTCAGCTGCTTGCCATTGCCACCAGCTTCCTAGCCAGCCCCTGATCAACACGACCACCAGCACAGCCCTCCCCAGCTTGAGGATTTATGAGCCCAGACCCACCAAAGAGAAGAGCAACACCTGGCTCTAAAGGAACGAGATCTGGCCTCTCTGTGGCTCTTGGCAGCTGAAGTGGAGATCAAAGACTGTTAATGTGTCAGTAACAGAGATCTGGGTCCGGGATCACAGACATCAGCCCCACCACCCGCGTGCCAAAATCTGTCCCTTGGAAATGAGGGGGAAGCATGGAGGAGGGAAAAATGCATAAACTGGAATGTTCAACAGAAAAAAAAAATCATCATTTATCTAAAAAGAATAGAAATAAACAAAATGCTTTAAAACAAAATCACAAAATATACAAATAAATCTGGTACAAAATAAATAGGAAAGATTGGAAATCTACAACAAAATTGGAATAATTATAAAATTAATTTGTATGACAATCAGTATATGAAACGTATACACTTCATTCAGGATTTCAGTTGTGCTTATTCAGGTTTATGTACACACACGGAAATACTGTAGTCAGAATACTACAACTCTGGAAACCCGAAGTCATGTACAATATGATACAATTTGCAAAGACCACGTACGATGGCAAATAAGACACAGGGAAGAGCTGGCCGGAGTGGGATCAGACAGCCATGAAAACACACTGAGAAGGGAGAGTCGTCATGCTCCAGAATGGGGGGACCAAGGCCAACCAGGACAGGGCTCAGGGCAGCCAGGAAGGAGAAAGGTTTGGTGTGAGACCTCCAGCTGCTGAACACCACCTGCTCATGGCTTCCAGGAACACATCTCAAGTATTTGGGGTTTTAGATTCACTGTGTTTGGTATCCAGGCACCTGCCTGGTGATTCAGGTGTTGAGGTTGGCTCTGCTGGAGAAAAAAATATGCCAAGAGCTCCGAGGTCCCTCAGCAGGGCCTGGCCCTGAACTGCTCATAAACCACCCTTGTGCTCAGGAGAACATGGATTGGATCAAATGAGCCCAGAGCACTGCTGCTGGGGTCCTGGTGGTGTTCTACTCTCCAAATTCCATGTGGTCTCCGAGGAAGGCAGAGTCCCTTGAGCAGCATCTCCTACCCTCAGTGTGAGAAATGAGGACAGAATGGCTGCAGCATGGCCCACTCCCGACTACTGCCCCTCCTTGCTTTCCAGAGCTCTCAGCTAAGGCCCAGCAAGAGAAGCAGAGGAGCAGCTGTGGGGCTGATGTGAGCACAGCTGTCACAGAAGCCACGCTGCTGAATCCAAGCCAGCACAACGCAAAAGGACAGAGCGTGTACCCTGGGTGAAAACCCGGCAGCCAAGCCAGCCCAGCCCAGCCTGCTGGACCTGAGATTTTAAAGCAGGAATGACACTAGAGCTGATCTAGGCCCAGCCAGTCGGTCACTTCTGAGAAGAGGAGCTCATCAGGAAACCTTCACCCTCCCACCAGTGATCTTTGGGACATGCATTCAATATTGGCACTTCCAGCTAAAGGCATCTGACTTGTATTTGGAAGGATTTGGTTCAACAGTGATGCCCAGAGGATAAAACACCACCTCCTATTACAAAGCTCTGTGATCAGCAAACAGTTGACAAGGGATGCTAGACTACTACACTGAGCATGGAATGCTGGGACAAGCCCTTCCTCCCCAACAAATCCTGCTACCAACCAACTGCCACGCTGCTTTCAGGAGGAGAAGACAACAAAGAAATCAAATCCACCCCTGGAGTATTGGAGCTGCCTGCAGCCTTTGCATGTTTCAGGCTCACAACAGCTGACAAATCTCCAGCCTTGAGTTCCAAAGTTCCATGACAGGCCACTTTTGTCAAGTGTGGCCAAACCTCTGCTTCTGGGGAAGGACTAAACACCAAGTACTTCCTTAGCCAGAAATCTGCACTGGAGGAGCAAGAGCAGACAGGGCACCATCCTCTGCAGAATCCTAGTGATCATCCCTGCTCAGAGGAAAACAGAGCCAAAGGCAAAACCTGAGAGGAGAATGATGTTTTTCAGCTGGAGACAGAAGACCAGCAGCTTTAAGTACCGTATTTCCAAAGCGAAGAACTGCTACAGAGTCTGACTTCAGGATAACAAGAAGAAAACGTCACTTTGACTGAATTCAGTGCTACCAACCTATGAAACAGCTCTATCTGCCACCTGTACCATGCCACTGGCTGGAGGCAGCTTTTCAGCAACCTTTTGCCATCCCTGCAGCTCAGGAAAATATTCACATGCTAGATGGAAAAGCTCAACTGTACCGCCTTGGACCCAAAGCATCTCCTGGTCTGGATGCAGCCCTGAGACTGGCCCCAGAGGAACACAACCCAGCGTGAAGCCAGGCTCCAGGAAAAGAGCAAGACACCAAGCAGGATTGTTGAGAGGGCTCTGCAGGAAGCCATGGATGTCCAGATCCCCTGTGCTGCCCACACATGGGAGTGAGGCCAGAATCACCACAGACATCACACCAACAAGAGACCTGCAGCTGATGGAGCAAGTATAACAGCAGTACAACGAGGGCAGCTGCCCAGCCCAGCCTGTGGTGCAGAGCCTGTCCTCCCTGCTGGCCAAGTCAGGATGAAGGCTGCTCTCCCATCTGTGCCATGGAAAGATGCCTGATTGTTAGTTAAGCTCATCATTTCACTGCTGGGCCAAACCAACCCTCAGTATCCAGGGAACAGGTACTTCTTTGGGTCTATGTAGAGCCCCAGTGTAGAGCCAGGTGGTGGGATGGGCAGCACGTCTGGGGCTGTACCACACCACAGCCGGGGTTCCTGCCTTGGGACAGGGCACAGTGTGGACACAGGGACCCCTCAATGCTGGGCAGGCACCTTTGGGATGAAGCCTCAAGTCAGCATCACATCCTGCAGCATCCTTCCCCGCCCCAGCCCCAGTTTTCTATTGGTAATCCAGACACTGGATAACTTGACAACTGGTACACAGGTACTAGATTTAAAACCACAGATGTGTGTATTAGATATTGTATAAAATATGGTACATCTTTCATGTGGGAATGATTTCTATCTAGAGTGTAATTCTGCACAAGGAAAATGCATATTCCAAGGAGTCCCAGAGAACACCGCTGTGTTCTCCATCATGTAGGATACTTACACAGGAAGCTTGAGGGGAGACAGGGCTGCTTTTTGCCACCAGCACCCCCACACCCCTTGGCTGAAATCTGCAGAGATCACAGGAAGCACCACTGCTGCCCAAGCAACTCCTCACACAAAACTACCTCTTTGGTTTTATTGGAGCTGATTTGAGCCAGAGCCTGACATCACCAGTGCTAAATCTCATCCTCATCCAAGCTGGTCCCTGAAGGCTGAGAAGCAGCAAAGGGTGATGTGTGTGGGCCATTGGGGCAACTCGCCCTGCTCCCCCTGAGCTTTCTCCAGGTCTGAGTGCAAAGGGCAATATCCTGAGACTCCTACTCTTGCCAGCTCCACCCACACAAAAAGGCACTTAAAGAAAAGAAGAAAAACAAACAAACGAAAAAGCCCCCAGTGGTGAGGAAAAGGGGAGTAAGTCCAGGAGAAGAGACGAGGAACAGAAAAGTGAGCACAATGTAAATGAATGGCTGACCCCTCTTCCAAAAGGCCCAAGAACTGCACATCTTCAGCAGCCAGCTCCAGCTGCCCCTGCACAGGTGTCAGCATCATCCCATTCCTGCTCAGTCTGGAGCAGGAGCTTATGGGGGCAAAAAGAGCATGAGAGGGAACTATACACAGCATAGGTTTGGAGCAGAAGTGGTGAGCAAGAGAAGGATCTGCCCTGTGGAGCTTCCTCTCCTGGTGCCTCTGGATGGGGGAAGCACCTTGTCCTGCCATGCCAGCTTTGGGGCCCCTGCCCACCAGCTAGCCCAGACACCCTGCCAGTATTCCTTATCCCACTGTGGGATAACCCATCCAGAGCTCCTCCAGGGCAGCAGCCTTCAGCTGCACAGGGATTTCAGGGAGTGGACAAGCTGGGAACCAAACAACAAGCACTTTGTAAACTCCGGAGGGTCTGAGCTTGCGGCACAGAGTGGCTGAGGCTGGTTTGCTAAGCCCCCCACTGAGCCCCTCTCCTCTCAGAACTAATGTGCTTCGTATGATCTCCACATCAGCAGAGTCAGTCTCATTTGGAGAAAGATTCTCACTGGAAAGCAAGAACATTCCTTCACGCTTTACAAAGGTTTGGCAATACACAGAATTAAAAAAAAAATAAATCATAGTTACAACAGATTCAGGTTCATTTTGTTTAAAGGAAATTCAACCAACAGGAGTGTAAAAGATATAATTCACAGTTGTGCATTTAAGATATTAGTGTTGAAAACCTCACTTCAAAGAACTCTTGTGCAAAATTGTATTGACAGTAGAAACCATGGCTAGATGCCCTCCCAGCCTCCCCCAGCCAACAAGCCATCGTCCACTCTGCTGCCTGCACCCAGAGGCAGACGGGCGAGGGGAACAAAGGCGGCAGCAGGAGTTGACATAGGAAGATGCAGTATCCTTTCTACAAGTCAAAGCCTGGCCAAGGTCTGAGGTCAAGTCCAATGATTCCCAAAGCCACCAGCTGGTGCCCTGTGCCGTGGTGACCGGCCGTGTGCCATCATGGCACTGCAGCACGGCATCTGAGCCCCGTGAGGCTGCGGGAGCAGATCTGCTCGGGCAAGACACCCCTGCAAGGGCATGGATCGGATGCTGTGGCATCTCCACTGCGGTCAAGAGAGCCAAGTCCCGGTGTCCGCAAACACCATCCCGGGGCTCAGAGGGATCCTGAGCTGGGCATGGGGCTCCTCCGCTGTGATGGTTCCCACCAGGAGGGCTGGGAACCCCTTGCATTTGTTAAACAATAAAACTGTAAATACCCTGAGAACAGGGAGACTGGATTTTTTCCCCTCCAGGGAGAGGACCATGCTTTGTTCTTCAAGCTAATTAGTAGTAGCAGCTCCTAACCCCTCTGGGTCAGGTACATATTTTCCATATGAAACACATCTATAATCAACTATTTTAATGGAAATTAAGTGAAATTACTTCACTTTCCATTATTTGATCTGTACAAATGATGAAAAACAGTCATGCAAAAAATTGCCTGCAAATTTTGGAACAGTGCAGCATGGGCAGAAGCAGGAGGTATTTGCTTTGGGATCACATGGCTTTGGTTGGAAAAATTGGCGCCTTTTTTTTTTTGCTTTTTTTTTGCATTTTTCTTTTTTTTCTTAAAAAGGGAAACAGACATTGAAACAAATCCATAACCTCCCATAAGAAGCAGAAGTCAGATCCAACGAGCAACCTCCTCCCGGAGAGAGCTGCCTTGACTTGAGCCTTCCCTCCTTTGGCAGGTTTGACAAAACGGATACTGCATCTCAAGTTCACCACCATGTCAAACACTTCCAACAAACTTTTACATTCAGCAACACTAGATAAAAACTGGCGAGGTGAGTCCCTCGCCAAGGACAAATGCTGTAACATCGCGACATTCTGCTCCGTGAGAAAGGTGCAATATTGGCAGCTCTCTGGGAAGGCGCAGGGCTTAGGTCAGCCTGTGCTGCTGCTGAGCCGTATGCTCTCAGCGGTGGTGGGCTGGTGCACATCAGAGCGAGGGTGGGATGGAGGCCAAGGAAACACTTTTAGATGGGAAAAAGTTGAAAAGCTACATATGAGAACAAGGCTTTGGAGGGCCTGCTTCCTCCACACTGGGTGCACAAGTTGGATACTGTGCAATTGCTATGCCCTTTGCAGGGACTTTGTTCTCATGGGTGGCTCCCACCAGGGTGGACAGCAAAAATCAGGGCTGCTTTCTGAAGCTGAAAAAGAGAGGAGGAGGAGGAGGGAGACAGGCAAATCCAATTGGCTTTGACACCACACACTCCAGTTCCAGTGGGGAGATCCTGCAATGGAATATTGCACCTTTCCAGCCACCAGTCACACAGACGGACCATGGGAACTTGCAGCGAG
Organism: Pomatostomus ruficeps; assembly: GCA_013400735.1. NCBI lineage: Eukaryota > Metazoa > Chordata > Aves > Passeriformes > Timaliidae > Pomatostomus > Pomatostomus ruficeps. The sequence goes on along the minus strand of VYZT01060728.1, from coordinate 58,923 downwards.
TGCCTTCCCCAGCCCGCAAGCAGGAGAGACAGGGCAGGCCTGAAGGAATAGAGAGTTCTGGCAGTTGCATTTGGGACTGGGGGCTTCCTTGGGTATCCCCAAAGAAATTATCCGGGTGTAAAGAAAGGGAAATGCTACATAGCCAGGGGCCATGGCAGGGTCTTGAAACAGAGAAACCACAAAGCCTGATTTACCAATCCAGATACTGAGGGCAATGCTTACATTTTGTTTGAGACAGCACTGGAAGGGGAGAGGATTGTGGGGGACAACTTCCTTTTTTTTTTTCATTTGAGGATTTAGACTCCATCTGTGGACATGGGAATGGGTGATGCATAACTGCCATAGGGTGTCTCTTGCTGGCACCCGGTCTGCATCCATGTTTTTGCGGTGGCAGATTTGATTTCTGCTGTCCAAGGCAGGTGTTGCCCTGCACTGGTGGCAGCTGGATGAGAGGCTCTCTGCTCTGCTACCTTGGTAATCCCTACAGTGGCTGTTAAAAGCGGCAAGAGAGAAGGAAATGCACTAAATCCACTCAAATGACTGAATGGGGCTGGAAACAGCCTGGAAATGAACCTCTCTGAATCCCTGAAGTGCAATACACTCGCGTCTGGAAAGTTTTATCAGCTCTTGGAGGGGAGAGGATGGTTCTGGCTCCTCAGCAGTGCCCCTCCTTGCACTGGCAGAGGTTTACGGTCACCTGGAGCATGTACTTTGGGTGTAATTGTAGCAGCATCTTTTGTGTTAATAATAGAGATTACAGGGGGGACGGGGACTGATGTTCTGATACTCAGCAAAGGCTGCACATCTGCTCTGGCCAAGGTAATGGTGCACAGACCGCTACAGCACTGGAGTCTTTGAAGACTTGGCATCTCAGGGTGCACACATTACCTCACCATGCAAATGTCAGGAACATCAATGAAAAATCACCCAGTTACTTCACCATGGAGTATCACACCCACCTTTCATTTCACGAGACTGCAGTTCTGCTAATTAATTCCTTCCCCCCAGTATCATCTTCAACATACACAAAGGTTTTGGAGGTTAAAAAACTGTAAGTGTAACAATGCTTTTGCCTGTTAAACAAAGAAACTTTCTGAAATTTGAAACATCATTAAATACCAAAGTAACCACTCCTTCCCTGAAAATTAACTGGAAGAATGTAATAATCCTCATCTCTTGGTCCTCCAGGTGGCTGAAACCAGAGGTTTCTTGAAGCTTGCTCATTCATAGAACACAAATAACATACAAGTACCAGTTACTAACTTTTCCAACAGGGCAACAAAAAGGACCACAGAGGGGTGAGAAGAGGCCTAAGGACATTGGAGCCAATTCACAAAACCATGACAGAGCCCATTTGAGGTTCATGAGGGACAGAAACAATTTAAAACTCTGCAAAATACTTTTTAAAAACATGATCTCTCTTGAAAAAATAATGGAGGAACTTTTAAACTTCTCCATATGTGTTTGAGGAGGAAAAACCCAACAAGGATCAAAAGTACAGATAAAAAATAAACATAATTCTACTTTGCAAGAAGAATTTTCATCGTTCTCAAGGGTGGCTCACCATTCCCAAATTACGTTTGGGTCTTTAGTCTCTCTTGCTCTTTGCTCCTTTCTTCCTGTTTCTTCCTCTTCTGCTCCCAGAACGGACGCAAAAGTCTTTGGTCTCAGAACACTGGATGCAGCAGTGTTGCAAGCACACACTAACAGTGTTCACACTCGGGGAGGAGGCAGGAAGGAGCGAGGGCTGGTCCTGCTGAGGAGATGGGATGGGTGGGTTGTGGGGAGTCAGCTCCTAGATGGCTCCTTCACTGTGCATACTGTGGTTGGGCTTGTTGTGAGTCACACAGTTCTGTTCGTTCAGCAGGTTTGCTGTCTCGTCTGGCAAACCATCGTGCAGCTCCGTAAGAGTCAGTTCGATTTTAGTATTTTCACTGTCCGAGGACTGAGGTGTTTTGTCCATCCGGGATGCCATCAGGGCATTTTGGTACTGCTGTCTTGAGATCTGCTCCAAGAACAGGGAAGAAACAAAAAAGTCAGTTACACTTCTATGTCTCCTGTGGGACACACTGAGAAAATAAAATTCCCTCCCTTTCCAGATGACCACACTTCAACCCCTCTTTACCTGTTTCCATAAAACATCCCTGCACTTTGCAAGCCTAGAACATCCCAGCTCGACACCCACAGCATGGTGACATTTCCAGGGAGGGTGGAAGAACAGCAGTGTGCAATCACCATGCTGTTCAAAGGCAGGGATTTATTCCTATGCAGAGATTTTTAAATCAGACCTCCATTTCCCTCTAACCATGCACACCTTTAGGACCAGAACCAGAGATCAGTGAAGTCTTTCTCCCAACTTCAGTGAGCTCCTGGTGAGGCTCTAAGTGTCCCTATAGAGCCAAGCCAGCTCTATAGTACAAGTATAGAGTAAAAGCATTCCTGCTCTTGTCTAGGCCAGCAAACACAGCCGGAGCTATGGCCTTTTATATAAGGACACTCGATTATAGAAAAGACTGGGATGCCCATAGAGATGAGTCCAAATTAGCAACCCATGAAGTTTTCCAGTGGTCTCTGCAAGAGCTGTCTGCACTCAGCAGAACAGTAATGACAGGAGCTGGCCTAGAGCACAGAGTGTCACTGCCCATGATGCCCCAGGGGCAGGGAAGCCCATAGCCCCCGTACATCTGCACATGGTGGTGGAGGGCAGAATTCCTCCTGGAGCCACAAGCAACCAGCCCTGTGAACTTCTCCAGGCCAACTTTCTCAGCCAGGACAGGCAGCAGGATAGATGTGCACTGGCAGCCCCATGAGCCCACAGCAGTGGGTGATCTTGGCAGGCAGGAAGGTGGAAGAGATGAATGACTTTTAGAAAACCGTGAATTTCAGTAGCAACACAAGAGAGGGACTGGAAATGGAGAGAATCAGATGGACCAGGTCACAACTCCAAAAGCAAAATCCACACATGCATGAGCAGGTCACAACCCTGGTTTTACAAGGTATTAATTGAATGAATGACCACGTGGCACAGTGAAAACATTGATATTGAGTACTCTGACCTATGTGTAAAGCAGAGTGACGCAAGAAGAGGTGTGCAAGTCTGACTGCAGAGATACCAGGACAGTTTAGCATTCATTGGCCTCAGTATGAACACAGTGAGATTTGGAAGGACTCCACATAAACCAGCATGGGGTGAGCAGCTGCTCTGTACAGCAGATTAGCCATTGAAATCTGTAGTGAGAATCACTTACCCAGTGATAAACATCTAATGATGTAATCCTTGAAGGATTGAACCACTGATCAGCAAGCTTACATCTCTAAGTTTTGACAGCAAGACTTTACTCTCCTTTTAAAATTTGGCTAAAAATATTCAGTTTAGCATTCTAGTATGTCTACCCTATTTCACATTCTTAACACTGAGTTAACTGACAGAAGTAAAGTTCACAAATCACTTGAGTTGCATACAAAGAAACTGTGAACATGTGCTTAATTTAAGAGAAGCATCAATGGCAACTTCTGACCATGGGACATCAGCTTCCCTGACTCCCAGCCGGGCTGAAATTGCTGCCAGCATTAGCTGTTCCTCAGCTCACCTAGATTTCCTCTCCCACAGGACTCGCACACATTTCAGCGTGGGATGCACCATGCTGGGGCACAGAGCTGTATTTCATGCAGCAACTCACTGGTAGTATGAGACATGAGCCTAATACATGTGAAGTTAAGATAAAGAGAAATGTCCAAGACTTCTCCAAGCAGAAGAAGGATGGCAAGTCGGAAAGTAAGATCAAGAACCCCAAACTGAAACCAAAATCAGAAGTGAATAAAGACTGCAACCAACAGTAAATGTCTTATCCTTTAGAAAAGGACAGTGTCTGATAATGAAGGGTCTCCGTCTCAGATGGCTCCAAAAGCTTCACAAGGATAGGTCTGACTAAAAGCAGAGAGGTTATTTTCTATAATATTTCCTCAAAGAACCTGAAATCCAGAAAATTAGGTGACCAACCTACTTACAAGTCCAAATGAGAAGAACAGTGAAGACAAATCAGTGGACAGCAGATATTGGAAAAAAAGTAGTTTAAAGTAATTTTTAAACAGCTGCTTTCATAATGCTATTTACTCACGGAGGAATTTAGAGGGAATTCCATTCCCCAGGCTCTCCATCCTACCAGCCAAGCCCGAAATTCCAGCAGGGTCTTTCTAGCTTTTTTCCTACCTTGACAAACTGAATGTCTGTGAGGGCTTTCACTGAGTAGTCTGGAACATACACTTGGAGGAAGGACGCGTTCAGCTGGTTGTTGCTGCTCCCTAACGTCGGGGTCACTGCGTCGATGCGATCGCTCCGGTTTAAAGAGTCTGAGTGATTCAAGCCACAGGGCCGAGGCGGAGACTTGTTTTCGGCTAAGAAACAGGCAAGAGCAAGAGATTTCTTAAATCAAGTAGAAAACTTTGAAAGTCACCAGTTTCAAAGGGACATAATAAATTGTGATGTAGCACAAACAAACTGCAAATGCTTAATCCATTCATAACTAGACATATGGCTAAGCAATTAAATTATCCTAAAAAATGGTACATTTTCAGTCCACAGCTGGTAGCCAGCATCACTGAGTATGCCCTAAACAAACCTGTATTTGTTTATGCTGCAACACAGACAGATAACCTCCCAAGGCTCCCTTACAGGAGCTCTTGATAGTCAGACCATGCTTAATATGTTTTTTTTTCTTAATCATCATTACTTTCATCCACAGTCAGTCCCAGCTGAGCCTTACCCCCTTTAATTTCATCTGGTACCTACATATGCCTGGTTCTCTGAGCTAGAGCAGACGTTTTCAGTAGAAGTAACAGAGTCCTCAGTGGACCAGAGTGCAGTCCACATGACGATTACTTCAACATTTCCTCTCAGTGCTGGAAGTGGCAAAACCTCACTGAAGGAGAGCAAGCTCCATGTAGTACACACCAGCCAGTCACACAGGCAAAACAGTCCATGCTACAGAGAAAAATCTATGTCCAGGAAAGGAGAACAGGGCAGACATCGTTTTCCACCACTGGCCTTTAAGTCCCGAAGGGTTTCACTTGAAGACCTTGGAGCTGTCCCCTGTGAGTGTGACTGGACACAGTCTATCCAGAGCAAACGTGCTTTCAGGACAACATAGACATTCTGCATCTGTGGCTTCCACCCACACAGTGACCCAGAAACCAGGAGGGCAGAAATACATCCTAAGAGAGATTCCAAGCTCTCCTGCCAAAGAGCTTCTCCCTGGGTGCACACACAGTACATACTGATCAAAGAACTATCTTTGGGACCAAAGAATTTTTGGATCTTAATGCACTTAAAACTCATCCAGCCAGCCCAAACTCAAACTTGATGTAAACTACGCTACTTGCCACATGATTCCCATTCTCAAGCTGAAAGATCATTTTCATATAATCTTAAGATATAAAATGTCTTTGAGAAAATCAACAATATCCTTACAAGCTTTTCAAATTCTTTTTTGGAAGACTTTTCTACATATAATTGTATTTCTTAAAAAAACCCCAAACCTCCCTTAAATTTAACCCTACCTTTGCCACTTAATCACTAGAAATATAATATATCCTTGTCCAAATGACCCAGCCTGTTCCACATCTCTGAATCCAGCCTTTCCTAAACCTAACACTTCAGAATGCAGAATTGCCCCGATTCTTATTTCCCACTTAAAATCCTTGTGATGTTGTTTTTCTTGCAATTTTAAAAAGGGGAACAAAAAAACACAGGTTCTGACAACTTGACAATTTTCCCACCACTTCTGCACTATGGAATTAGTGCAGATCCCTATGGCAACACCAACTGCAGGCTTAGGGGGAAGCACTCAGAGCCTTGCAAGGTTTTCCTCCGTGCCAGCTTGCCAACTTGAAAGCCACAGCAGGCTGCAATAATTGCTGCCAGGAGCCAAAACTCTACCTGCACACAGGGCTTGATGCTGAAATTCCCGCTGGAGAACAAGGAACCGTGAAGGTTGCATGAATTTGTCCTCTTTCCCACCTGTATACACAAAATATGGCTCTGTGTGACAAGAACAGCATGGCTGCTGCTTGGGATAAAGGCTTCCCTCTGGAACATCTTTACACTAGTGTGACTTCTATCTGCCTTTTCTTTCCACCAGGGATCTTATAGTGCATTACTAATAAAAAACAAAGGATATAGAGCAACATGGAAAAGCATTACAGGATAAAAGAAGGGAGAGGTGAGATAAAAGGACAGAACAAAAAAGTATGATTTCTAAAAATGTGAGAGAAACAACATGATTTCTGGATCACATTCAGTTCAGGGAAGGAGAAGAGAAGATAATGAAGAGGGAAGGGTACTGAAAGAGCAGATGACAAACACCAGGCAGGTCCATGTTAGAGCTTTTCTACCCAGGTTTTCCCACACTCCTCACCTTTCTATACAGGGGATAAAGAGCACAAACCACAAGATGGACATCAATACAAGTGTATTATGAAATTGTGGTTAAAACACTGGGATTATTTTCATAAGCACCCTACAAAAGGTCTGAGCTTCATCAAAACTGGTACCACATTGCCAGAGTGACCAGGCTTACACTATCAGTTCCTTACAAAGGAGATTCTTCTCACTATTATTTTTCCTTCTTTATTTTTTGTAAATTTTTTTATTTAACTGGGGGAAAAGCTATGCAAGTATGCTTGGCATTTATACTGGAAACAACCTGCATGTGCGAAGTGTACACTTATTTGTAGAATGGAAGAGAAAAAATAAAAATAAAAAAAGAAGACCTGGCAAAACAAAAGAAAAAAGAAGACCTAGCAAAACAAAAGAACCAAGCCAAGAAAGATAATTAAAGTTGCCAAGCTTAAAGGAGAGCCATCAGGTACTTTAATTAAAGAAAGATTAAATTTCTTCTCTTTCTCTGGTGTTTAGCAGCAGGAAACTTTTAACAGGGCAGGGAAAAATCTCCTGCAAGACAACAACCTGTAGTTTTTTTTGGAATGTGCATGAAGATAATTTAGGGATGAATGACAAAATACATTTTCTAAAGTTAAAGGAAGAGGGGGAAACACAGGAAGCAGATGGTGAAAGTGTATGAAATGCATGATATGTATTAACGTTTAAGAGATGTTTCACTTAAATATGCATACCATTATCTTGTTTGCTTTTAGTTTTGGGGAAAGATATTTTATCTGAAAAAAACTTCAAAAGGAAGATATATGCTCACTGTGGCTCAAACTATTTTAGGATTCCGCTCTTTCTACGGACTTTCTTGAAGAGTTTCTGTTTTTCCCAACCTCTCCATGCATGCAGTGTCTGCAAAGCTCAATTCTTGACCCTTCCCAATTTACAATCTCTCAACCACATCTCTGAGCTCTTTTTGGCCCAGTTTCTTCCCTCCTTGGTCTCTGCTCTCCAAAGGGATTTCTGTGTCAGTCACCTTGGTGATACAGCAAGGAAAGGTCTTAAGCACAACAGAAACCAGAAAATCCCACAGAAGGTCCCACAACCTTCTTGTGCATTCCATTGGAAATCCATCCACTCAGCAGATCACTGTGCTGGTCCAAGGCATTAACCTCACTGACAGAAAGCTCAAAGCTCTCCAGGAATTGAAATGGCCAGACTGTACATAAACCATAGAATTTACCCATATGAGAATATAAAATATTTTCATTAAGTAAGTTTGCCTTTTATGGTAGTTTAGCAGCAGACATTCTCTCTGCCAAATGTATGTCCTTCAGAATTTTTTAAGCCTCAGCTTGGGGGAGAAAACATTCTTCTAAAAAATCTCCCCTCCTAATTTTCCACCAGCATCCATATGAGAAACAAGAACAAGCACACATTATCAAATACATTTTTTAATGTGTTTTTAGTTCTTCCCATTTTGATGACTCGGACCAGTTACCATAAACAAAAGTTTGGGATACCTACCTGTGAGGCACAACTCTGTGCTGGACTTCTCCCTAATGAGCAAAGGAGTCAGACAAATACAGACTGCAGCTGACTTTTTATGGCATCAGGGCAGTCACAAGAATGGTGAAAATAGAAGCATGCAGATTTACCTGGAGAACCTGCTGCTAACAACTCTGTTCTGCTGACAACAAAGGTACGAGACAGGGACAAGGGAACTAGAAGAGGGAGAGAAAAAGGATGAGATCACGACCAGAAAGGCGGCAGCTATCCACACTCGACAAGGGAAGGAGCCAGCTGACAAACTGATGAACTAAAACCAGAAATGCAAATCAACTGTGAAAAAGCAAAGGGTTAAAACAAAAGCAAAACCAAAAAACACAATCAATTTTAGGAATAAACCAAAAAACAAGACCAAGGAGTTGGAGAGAAGTGAACAATTTTCACTTGCTAATTTAAATGATTATCCAGCACTGAACAGTCCATCAAGGTACGCTCATGTTTTTAAAGAGTTCAAAAGGAGCAGTGGTGCCCACTCCAGCCTGGAAGGCAAGAATTAAAACAAGCCAGAAAACATTCAGGGGTGCTTTTCCTTATGGAAGTCAAATAATAGAAATAAAACCAAAAGATACGTCATTGTTCTTCAAGTTTCCAGTAAAATATCAAGCAAAGCTGTGGTTTTCCAAGCTCATCCCTGTTGGGATGGGTATCATACTGCTCACTATTACTGTAAATCCCTCCTCGGCTGTAGTTAAACAAAAAAGCTTCACTCTTTACTTGTTTTACTTTTTTCTCTGTTTATTTTCTGTGGTTTTGTTTGTGGGGTTATTTTGGTTTTTGTTGTTTGGTTTTAGTGTTTTACTCCGCTGTTAGTGGCTTCATCTTCCAGGTGAGGAGAGCAAGCATCTTGAAATCTATTTAGGACATACAGAAGAGCAGAGTTTTCTTTCATTCCACAATAACTTATACTTTTCCTGAGCTTTCCTGTTTACACAGAGCAACAGGAACTTATTTTTATGAGCTCATATCAACAGACATCTCAGGATTCTGCAAGACATCATAAAACAAATTCCCTAAACCTGGAGGGAAAGCCAGCGAAATGAAGGGTTTGCTACTGATAAAAAAGAAGAACAAAGCCAACCAGTTGAAGGTAAACAAATTCAAGATTGGCTGAGATTACTTTAAAATAGTGCACATTCTTAAGTGTGACATGGTGACATTGAGGATGGGTTTCAGGGCACACAAAGAGGAGACCATTTGACCTGATAGGACTTGTGGCAACTGTCATGATTACGGGGAGGGTCAGGAACACAAAAAAAAATTAACCAAAACCCAACAACACATGAAAACATTCAAACTGAACAATGCTGGCAAAACAGAGATGCCACAGGTTAATTTCCAAGTGTAAGTCTGGGAGAAGTGACCATGTCTGACCACCCCAGCACCGTGCCTGGCCCATATTGCAAAAGCTGAGGGTATGATGCAGTTGTACACTTGTCACAATTCCTCATAAACATGGCTGCTATTACTGAGATAAAATCCAACCAGTGCTCTGCATGCTTTAAAATCTCTCAAATCTCAAAAGGTCTAAGCTACCGATCAAATTGAAGTGCACATAATTAAGGAATTAGTCTTGCTTGTAAAAGTGAGCTTACAGAGGTCCAGAGAATTGCTGCTGATTGTAGAGCCTAACAAAGTTACATTCATAACTCACAAAACCATTTCCATTCCACCAGCATTTGATGGTGTACATACACACAGGTACACACACATATAGGGAGCACTCCTGAGTGTACAATTAAAACAAGCTGCCTCTCAAGTGGAATGTAAACCCTGCTGTGACGGAAGGACACAATGTCAGCATGAGAAACATCTCTCCCTGGAGCTGAACAACTAGCTTTGTGTCAGCAGAAGGCGAACACCAGCTTCAGTGCCCCAGCTCACCCAGCAGGGCTGTACATTTCCAGCTGAGGTCAAGATCTTAGTGGAAACACTGCTGGCATTAAAATACATCACGAAATGCTGAAATGTAGCATTTGAGCCTACTCTTGGTGGATTATATGACAATTCCCCGACCTGTGCCAGTGAGGTGGTGGCTTGTGTGGCTACCACTTGTGTGCTGGGAGGTGGCTCACACTCACCCTCAGACACCACCGCTTCCCCCTCGCTGATTTCTCGGGTACATTTCCACACAAGCTGGCAGGAGCAATCACTTTTCTGGCACTGATGCCCTCCTTTTTCTCAAGACAGCTTTAGACACAAGACTGGTAAAGAGAACCATCCCCAACCTAACCGGGCGGTTGCTCCTCGCACCACTAGATGTCCCTCTGCCACTAATTATTTATTCCCGTTAATTCACTCCTTGTTACCCTGCCACTAGCAAAACGACAAAGCTTTCCACCAGTACTAACCACATCCCTCGCTAAAGGCAACTCTCACATCCTCTGGGAGCCGGCAAACCACTGCCAACCTCTGGGTTGCAGAGTCAGTGCCAGCGTCGCCACTGGCCACTGCCCCCAGGGACACTGCCAGGCCCGCGGCCGTGCTGGCAAGGAGGTGCCAATCCCATCAGCCCCACGGATACAGCCGGGCAGGAATGTGTGGGAGTGCAGACTCTTCCAGAAGCAGAAGATAAGAGGACATACCTGGTGATGCTGTGAGGGCCATCACCCCATAGTAGGAAAAAGCACCAGCTTCAAACTTCATCCCCTCTTTCCCAGCCTCCACTTCCACTTTCCCCTGTTAAGGAAAAGGAGAGAGAGCTGCAATTAAAAGGGACCATGGGTGTCGAGGCACAAGATCGGACTTGAGCCCTGAAAGATGGTTTTGCCTGGCATCCCCAAGCAGTGTCATGATCCCTGCAGTTGGTAACAGTGCCTGAACAGGGACAGACCCTGATGAGGAACAGGCATTTGTGCCCTGAGCTACCCCAGTCTTTGGTGCCTTGTGGCCAGCATAAGTGTCTGCAGAGGAGCAGGATCAGGATCACCACACAGCTTCGGGTTGGTACTATTGCCCTGCTCCAAGTGCTGCCAGGCTGTTTTCCTTTACTGCAGAGTGAAAAAATACTCCCCCAGTAGCACAAGCTTAAATGTACCACAGTCATCTGGGATCTTGAGGCACCTAGGCATTTTGGGGCACAGCTCACATTCACACAGAATTCCCTCTAAGACAAACATAGGATGGGAGATAATGTGTGAGGAGGCTGGCTGCCTACACTGATGAGATTCCCACAGAAACAAAGCCCTTATTCCTGAAGGAGCAGCCTTGGGGCTACTTTGGTCTTGATTTTTAGCAGTTTTACAGATTCCAGCACCCTTAGGATCCTGCTCTTTTGCAGAGTCTTGCCTACACAGGACCCTCAGTGCTTCCCAAGCTGTACAAAACTACATTACCATGCAACTGCACGTTTCTGATGTGGGCTCAACCAAACGTGTAACGTTATGTCCTACACAGGACTCCAGAACAGAACCAACCACGTCAAACATAGCTGTAAAACATCCCAGTCACTCTGGTGTACAAGCAGCCAAAAATAATTGTCTTTTCAGTGGAGCCTGGTTTTCATGTCCATCCATCCTTACTGCACTGAGACTCATAGCACATCACTGCAGACAGCAGAGATCTCATGCAGCTTTCAGGCTGAACTACACAAAATTTGGAATTTCAGGCAAACAACATAATTACCTGCAATGCTTTCCCTCTGGCTAGGTTGGGAAGGGGAGACAGATTGCCCATCCCATGTGTACTAAGAAGACTGAACATCATCTGAACACAATTGGGTGAAAATGAGGCCAAAACATAGAATTTATTTTTAAATGTTTATTTCATTAAGCCCTATTTAAAATAAATAATCATGGCTTTTAATTTACAGTACTAGACAAGGGCAGAAAAAGGTGACAATGAACTCAACCTGCACAAGCCCTGATACCAAGTCAGTTTATCTAACTTTCCCAGAGAAGAAAAAACACAAAATCTGTCTAGCAGGAAGAGAGTGCCCAGCTCACAAATCCACTTTCCTGCTATCACAAGCAACAGCTTCATATAAATCCCTTTTAAAACCAATTTCACTCTACAACACAAAAGTAGCTTATTTCTTCATTATAAGCCTTCCAAAAGGTACAATTCTGTCACCTAGGTAAAGACTGGTTATACAGAAGAATAATATACATTTAATTGTGTACTGGCAAGCATTTACTGTGAAGGCATTCTTGGTTCTTCAATATGAGAGAGTAAGTCCAAGTCCATTTAAATAACAAAAGCAGAGTATTTATCCCCTCTTGATCCTGGCAGAACCAACCTTGTTACCAATTTTTTAGTATGTGTTTACTGCAACACTCACTTCTCCAAATGCATTATAGACCTGGCATATTGTGTTTACTAAATATTTATTGATTGCAAAATAGCTCAGAAAGAACTGATTGTTCTTTTGTATCCCCATGTCCTCCATTAACATCTTTGCAGCATTACATCAGGAGGATTATCTTGCCTCTGGAATATTTCAGATTGTAACAATTCAGCATGTAAGAGAGCAGTTAAAGAGCTACCAGTGGCTCCTCAAGCTCTTGGAAAAAAAGATTCTTTTCTAACATCAGAATTATGTTGAATCCACAATATAATGTTCCGGTGCTCTCGTAATTGTTTATCACTGACAGTGTTTAAACCTGTGCCCTCCTCTTTTCTATTTTAAAGGCCATGTTAAGATTTCAAGCCCTGTGTTAAAACTTCAGCTACAATGCCTGTGCTTTTACAACCAAAACTGATTTTAAGTTGTGCAGGACAGAAACAGAACAACTTTTTCAGCAAAATCTCTCTGAAAGGACTATTCCTGTTCAAATGGTGCTAGATAGAAACTGGATTTCTGTGTAAAGCTTTACCTAAGCCAGTCAGCCGTTCCTGACTGGTAAAAAAACCTGGGAGATGCCAGCACTGGAAGCAATCCTGGACAGAACACACAGAAAACAGTCCTTCCACACCACCCAGGGCTGCAATCTAAAAGCCACACAAGTGCAGGGATCTAGGGCAGGATAAAGGTTTGGATGGCAGAGTTCCCAGGGTCTGCATTCTGCAGGTGACATCAGTTCAGTAGACGGCACAAGGCCCCCACTGAAACCTGTGCTTCTCACAACACCTCGGGTACAGACTTCAAAATTGCACAGAAAAAGGTCATTTCTCTAACCCATCTGACTCCCCATGCCTCCCTCTGCAAAATGAAAAAGCACAGCAGAGAAAGTATGCTGGCCAAATTCCTATGACACGGCATTTACTGTAGCCCTATTTTCCAATGGGGATTCCTTTGCACTATCTGTCCTAGGGATACTGAAAGCATAAGTAACTTTTGGCAGATGATTGAAAGTGGGAAGTGCTTTCTATCCTTCACAACTGGTTTAACTGAGGGTGAAAGCAGGTGAGTGAGCTCTTCATGGTTGGCAAGGTCATAAAGGAGGCAGGAGTCGCTCCCAGGAGCCATAGTTCCCCTCCCATGCTTGAAAGAAGACAAACTTCAACAACTGGAAGAGGTACAGAGGGGGATATATCAGGAGATAAAGGGTTTTGCATATATCTACACAATCACGTGTCTGACCTGTAAAATGAGAACAAAGTAGTCGACGGGCTTGTTTCGCTGGTAGAGGTAGTGTTCTGGGGCTTTCTTGTTCTTCTCATCGTATTTCAGCTCCTGGATGACGTTGGGATGTTTTAGCAGCCTGAGAAGGATCTTCTCTGACATCTGGGATGGACCAAATGCTTCTACTTCTATAACACAAGATACAACTTGGCATTACACCTCATATGCCTGGCAAGAAGTTAGCAATACTCGTTAATAAGCATTTGCCTATAAAAGACACACAGATGCAGAGAGATCCATTATGGAATTGCAGGTTTCCTGTCTTTTGAGACTGTTAGATTTGTAAAGCGGGGGAAAAAAACACAGTAACACCCCAACTTCCATTACTGAAGTATTTTACAAAACAACCAAAAATCATGTCTTCATCTGAAATGGAAAAGAAAAAGACAGTCTTGCCCTCTTCAGAGTTCTGAGTCACAGAGTTGTATAAATGGAAGAGCTTTACAGTTGGGGCACAGAGAACCTCTGAATTTGTTTTTTCCTTCCCTGAAAGCTATTGAAGTCACTGCATTTATTGCACTTAAATAAAATTAGAAAATAATTAATTAGTTACTGTTTGGGGCCTAGAAAGTTGCTCTAGAGAGATGCTGTACACGAATCAGACACAACTGGGGCTGCCATGGTTCATATGGGAAGAGTTACTCAAAGTGAGAGAAAGTACAGGTCAGTTCAAACCATGTGGGATTAATGCCTGACACACAGAACACAATCCCTATCCACTTGATCTTCAGTGTTTCCAACGGGTGCTGTTTGAAGCAGAAAAGCTCATCCTTGTGTGGGAGAGGTAAACCAGGGACGACGAGAATTACACATGCAAATTCATAAGCTTTCCCAAAACCTCATTTCAGAACAGGACCATTAACAACCCATCATCTGCTAAAGATACTATTCTCAATTTAGAACAGAGAAACCAAAGCTGTAGCTTTCATCTTTTTTAGCAGCGGCTTCACTGGCAGACCTGTATTTAAGCTACACAATCCTTTCATCCACAAAACAAGTAGAGAAGCAGCACTGTAAGACTATGTCTGTTGAGCAGGTGTTTATGGAACTCCATCAAGTCTTGTACACTACATGAACAATGCCTTGCTTGCTGTTAAATCCACATCTTCCTGTTGAACTGCTTCCTTTCACCAAGGACATGCTCATGTGCACACGAGCCGTAGGAGTCCGAGCCTTCTAAGGAACTACTGCCCCTCAGCTGAGATGTGATAACCGATCATGTACATGTTTCTTTCAAGTCAGAGGCAAAATAAAGCATGAAGACAGACTAGGAGCATCTAGGCAGGCAGTTACTGCATCTTAGAGGAGGGGAAGTACTAACTTCCAAGTGGAGCTGGCAAACTTCACACAAAACAACTTTACAATTTTCCACCCATGAATATAAGTTGAACATGGCAGTGAAAGACGCCCGTCTGAAAGGCCTGCATGTGGGAAGTCTTTATATGTCAAAGAGAGACAGCACAAGCAATAGGAAGGTATTTTTCCACAAGCTCTCCTGTTTAAAGGCCTCATCTCTGAGGTGAAAGGACCAACTGTACGACGAAAGGCAATATCAGCTGCAAGAAACCATTCAAGGCCCTGGTCTCTCTGCCAGACTGCCCACACAAGGGCTAAAACATCAAGGTGTTCTGAGATGGAGACAACTGTCCTCTGAAACCTGAAGTCATCACCGGAGGTCACACAAGCCAGACAGAAATCCATTTTACAGAGTACAGTTCAACCACCTGTGCAGTCTGCATTAAATGTGTCGGGAGAGTTTTTCACTTGGAGTCAAAAAGTCTCATGGAACAGGTTTAGACCTTCCTGCAAAAAGTCCAGCATCTCTTTCTGGAGAAGGCGCCAGAGTGCAATTACAGCCAGCTGGCCAGTGGTATCGAGTCCTCTTTGGTTTGTTCCCTGAGCTCTTCCTAATGGGGTGTACTTGCTAGTCGTTAATCTGACGGACTCTAGACATGCAGTGCGGCACTTGGCATTCATCCTTACCTTTCAGACCAATTTAAAGTTACTGGTCCACCCCTGGTATATGTCTCAGAGGGTTCATGCCGACACTGAACACAGGAGAGGAGAGAATTTAAAAAGAAAAACACAACAGTGGCATTATTTGTCACCCCACAATCCAGCCTCCCTTCCCGCCTGTACTGTCCCACCCACCTCACCGGCCTTTGCTGACAAACTGCCTCCGAGGCTCTGGCATGATCACAGAAAGAGATAACCCGCACTTGCCTGTTGCCAGGAACCGGTGCATTGCCAGGAGCAGCTGCGGTGATATTTTAACCTTCATCTCGCTGTCTGTCTGCTTGAAGGCAGAGAAGTCCTGCTTCCTGTCCCGATGAGCTACTTTCTTTTTCGTCTTGTTATCAGCTGGGGAAGGCAGGGTGGGAGAAGAAAGGAAGGAAGCGATTTCTGTTAGAACGGGGTCCAACATGAACCGCACTGGCCAGAGTCAGCCAGGATGGCCACGTGGAGCACAGGGTGCAGGCAGACCCCTCTGCAAAGCCCAGCTCATCAGCACACAGCCCAAACCACAAACAACCAGGAGCTGTGCGGCCATGGGCCCCTGTCCTGCACAGCCAGGCACCCCAGCCTCTGTCACTTCTCTGTCACCTCGGTCAGGGGAAAGTTGCTGCTTGCAAACGCCTGATTGCAGCGCAGCTCTGCATGTTACACTTCAGATGGGGAGAAGTCCTGCTCAGTGTTACTAAATATCAAAAGGTGTTGTTGTACAAGCATAGCTGCGATAGCTGTTTTTTACATATACATTCCTTAGAAAATTCCCAGCATGTATACAGAGGAAATAGACAATAATTTATTTCTTTTGCTGTACCATTGGCTTCACTGACTCTCCACAGCTGTGGCAAAATCTGCATGCCTTTGGCTGAAGTATTCCGCTTGTCTGGTATATGCAGTTTCTTTAGTCCTGTCCAAACTTCAGCAAAAGCTGGCAAGGTGTACAGCCTGGAGGTGGGAACCTCTGGCCACTTTACAGGCGCTGAAGCCAGAATAAAGTACAGAATAGTTTCAGAAATTCAGATATGGGTATTTGCCTGCTAGTGATCCTGGACTCCTATCCTCTCTTCAGCTAAAAAACTGCCACTTGGTTCATCTGTGTCTTAAAACAGGCTCTGTGGTGAGGAATCCCCATTTGTGCAAGACAACATGAAAAATATACAAACAACCCAGGAATTATCATCCACCTCCTGAGCTGATCTCCCAAAATGTTTAGGAACCAGGTAAGTGGACAGCTACGGGTATGCTGGGGTATGGTATACATCAGTTCCAGGGAGGAGGTCTCTGCTCAGATGGCAGGGTGCTGCTCCTCTCTGGTGACACCGTGTGCAGGGTGGCAGTGGCTCTAAGCAGCAGAATGCTGTCAGACAGCTCTAAGCTCCTCAGAGTGCAGGAAACCCAAGTGTTGAGGCAATTTCCGTGAGCACCTTAGAGATGAGACATGGCTCAAGTTCTAGGGCCTTTGAGGGGGAAGATCCGAAGAATACCGCAGCTACTTGTCTATCAGCCCTTTAGTCAGTTGGTGTAAAATGACCGGACTCCTGAGGGACCACAGGCAGCTCTGGCACATCGATTCATGGCAGAGGATTTGGGCAAGCACACAAAGACGTGTAGGCAAAGCTGACACCATGAAACTGCACATACTCCCAGGTGCTTGTTCAGATTTTGGGTTATACTTGCAAAGATGATTAAAGTGATGCACTGTAGCAAGGAAGTCATTGAGATCTGGAGCCCTTTACATGTCCAAATACATGCTACAGACTACATAAGGTTCAGAGTGGCTGAGTTTGAGGCTTAGGAATGCACAATACTGGTAATTTACAGGCTTCTAGATTTTCCCAAGTTACCTAGTCTTTTAGACATAAGTACACCTAGATCCTCAGCTTCCCAGGAACATGCCTCCACTACAGGACTATCACAGACTCCACAGCAATACTGTACTGACAGCAATTTACCTACTCAAGATATCTGGAGTGTATTTTGTGAGCAGTGCAAATCAGAAAGTTTGAGATACTTGTTCCAGGCACATGGAGAAGAACAATGATGACCCATGGCCTTCTTCTTCTTTGAAACCAGAAGCCTCTTACCCTAGTAGTACTTCACCCAAGACTTGGACTACATCACAGACTGCAGTTTCTCTTCCAAAAGCAGGAATAGAAACCACTGAAGGGAGTGGTTACAGACTAAAAACAAGCCCTGCATTAGGAATATAGTTTGAGGCAGACCTTATCTGTACTTGCAGTTAAAGGAAAGATGGATACCAAAGCAATGGAAAATTAATAGGAGAGAAGACCCCTAGAAGCTCTCACTAGGTCCTACCTCTTGTAAGAGATAAGAATAGAAACTACTTTTTTTTAAAAGCTCGGATAATGTTATTTTTAAAGCACTGTATCTGAGGTGTTTTCTCACAAGGAGCTCCATCATTGCCTCTTCAGGGAGGCAAAAATCACAAGTACAAGTGTTGGCCCTGGGACAGGGAAATATCTCTGTCCTTTTTCTTTGAAAGAGCTGTAACACTGCAGGCTTCACATTGCACTTCTGGTACCTGAAAACAAGACCAGCATCACACAAAGGAAAGATGCTTTAAATCTTTCTGTCCGTATCAGTCATCATGGTAAGAGACACAGGCTCTTACTCAAATGTTGGGCAGTTTCAACTCCTCCTATTTTTTTCCTTGGCAGTTTATCCAGAAATCTTCCCTCAAGAAAAATGTTACATGGTTATAACAGAGCCACATGGCTTAAAGCCATTATCTTGGCTTATTTTTGCAAGGGATGGTCTTAAATTGTTCTTTTTATCCAAACAACTTTTGAACTTCTTGTAAGACATAAGAACCAAAGACTGGACTGTGACTGATGTAATTCAATCTGAACCAGATATTTCCTGTCTGTCCTCTCTCCAGTAAGCGAGATGGAGATGTGGGCACTGAAGTTATCTTGGCCTGCTGAAGGGATCTCTGCTTACAGAGTGCTGGGATGCTGTTTGGTTCTGCAACATGAACAAAGAGATGCATGAGGGATACTCTCACTACAACTTCTGGTGAGATATCAACAAATATTGCAAACATCTTCAGTAGGTTCTGGGAATATTTAGACTTCTTCAAAGGCAACAAGCCTGACCATGAGCTGTGGGCTGAGGCAGAGAACTCAAGAGGATGAACGGTCAAAACACAATTAAGGCTGTGATGTCTCTTGTAATAATCCTGAACTTTGATGCCTGATGCACAACACGATGAATTATTGAATGAATTTCCATGAAGGAGCCAGCTTGGACTGGAGACAGCTACAGAACAGGCAGTTCAAACCTCAGATCACCCGTCCAGTTGGAGGGGCAGGCAGGCTGATGGGCACTGCAAATGCACCCAGGTAATTGCTGGGGAAAGTCCTTGTTCTCCTCCTGTGTTTTTTTGTCTTTAGGACAGCGGAGACATCTGCAGTGAGCTCCAGATAAGACAAGGAGATGACAAAACTCATCCTCAAGCAGAAAGAGCTAAATAAGACAGGCCACCAGTCAAACCTGGACCAGCAGTCTGTGCAGTCTGACACAGAACATACAGCTTTCTCTCTTGGGCCTCTGAGAAGGTTGGGAAATGCTCTCCCACCATGGCTAGGGCAATGGCAGCACAGGACAGATTCCTGTAGTGTGCCAACCACAAAAAAATACTCCAACTTCCCAGTACTAAGAGCCAAACACACTGCAGCTCTTCATCACGACACTGGCTGAAATGTGTCGTGTCATGACAGAAACCTCTTCTCTCTACCCCTTCAGCATCCCCAATACAAAGTTTCATCTTCAGAAGTACTCAATCTTACCCAGCTGTTGATGGGGCAGACATATTTAATAATTTTTCTTACTCCCATCTTCTCCTTGCTCCCAACATCTCTGCAAGCCACAGGAGAATAGAGCCATATGAAGAAATACCACACATTTATTTGGCACACTCCAGAAATTCAGCTGCAGAGTTCAGCAGTGAGAGCAGCTTTCAGCAAAAACTGTAAATATACTATTGCATCCACTTTAACACAGTTCAAATAGGTTTTCATGGAAACAACAGAAAGGCACAGCTCCAACACCAAGGTCAGCCATTTCATCAAATTTCAAGTTTCCATCAAAGCAAAACAAAACATTTTTAAAACTTCAGAACAAAGTGTAACAATGCTGCCAGAATTTTCCAAAAGGTCTTCTTTTAAGTAAACACCTAGTACAGAGCAAAGCAGTCCAAGGGTTTCAAGTGGACTTGTTCTGAGCTGAGCAAGCCAGACCAGTCTAATAATGAACAGAATCAGAAGTGGGTTACTAACAGTGACACTCTGATATCAACACCAAAAATAACCTGTCTTGAGATATCATGGACAATAAAGTACCTTCAGTAAACCCATGCTCTCACGCATGTCCTCATCACCAAACCACCTGGAGGTTGGCTGCCCAAATCCAAAACCTCTCCTGTGACCCTCAGAGCTTCTTGGGATTTCTGCCCTCTTCCTTACTGCTACAGTATCCTTCAGTCTTAACAGTGGAATGATCTCCAGTGCTTCACAAAGAAATCAGAAGCTCTCCTTCATGGTACTTAGCAGGAGCCACCCCCTAAAATGTCCTGCATCCTCCAGGAAGCCTAGAAGTTTCCTTCCTGTTCTGAACCAGGAATTTTCCATAGCAAAACCTTCCCAGGAAGGAGACTTTCAAGTGAACTCAATGATCACCTGCTCTATTTTGTTAATACAGGAAGCCTTCAGATAGTAAAATTAAAATTAAATTCTCATTGCCTTGCTGTCTAACACCCTATTAAATGGGCAAAACTATTTTGTCCTGAAGAACAACACAGCCTTGATCTATGTGTTTTCGCTTAGCAAACAAGGGGGGTAAAATTGCAAGCATATGCAGTGTCTTCACTCATAGACTCATGTCAATGTCTCAAAGGCAAACAAAGATAGAATCTTTTTGGAGTATAAAAGGAAGTTTGAATTCAGTGTGCAAAAGCACTATGTCGAAACTGATTAGCCCAGCAATTCATTTGTGAAGGTATGAAGAGAAATCAATACTAACTGGACTTCTGTGATTTACATAGTAATTAGACTGTTCAGCACACGGTGAAACACAACTGTGATTTACATGAACATTTGGGTACATAAATACTGGTAAAATGCTGACCAGCTACAGAAAGCATTTCAGGCAAAACCAAGTCTATTCCACAATATAAAGTGCTCATTGGGCATTTGGCTTGGAGGGAGGACAGAAGATGCTTGCGTTGGCCTGAAAAAGATGCTGTAGAAACATTCCAATCCCGTCTGTGAGGAAAGAGAAAGAAAGCAAAGGACAGCTGAACAGTGTTAAATACACTTAAAATTATTATTTCTACCATAATAGAATTGGAGACATCCTTGTGCTTCATGCAAACACATAGTGAAAAATAGCATCTGCCAGCAAGTGATCAAACCACAGATAAGACAGATGAAGAATGAGTGAGAGGAAGTCCTGCATGCACAGGCCAGATTGTGCGGATGGGGGGAGAAGCAGACACTTTAGGTAACTTAGCTTTAGGCCAAGCTTTAATCTGGGAAAGAAAAGGGTCCAGGTCTCTCAAGTCCCAGGTAATGGTTGACCTGCAGCATCATCTCCCTCAACATACATTAACACAAAGAAGGAAGGAGCTGAACTGAGTGATCAAAAGAGAAGGCATTTAGGATGGGCTGGTTTTCAGCCTGAGGAAGACTTTCCATACTCAAGATTTCTCAATGAGTGACAGATACTCTAAAGAGACTCCATTCCTCTTCCCTGAGGCATGATAGTTGCTTGCCTCTTGCTGAAGTATGGTAGTACACGGACTACAGGTCCCTGAGGCAGAGGGACAACAGGGGGAAATGTGGGAGACCATGAGCACTGTAACGGAAAGGTTTAACAAGCCACAGTGGTGAATAGCTGGCAGGAGAGAGCAGATTGTTGCAGATACAAACCTTCCTGGCAAAAGGGTCAAATAAACTTGCCTTGCTTCTGAATTAATACAGCATAAAAGAGTGAGGTTCCCATGCTGCAAAACCAGAAATTACTTTGACCATTTGAGGGATCTCCAGGTCATTTAGTTAAGGAAACTTCCTCAACAATTTGACTACTGAGATTTTAAATCATCAATGTAACATTTCTCAAAAACAGTTATAAATACAGTTGCTGCTGGAGTCTTTCTTCTGATCTATAAACAAATTGCAAATATTTCTACTCACTGTATAGATCTGTTTCATCCAGAATTTCAGACTTGATGATCTCTTCAATCACATCTTCTAAAGTGACAATTCCCAGGACTTCATAAAAAGGATCCCCTTCTCCTTCATTGTTTACTCTTTGCACTATAGCCAGGTGAGACTTGCCTGCAAGGAGATAGATCAGCAATTTAGAAATTTTAGAAATTCCTGAATGATCAGAAATTATAGCAGAAGCGGAGACATGCAAGTATAAATAAAAAGACAAAAAAGAAGCGGAGACATGCAAGTATAAATAAAAAGACAAAAAGGTTGGTGTCAGGCTTTATGAAAAAAGGGGCAAAGTTTAACAGATGCTTAAAATCATAATCTGATTTCTGTTTGAGATACACATTCCTGCATCACATAAATCCACCTAATGCACTAAAAGAGAACTAAAGAGATCAGTATTCTTGTTCTAATGTCTTTCCCAGCAAAACTGTCACCCTGGCATTGAATTCATTATATTATCTTGTTGTTCTGCCTCTTGTCTCACACACTAGCAGAGGAAGGCTAGGCTGGAGCCCTCCTTTGCAGTGAGATCCCATGGATGTTTTCTCAAGCCCGGAAAAAACAGCAACCATGATCAAACCACAGAAGCATGGGGACAGGGTAAAGCTGGGGAGAAGTCAGGCCCATCCATCAGTTCCTCTTTTTCCCCTCCCTTCCTCAAAAATAATTTATTTCTATATTCTCCATATGGAAGATGACACCTTACTTAGGACTTTATTAATTAAAATATTCAAAGCAACTGTCTGATCAAAGATGAAAGCTAATATGAGATATAGTAGTAGTTCTTAAGATCCCTAAGCTGTGTATCATTCCCAGCAAATTCCTGAAGTCCTTCCTGCTATAGGAATAATGATGGTAAGAATATCATCATCATGACCCATCAAACTGGCCTTGATACCTTTGGTTGCCAATTTCTCCAGCTGCCATTGAAAGCCAGTTCTTTGTAAAGCTGCATAGAAAATAACATTCATTCAAAGGGTCCACCAAATGCAAGTGGCATCTTGCAGCACAAATACACAGATATCAATAAGCTTTCTGAATTGTCAGGAGGTAAGAAACAGTGTCTCACACTCTTCTTTGCTGGTCTCAAAAATTATACTTATCCCCAGCTGTGGAAGACAACCAAAATAGTTCAACTTTGCTTAAACCCCTTTATAGGCAATAATGTCTGCCTGTTTTAAGATTCCGATTATTAGACTAACAAGAATTCAAACTATTCCAACCCAGAGTTACTCATGCTTAAAGAATGAAAATATCCTGAACAAATTAGACGAGGGAGGAAAACTTATCAACTACTGATATAAACATTGCATCAGGTCAAGTCAATTCACTTTGGTAAGTTTTTCACATCTGCTTTCCCAGGGACCCAACATAAGCAGTTAAAAACAAATTCTTGGTGAATGCTGTCTGTCGAAAGTTAAATTCTTTTGCTATTCCCAGCTTGTGATCATTTAAAAGGAATTTTCCAAAGCAGGGTCTAATATTAGACTCAAAATGAAGTTTCCATTCCACTTAGGCGATATTCTCACCAAAGTAACTACTGCATAATCTGATTGTCTTGGAGCTACTCGTTTAGATGCAGATGGACATACTTTAAATACCAACTACACTGCACTGCTGAGTCTTATCTTGAGGAGACCTTATTCTACAGTGAATTAATAGAAAGATGATTTGTGATTTTTAAAGTATCAACATTCATATTATACTGAAAGTCTTTCACTGCGCCAGGTTTTATGGGTTTTATTTCTCTACATTCCTTGTAAGACTTCCAGCTCTTTCTACCACTCAATGAACAGCATTAAAGTGACTTCATTAAAACATGAAAGATTTGGGTTTGATTATTACTGCCATTCCCCTGTAATATATTACTCCACTTATATCCTTTCAACATAACAATGTTCAATAAGAACTGCAGCGAAAAAAGAATTACACAGGCAAAACAAATATCCTAATTTATTTCCCAGTGTCAGCTCAGATATTAGTATATTTGCTTTCAAGTCAAAAGACATGGCTCCTTCAAGAACTATTTCTATCACAGACCAGAGCAGCTCATTAGCACATGCTTATTCAGGTGCTAACTCCTCAGATATCTGTTCTCACATATTAGTAAGTGGTAAGATCTGTTCCAAGTAGGTTAAATTAAAAAAAAACCAAAACAAACCAACCAAACAAAACCCACAAAAGATAATGCTATCAACTCTGTGTTTCAGTTTTGATCAAAATTATCAAATTCCAGCTTTTTCCTCCACTTCTGCACTGCCTATGATAATGCTGAACTAGGTGATGAAATTTAAAATTTTGAAAAGAACACTCTTTCTAACAATGGAGTCCTGCACACATCTACAAGCAACATTAGAGATTTATGAAAACTGGACTTGGGAGGGACCTGAGGGGCTGGAATACAATGGGAAGTTGTGCATAAGTTTCATCCACAAAACCAGCTGCATGCCCTTTCCACCGGAGTGCTCCCCACCAAGAATTCAGGATCACTAAAATATGTCATGTTCTCCCCATCTGAGCAGCTACAGGACTCTGATCCGAGCAACAGCACCTAATGTGAGATGAGTGACCAAAATTTGTACCAGCTGCTGCTCTCTTAAGCAAAGTGAGCTGATAAGACAGGAGTTATGGAGAGGTATCAGGCGTTTTGCACTTTCTACAATGAAAAAGAAGGCTAGAAACACTTTTTTCTGCTCCTGCCATAATCTCCGATTTCTAGGATTTTTTAAATTATCACCCAAAGTACCCAGACCACTGAAACTTGCCACCATCAACAGATTTTGGTGGGTAGCATAAATATTAAATTCTACCTTCATTATTAAAACTACATGTTACAGAGAGTTTATTTGTCGAAAAGAGATAAATTATCCAGACACATGGTGACGCTAATCTTTCTTCCCTCCTGACTGTCAAGTTTTCCTGTCCAGACTTTCATCAACCCAACACTTTGCTGGGGTCAGATGAATTTAAGCCAATCTAATAAGCTGCCCCTAAAAGGCTGCCTTTTGCTCCCAACTTTTCTTCTTCCTTTCCATCTGCTCCAATGCTCCTGAAGTTATTTGATGAGACAGACCAGATCCAAAAATTACATTTCTTGGGTCTTTGCAAGATAATTTTGACCCAGATCCAGTAATTTGCAAGAAATCACCAGACAGTGGAACACGCATCAGAAGTGGTGACGGAGATGTTATGAAGATGCATTCCCAGACTGGCTGCCCTCTCACCACAGAAGTCTGCAAAATACCCTGCACGTATGGAAGTAATCAAGACATAAAAGGCTAAAGGAAAAGCTAGGAGCGCAAAGACTTCTTTATACATAGTAAAAGAGCACAACACAGCATGTGCTCAACTGTAAAAGTGGCCTATAAGTAAAATAATGACTCCTCTGAGTATTTGAAATAGAAAATAGCTACAGCTTCATTCAAAGACTTTATCAGGCCACTGGCAGTTGTCATATTATTTTATTCAACTGAAAAAGAGCAGTTTCAGCTTGTATTTTCCACTGCTAGGGACATACAATACCTATCCAGTAAGGAGCTGAAGAAAGTAAACATCTAGCAGGTAAGAAAACCTGGACTGCATATAATATTCCTAGGGCTTTGAGAGCAGAACACAAGTAAACAGAGAGAACAGGTGTATGGGAAATTCCGTACTTCACTGATTTTCTGGCCACATTCTCTAACCCCACTTTGTAGATGACATTAATGTTTCTTTAATCACTGGTTTTAAGCATTGATACGAGATTTAGCAAATGGGCAGCTCTGCAAAACTACCAGGTCTGACAATAAAGGCAGAAATGTGATGTGTGACCCACTACTCCTCTGTGGGCACAGGCGGGCAGCGGTTGCTTTCTGCCTCAGCTTCCCCTCTGTACAGTGACAGTCAGTGACACCAGCAAGGGCCTGTGTGGAGCTGATACCTGTACATGGCCTGAGGCACCAGTTGTGACAAATGTTAATCTCTCAGCTACATTCACAAGCAGCTAAAGCATCAAGCAGTTTTGGTAAACATAAATCCAGTCTCATCCCATTGTTTAAAACCCTGCCACTCCAATTTTACTCTGTACAACTTCTGATTAATTTATTAAGCTAACTAAGAAATATGAAGATGCTTAGTTAAATCCACGTGAGCAACTGAATCTAGAAGGAGCTCCTGGGAGTCCATGTGATTTACTGATCACACAGAACAGAATGGGAAGAAATGCCTGAAATACTTATTCTCTTAGGGTACCATGACAATTTCTTGAAAAATAAATCATGTAGGAAAATTCTCCCTTCGATCCTGAGGCATCTATACAAGGACCTCAAGATTATTGCCATGCAGTTAAAACTAGAGATGAAAATATCTGACCATGTCCAAGATCTACTCTGGTCAGACACAGGGTCTTGACTCCATGAAGAGTTTTGCCATTGGATGAAGCTGTAGCCACCCTACTCTCTCACATGTCACTTGCCCACAGACACACAGGCAGAAGAAAGAGGATGACAGGAACATTATGGAGTTCGATAAATGCAAATGCAAAGCCATGAACCTGGTACAAAACAACCTGATGTGCTGGCACTGGGGACTGACTGGCTGGGTGAACACACTACAGGAGTCAGCAGCATGTCCCTGCAGCAATGAACAGGAATTGTGTGCTGACATCAGCACACGTGCAGCTGGCAGGTCCAGGGAACGGATTATTCCCCTCTATTTGGCACGTCTGAAACCAGACCTGCAGCACTGGCATTCAGTTAGGGTTCTCCAGTACAAGAAGGAAATTAAGAAACTCAAACAGTTTCAGTGGATGCATCCTAAGATGGCCTGGGGCTGGAGGCCATGATGCACAAGGAAAAGCAGAGGGCACCACACTGGTTGAGTCTCTCAAAGAAAAGGTTAAAAGAATGGACTTGAAAGTCTTTCTGTACTTCACAGTAGGCTAAGGAGAACACAAAACTAGAGTCCTTTGAGCTAGCTCCTGATGGGACAAGAGACAATAAACACAAGTTTCAAATATGGAGACTCTCTTTAAACAATGAAAACTTGTTCCTCACGAGGGTGGTCAAATACTGGAACAGGAGCCCAGAGGGGCAGTCAAATCTCCAGCTTTGGAGGTATTCAAAACTCAGTGACCTGAGCCAACTTCAAAGGTGGCCTGCTCCAAAGAGGGGGTTGGACCAGATGACCTCCAGAAGTCCCTTCCTAAATTATCCTGTGATTTTATGAGACTTTGAAGGGAGGTCTGACTGAAATCCCAGGCCAAACTTAATTTCTGAATTTTCATTCCTGAATTTCTAGAAAAGGTGCAAAACTTTCAGTACATAAGGATATATAAAGACAGAAAGTTTTACTGATCTGGAATGCCACAATCTGGCCTTGTATGTGACCAAATGTAATAACAAAATTATATTACTGGCCAGACTAAGCTGCAGAAAATTACTGCTGGCATAGCTTTAGAGCAAACCCAGGTTCTCAGGAAGTGATCCAACAGCAAAGGTGTAACTTAGAGGTTCTGAGCAGTGAGCCACAACCTGTACATGATGTGTATAAGCTTACACCATGAGTAAGCAACTAGAAATGCTTCTATTTCTGCTGAGGGAAGTTTATGAACTCAGTAACAGGGAACATTTGTAGGTGCTATTTCCCCCCTGCAAGCAGTAGATCTCACTAAAGGCCCCTGGTTTCCTTTAAAAAAAAATTAAAAGAAAAATCTGTGTTTGAAACCAAAGCTGTGGTAGACATTTATAAAACAGAAGACTCCTGTTAAATCAGTTTGCAGTAAAACAAGAATGAGGCTAATCCATTTTTGTTAAAATATTAAGCTATAGCCTGTTTAATATGCCTTCAGTGACATGAAGAAAAATCCCAGGCGGTGTTTAAGTTGCCCTTGAATTTGCTAACTAACAATCTGTGCTTCTGAAAAACCTCCCTGTTTAATCTTACAGGACTGTTTTTGTTTTGACTGATTTGTACAAAGGTAAACACTGGTCTGTCACAGTGAGATTCACAGGTTCAACAACACATTATTCAAAACAATCAATTTTAAAACATGTTGTATAATTTATCCATTAAAAATAACTCCCTCGGGAATAGCCCTGGCTTGCAAGCAATTATACCAAAGTAAAAAGTATTTTCCTAAATTTCTTTTCTGCAGCACAGTTCAAGGACATTAAATCTCCCTTCTATTAGAAATTTGCATTCATGCTGTTTGCTTTGTCACTTTGATTATTTTCAATGGGGCAATCAGACTGCTACTTTCTCCAAACACACACACAAACTGGTGCACACTGCATTTGGGCTCATAACACAACACCATGCACAGAATCAAGAGAAACCCAAAACTTCTGCAAAAACATAATCCAGGTTTAGACTAGGCTTTTTAGATCCTGCTCTTTTTTAGCAGCAAAACATACAATTTTTAATATATATTTGGGAAGAAAACCTGATAACTAACATGCATTTAATACAGCCACATGAAAATCATCCAGACCCTCAAAGGAAATGAGTGAAAGTAAGAGCACAACCACTGGGAATACAGTGATTCTCCTTTAAACCAGAGAGCTCAGTCTCGTACAAACATTAACTAGAAACCACAGCAGCCTTCAGAGGAAAATAAAAAAGCAGCACTTTAAATAGACTCTTTGTGTTAAAGTCCATTTAGTGGGAGGACACCAAAAAAAGCAAAAATCAGGGAGAGTTTCAGAATGACTTCCTGACAGTGAATTGTATTTGTAAGGAATACTTTCCCAAGGGAAACGACAGAAGCTTAGTTACTTGCAACTTTGAAAACTCGCCTGGACAAAGCTCCTAGAAAGGACTCAATAATTCTCCAGTGCCCTGTGGCAGATGGAAGAGAAGCGATGAGCTAACATTTTCCATCTCCAGCAGCCTATCAGTTGGTGTAGGCACTCCAACTCAGCTGCTGCTGTCTTCCCTTCAATCCCTTCTGGTAGGACCATGGTGAGACACACTCTGACAAACTTAATTTGCTTTGCTGCTGCTTCTAAACGTGAGAGCACAGCTCTAGAAAGCTGCAGCCTTACCTGCAACTGAACCAAACCTGGCGACCAACTCGGCTCAGAAGCTGGGAAGTCTCCATAAGTACATGAATAAAAGAAACTGGCCAGGAACCAGAAATAATCCAGGTGTAAGGAAAAACGGTCATTTCAACTCAGAGCTCTGCTACCAAAGTGGAAATCTCAAGGAAGAATCAGATGTGAGAATATTTAGGGAAAACTATTACCAGGTGTAGGCAGGCATCAAGAGCAAAAATGAAGTGTGGAGAGAAAAAGTTTCAGAAACTCCTTGATTACTAATGACTCCCTTGCCATGAACAGCATGGCAATGCCTCACAGTCAGGCAGTGCTTTTGCAGTAGGGTATTTGTGTTGAATATGGCTGGGGTTAACAATAACCAGGGTCCATGAGGGTGTAAAATGCACACCACTAGCTGGGCTGCTCTCAGTGTTGGCCAGAACTCTGACTTCAGCCTAGTAAATGAACAAACATAAGCTGCTTCCCAAAACTGGAAGTTTCTGTCTTAGAGAAGTACCCACTGGATCTGAAGTAGGAGAGGAAAAGAAGGAAAACCTAACACTTGAGAAAGAAACCTCTACTGAAAACAAGGTGGTTTTGGACACCTGTCTGAGGCTTTAACCTGAGTACAAGGTAGTGACACCAGGACACTGGTGGCTTGAGTTGAGAAACAGGCTGGAAGTTTAAAGACAAAATTAAGAAACCACTTCAGAAGTGCAGCAAACTAAAGCTGAGAGAAGAGGTGGCAACAAGAAGACAAAATACTGAACCTGGAGTGAGGTCTAGGGCTATTGGGGCTGACACAGAACAAAAAAGTTCAGATAAAATTTAAGGCAAGCAAACAGAATATTGAAGTCATTCTTGGTCATGGTTCAAGTCTTCCACACTGGATTCAAAAAATACTGAAGTGTGACTTCTGCTGATGTGATTTCCCCTGTGCCCCCACTTCCCAAGGCAAGTAATGACCTTTTGGAAAGAAGCATAAGAAATGCATCTCCTTACTGACTCGCACCTCCACAGCATGATCAACAAGGAATTTTTCTTAGTGTTCAAGCACCCTATAAAGGAGCCATAGTAATTTTATTACTTCCCTGTTTGTTCAAGATTGTCCCACTGATTTCAGCATTCCTTCAGGGATGAAGAACAGACACTAGCCGGCAGAAGTGCCACCAGTAGATGGAGTGCAAAACCTTGGGTTTGCTGAGCTCCATGCTCCATGTCGTCCCAGACCTCAGTCCAGCAGATGTAGAGAAGAGGTCCTGGAATCTGGCATCGGTGGGGCCTGGCTGCTGGCTGGATGCTGAATCCTTTGAGGTGTGTCCTTCAGTCTGGGATCCACAGCAATGACCCCTGTCTGCCATGGCTTGCTCAGCATCTCCTCCTGCAGCTTTGCATTGCTGCTATGACTTGTCCCACCCCAGCTTCCTCCCCCTTTCCTGCCCTAGGGGGGACAATTTCTTGAGTAATTTATAACAGCTCAGGAGAGAAACTGTCACGTCCTTAGTCTCCTCCAGTCCAGCAGGCTGCTACCACAAGCCAACAGTTAATCCACTAAATGAAAACAAGAACATCAAGAGATGTTTATGAGCAACAAAAACAGAAGTCAATCCAAAACAACAATGAACTCGGATGACTTTGATGTTCAGGTAACCAAAACACAGCACCGACAGAAACAACAGCCTTGTTCTGTATCACTGCAGCCAAAAATCCTACTGATCTAATCCGTCCTCTAATCCTGCCTCCCTCAATTCCTAGAACAGACTGAGTTTAATTCAGGGAGCTTCTAGATTTTGGCATCTACACCATGGGATTTAAAATCCGACAAAGGTAAAGTACTAGAAGGCACAGCAGAAACATGTTTGGACATTAGGAGGAGGTTAGCTGAGGCCAGCACGCTTACATAAGGACCTAAACTGTGCTGAGAGCAAAGAGCATGAGCTGAAAAGGAAGAGCAGCATCTTGGGACTGTGGGTCATGAAAGGAATTGGGGGCTGGATATACTCTTTTTTATTAGTATTATTATCATCAGCAGCTCCTATAGTTTACTTTTAGCTCACTATTTAGGACATAAATTTAAAAGCGTTCTTGTGTTACCAGCATTTTAGATCATTAATATTCTATTTTAATGACTTGTTTTACTTTAGGCCATTTATATCACATGCAGTTTGCAATTCCAGCAGCTCCAAACCCAGCCTGGTCGATGGCGCCATCAGATTTTTCAAGCTCAGTGCAAGGCTTTCAAATTTATATTGTGGCAGAAGCCAGGGGAAGATTAACAAAAAGCTACCCTGTTAACTTTATAAATTGGTGACACCACCTTCATCCAGCAGGGTCTATACAAGCCCAGGAGCACTCACGCGTGTGCACTGCCACAGCGCCCGAAGCTGTGGGATAAACACACCCCTGAACACAACCAGTGCAGTGACCTTGACTTTGCACGAGCGCAGGATCGGGGCCACGTGAGCTCTGACACTGCACATTTGTTTCTCTGGAACACAACACAGGCACAGGGATTCACGCACTGCCATTACAGAGCAACTCCCCATCCGGGCAGCAGAACACCAAGGACACTACAGCAATCTGAAGGCACAAGAAACACAGCCACCTTCTCCCCTGGCTTTTTGTTTGAGTCAGAGCCATGAGGGGCAGCGCTGCAGGAAGAACTGCCACAGAACTGTGCTTCACACTGTCAGCAAATTCAAGGACAAAGGGGAAAATCCTCTGACTGAGAAGTGACTCTTTTAAAAACTAAAGGTATGGCACATCTAAATGTAGAGAAGTGCCAAGACACACCCACACTTACAGAAGAGAGAACTTAACAGGAGTGATCAGTTTAAACTTTCTTAGGTCCCATTTTCACTTTGCTTTGGTGCAATTTTAGCAAATGACACAGATCCCAGCTGGATGCCAGATCCATGCATCTTCATCAGGAACACGTACAGAGCAACTGTTACAGATGTGACTGGGGGGAAAGTCATTTAAACCACCCAAAGACATACTGGAACTGTCTGACACAAAAGCAAAAGGGCAGAAGAGCGCCTTTGTTTTCAGAACTGGGCATCACAGATATTTAAATGTCAGTAAACTGCAGGTTTTTTGCAAAATAATACAATAATATATGGAGAGGGAGAAAATCCCTAATTTTGCATTTTGCTAAGGATTTAAGTAGATCTTGTGTTACTTTTAAAGCCTATCATGCAAAGAAGCTGAAATAATTGGTTCAAATGCTGACTCATCATCCCCAGGAAAAGGAAAAATTACAGACAACTGCCTTGTTTGAAAGAATGACAATTCTGATGGTATCTTTGAATGCATTCTTATTTTTTTCCAAGAACAAACGTAAATTGACTGGCTTTGTTCCTCGGAGTTATCAATTACTCATAAATGTAAGATTTTCAAGTGAATCAGTAATACAATGTCATCTTTTCAACCACACAAGGCACTACTGGGTCATATTTTAGAAATGGGAACTTCAAAGATCAAACTCCGTGGCAATTATGCTATTAATATTTTTAATTACTGACTTGATACAAAAATTTCTTAAAGTTTCCATTTGTGAACAACCATCTAATTAGGTTTTTTGGGCCACCCTGCACAGCCCTCTGGTAGCTGAGTTTGTCCAGAGCTCTTGAAGGAGGAAGGAAACGTCTCAGATAAGACAGCAAAGCCTTGCTCCATCAGCAACAGCCACTGGAGAGAACTGGAGATAAGGTGAAGGGAGAGCCTTGCCCCTGGGGAAGAAGACACTGGAGATAAATGAAGAGGAGAAAAAGGACTCTTAAGAGATTGAATCTGTGAACTTGCCACTTGCTAGTTTTGCTGTGATGAAGAGTTCCTTTACTCCAGGAGACTAAATCAGGATTGCTCAACGGTTTTCCAGCTGCTGGGTATTGATGACAGGGGATGACATGTGACTCACACCTACATTATAATATTATTCAAATTCTCCCTGTTAAATATTTACACGAAGTGAAGAGCTGTAATATTTTAGTGACATAACAGGCATTCTGTGAGAATGGTATTTCTTTCATGATGCTTAGCTCAGGGAAGATGTAGTAGAGACAGCCCTGTTTTCTTTATCATTCTGCAGAAGTCTTCATCATTATTTTAGCCCCATCCAAAATTAATCTGAATGTATTTGCTCACAAATAACCTAAATACCAGCTTTAATATCCCTGACTTCTGAGACTGTTTATTTTGACAATTTTATTCCAGAACACGCTTTGTGGCATAGCTTGTCATAGGGAATGGGACTACTGATCTAAGCAGAACAATTTTTCATTCCGTCTCCTCTGGCAAGTGACAGATCTCTATTGTCTTTTTAAGACTGTTCACCTTTGTTTGTAAATGTGTGTGTTAGAGCATCTCTATGATTTTGTCTAAGCCTAATACTTGGACAGAGCTATCTAAGCTCTTATACTCTTATACTAACACCATGTAATAGCATTGCATCCAGGTGTCTCAGGACAACAAGGGCTCACAGGAGTCTGTGTGCATCATCTGGTACACACAGCTTTGATCCGTTCACATGATGTACTCAACTCCTGCAACACTCACAGGAGCCACAGTGAAGCATAACTCCACTGGCTGTGGAGGCAACCCCGACTGCCATGGCTGAACCCACTGGCACAGGGCAGTTTAGCTTCCCTTGTGAGGGCAGAGGGTGAATTAAAACTCAAGCAATCTGTACAGCTTTGCCCACAAAACTGTGCCCACACTAAGAAGGCAATACCAGCATCCCTGCATCCCTAAAACACTCTGACCATGGAAATGGCCTCAGAGAAACAGTGTCCTATTGCCGTGACTTCTGCCTTGCATTTGTTTATTTTTAGCTAGTATTAGGCTGAATTCTTCTACATCCCAATAAACACTAAAGTAAAACAGCTCAGACCTCTGCTAGAAGAGACATGGACAACTAGGTCACGCAACATACAATACACATGTTTCACTGTTATCTTCCGTGACTGCTTACAAATCCAAACATTCTGGGTATGCCACAGCAACACAAACCCAACCAGAAGACCAGTCTACTAGGCTCTGAGGACTTGCAATTAAATCTGTAGTATAAACAACAGTATTTATCTAGCATATTAACAATAGCAGAACGGATGTCTGTCGCTGTATGTGATTCACAGGAAAATATCCACGGACTGGGGCACAAGAGGTTGGAAAACTAAAGTTTCCCAGCCAGACCCTTTCTTGGGGTCTGCAACTTTTGAGCTTCTTCCTGCATCTTCTGTTTGTTCAAGAAAGGTCCCTCCAGAAATGCAGCTACAGCCAGGTGATGTTGCCTGCACAGAACAGGTCAGGGCTGAGCTCTCATCTCTACCTCAGAGGGAGCAATAGGAAAAATCTCCTCTCTTACCCACAAACCACATTTTCATGAAACTTACAAAAACATGGTACTTCTGACTTTTCTAAGTCAATGACTTTTAAAGCTATGGAAGACTAAGGCAGGTAAGGGAAAAAATAAACAACAAACTGATTAAAAATAAACTACACAAAATCCCGACCAAACCAAATAAAAACAACCAGACAAAAACCTCTCCACTAATCCTCCCAAGCAGCCTCCTTCACAGCAGTAGCAGTGCAGACCCTACGCTAGCCCCCAAATGACAGAAGACAACAAACTTCAAAATATTGCTAGAATTTCCACTTGCAGTAAGAGGTTGTCATTCCTTCACAACAGGAAAGAACAAAACCCAAACAAATTTGCAAGAAAGCCATGAATAAAAATGATTGCATAAACCCCGACTTTATACCATGCACAAGCCAGTTGAAACACCACGTATTTCCAAGTAGAGCTCAAATACACATTTAGTCTAAATAATATGGACTATGTATGATGTAGTGCTCTGCATCTCAACCTACACAGGTTCATTTGTGAAGGTCCCCGTCCTTCCAGGAGCCAGGAGCCTGGCCACAGTCACTGCATCACTGTCCTTGCAAGGGTTAGACAAACAGACCAGTGAGCCCTGGCAAAAGGAAATGCATTTGGAGTTCACAGAGGGGCTATCGCTTGGCTATTTCTGTAGTGCCTGCATCTAAAAAAAGATCCAGTTCACACAAGTAGCTATTTTACCTTACTGTCCCACAAGATCTAAATGCATTTTTTCCGATTACACTTTCCCACCATAAAATACACAACAAAATGTGACACATATTTTTAAATATTCCTATGAAAGGATTTTGCTTATATATAGAAACATGAGTATATATGGAAACACACAAAACTCTGTGTTTATATATAGATGTCTCCTCACTGTATAACTAATATTAGTTCATGGAATTGAAGTCACACACAACAACAACAAAAAGAATTAAAGTTCCAGGGAGCTTTGCCATAAAGTACACAAGGCAGAAAAAAACCTCTTGGATTTATGATAATCTCTGTATGAAATGCTGAATGGTAAATTCCCCTGAGAACTTCTCTGACACAAGAAATACACAACAAAATAAACAAATGAGGAGACTCTCGTCCAAGAGGCTCTCACTGAAGAGACATCTAGTTCACTCTTCTCCTTTTTTTTTTCTTTTCCACCTGCATTCCAACAAAATCTGCCATGAATCACAAGAGAGGTGCAAAGAGGCCTTCCTGGGGTCCTCTTCTAAAGTCCATCTCCTGGGGAACAAAAGACCATCACCTTCGCTAAGATAAAGCATTTCAAATGGCTACCACAAATGCTGCTCTTCTGAGAGTGCTCCACACTGTAATGCCCCATCTGCATGAAAAAAATGTACCTTGATAGTTACACGAAGGTGACAAAAGCTCTTCGAGACTTATTTACACAAGTCTGAAAAGTTTGACTTTTACTCTCTAATTATTCCTCCATGGTTTGGTGTCCCAAACACCACATTTCTTGCATTTAACCAGAAGATGAATGTAAACTTGACTAATCTGTTTTGGTGTTTAAGCTGAGGGAAACAAAACAAGCAGAAAATATGAGAGACATTTTTTAAAGAGATAAAATCTAAATACTTTTTCCATGCCCCCTGGGTATTAGTAAAATGGGTGAAGAATACCCCAACTCTCAAACCCATTTCATCACATCTGCTCAAGCACTGTCCTATCCACTCAGAGCACTTTACTAGAGTACTTAAAACTGTCACAGGAGCCTGTTTTAACATAGCCCAAACCCCCTGCTTGAATGCCTTCTTTGACTGAGTACAAAATCTTGGTTTTCATGAGGAGAGTTTTCAGCAATAAAGGCCACACACTTTTGTAGTAGTTCCACAACAATTACCATCAATAAAAAGAACACTTGTATGACCTCAACAACTAGCAGATCAAGTTCTTTTCTAAATTAAACTAATGTAAAGTACTATCCGTGGAGCTTAGTGGAGGGACTCAGGCAATAGCTATTTGTAACGGGAGTGGCAGATGGCTTTCCAGAAATTACAGTCTTTCTTTAAATCTTTAAAGGCTGGTGGCATCTCACCTGCTCATTTCCATGGCAACTGGATTCCCTTCTTACCAAGAAACTGTTGATGCTAAGTTGTCTCTTCTCCTCCCCTGTAACTCCTGTTGCATCAAGTACTTGTAAAAGCCAATGGGACCAAGGATGAATAAACTCAATTGTGCAACTGAAACAGTAAAATGTCAAAGTTTTATTACCAAAACTTTACCAATCTCTGTCCTACTTCACGGCATTATCACCTTCTCGATGGCTGGAAATTAGCAACTATAAAATAGGTTCCACTATTCAGGGTACAAGGGTAGCACCCTCTAATCTAGATCAAGGCGAGATCAGTGTGGTGACCACAGAACAAGATAGTTCTAGATCCTGGGACCAAGAAGTGCACATCTACCCAGCTTCACAGGAACACCGAGTTCTTTTACGATCACAAGTGATCAGGAGCTCAGATCTATTATTCATTGAGATGATGACAGGTCTGGCAGAACAACAGTTCTTGGCAGGACAGTAAAATATTTATGCAGTGTAACAACTCAAAGAAAATGACTTGCCAAATTGACTGCAACAATGGTCTTCAACCTTTTTCAATTTATGGACTGCTAAAAATGCTCAATGGAAATGCAGAACCCTGTAATACTGAGCTCTCTACTGACAAAAGGCTTATTGTTTTTAAGATACCTTTTATTGAGATGTCTGAAATAGTCCTTGGATGCAAGCTAAAAAAAAAATAAATTCACCACACCACATAATTTTCTGGAAAATATTAAGCAATCTTTCTCACAGTATACAATAACTACGACATAAAAGCCTGAAATCGTTACTGGTCCCTGCACAATAAAGATACTCTTCCTAGGAACTTTAGCTTGAGCTTACAAGAGACCAACCACTACACAGAGTGGTCAAATGATGGAACTCAACAGCAGGAGAGCTGCATGCCAGAGACAGCACAGAGTGGTGGTCACCAAACAGAGAGCCCCAGACAGAAAGGGAGAGCAGACACAACCCTGAGAGGGACACTGAGTGCTGGATCCCACACGGGTGTATTTCTAAGGAAAGCTGAAATTAGGGACTGGCGACAGTGGTTTTGTTAAAGGCAGCATTTAGAGAATTATCAACAGAAACAAAATATCACAGAAGGGAAAGAGAAGGAAAGGGAGGAACTCTGAGAATTGCAAATTAGATTCATGTTATTTCCACTGTGGGAGCATTTGAATCAGTGCTCAAACCACCATCTCTGCCCCAGCTCATTAGAGTACCTAGTAATTTGCCTGCTCCTGTAGAGTAATCCACATGGGAGCCATGGCAATGCAAGAAGGAGAGAGGCCAGCACTCCCTACCCTCACGGAGGGCAAGGGAGCAGTCGGTGGAAGGAGCAGGAAGATGATGGCGAGGAGAGTATGACTGTTTCAAGCACTGATGTGTTTCATCACATGTACCGTTCCAGGAGATATAAATATCAGAAACTTGGCCTGGTGGTGTGGCCATTGCGAAATGGCTGCTTCCTGCTGGAATCACAAGAGATGAGATCTGGGGGGGAGGGGGGGGGGTTGCAGCTAGGAAATGTTTTATGAGCAAAAAGAGCAGTGTGAAAGAGCTCGTGGCAGAAAGCACAGCTGAGGTTGATACTGCTCTAGATGTGATGGGGTGAGACATTTAAAATGGTACAAGAACAAATGGGAAGCTCTTGGTCACCCTGCATCTCACCTGCAAAGACAAGGCCTTGGCTCCCACCCTCCGTCATGTGCCTTAAATTCTCCACTGCATTCAAGGCAGTATCACACTCTACCCTTACAATTCCCACTTTAACACCTTGCCATTAAATACCCTTTCAAAAGCCCAGACTGAAAACAGTTCCTTCTCCCCTTGCGATGGGTCTGAGCCAACCTCTGACGGCAAAGCAGAGAGCACAAGGTCCAGATCTTTAATCTTGAACAACCATTGATCTGCAAGCAAATACCACAGCAATTTCTTCATCGAATACAGGAGATGATGTGTTTTTAAAAACAGCAGGGCTAGTAAAACTTGATTAGCAGAAGAGGTCGGAGAGAAGATTGTGGTGATCTTGGAAATAGGTTCAAAAATGGCAAGGGGAAACCCAGCAAGAAAGTAGCTCAAGAGAGATTTCACTGATCTGACAGAAGAAAAAGACATCTTAGAGCAGCCTACTGTTATCAAAGGACATAGGGAATATCTTCAGCATTTAAAAGATTATGAAATGGTGGCTGGAATGAAAATGTACAAACCTAAGGTAGAAAGAAGAGCATGAATACAAGTTAAATGATCAGAAGTGCTAACAGTGGTATGTGAGTTACTT
Source organism: Pomatostomus ruficeps (assembly GCA_013400735.1). Taxonomy (NCBI): domain Eukaryota; kingdom Metazoa; phylum Chordata; class Aves; order Passeriformes; family Timaliidae; genus Pomatostomus; species Pomatostomus ruficeps. The sequence continues at coordinate 20,418 of VYZT01060728.1, read as the reverse complement.
TGGAGGATAAGTATAGAAAGTAGCAAGACGGAAGTTAAGAACACGCTAGGACAAAAAGGTACAATTGCTGTAGCAGTTACTTGCTGAAGCAAATAAGATACATCAAAACAAGAGGGGGGTTTGCACACAGAAATCCCCCTGGTCATATGAGTGAGCTGCCCATGGGGTTACGCTAAGCTGTTCATGAGAAAGTCTCCTGGACCATGTGAACAATGAAGCCAGCCCTTTTTCCATCCATTTCTCCCAGAGTATTTAAAGATATGAATTTTCCCATCTCTTCTTTGGTTCATCTCTCTCTTCCTATAAATAGAGAAGCAGCAGTGCATCCATCTCTTCTTCATCTTTTTTGGTGGTCTAGCATTGCACAGATGCTGGAATGTTTTTCTAGTAAATGATAAGCGATGGGAAAGAAGTCGAAGACAAAGGACAAGAGACCTTGAGCTCAGACAAGTAGGAGAGATGGGAGTCTTCTCCTCTTTCCCAAGAGGCAGGTATCTTTTCTCTGGACCAAAAGGTTTTGTTTTGGAAACAAATGTATCTATTTCTGTCACTTCCTTTAGACATTTAGTCTTCATGGGGCTGATAGTAAGACTGACTACAGTGTCTGAGAATGACAATCTGGCCCCCAAAAGAAAGCATTTCTAATCCAATATGAAACCCAAAGGAAACACACCCCTGCTGCTAGGCACATGTCTCAGTGGACTAACGCTGTGATCTGTGCTGTGCTCCCAGAGCCTTTACTTTAATCCCAAGTTCAATAATCGAGTTAGCGCTTTGTAAGGAGAGCTAAAGCCCCTGGGGTTTTTGCCGAGCAGTCGGACAGTGGAGAGGCTGAACTGGACATCAGCAGGTGGTCGGCTGCCATGGGAAAACAAGCGTGGTGTGGGCAGCCAGACAGCAGAGCAAGGAGCTGCAGAACGCCTGTAGCTCTACCCTGACCCATAAGAGGTCAAACACACCACTGGATGTTCCCAAGAAAAACAAAAACATGAACAGAAGAGGAAGGGCAAGTCACGGTGAAGGAAGAAAATGCCAAAACCAGGCAGTTTGGGCTTGGAAGTTGCTTCCTAAGTCAATGAGCCCACTTGGAGAGGCTTTAGCACCACACAAAGGCAGCACAAGTATCCCAAACTGCAGCCCCGCTGTGCCACAACTGCGAAGAACAGGATGGGCCATCCATGCTAACACAGCAATGTCTCTGATAGATGGGGAAGGAGCTGGGCAGAGCAGCAGCAGGGAAAGTTAATGAATTCCAGAAGATCGCAGCCTTCCATCCGTACTTAAAAACAGCAACTGTGGGCAGGAGTTTGAGACAGAGGGAGTCCAACCACAGCATTTGGATGCAGATTTTGAAACCACAAGAGGTCAGAGTGAATTGATGGTTGGTCATTCAGAGGTCCTGGAACAACTTAAGAATCGACAACGTGCTGCAAAGCCTTGTTGAAGTTAAGCTCTGGTCTCCCATCTGAAAGATGGAACAGTATCCCTGAAAACAGCAGTCCTGACCAACACCATTCCTAGGCTTACCTGCTCAAGACTGGGGAAACAAGCAAATTGCCCACTAGCAGCAGAGTCCTGCAGAGCGTGGTTGCAAGAGAGGCAAGAGAGAACAGCTTTCAAAGTAGGCAGCAGTGGGCAGGTTCTTTGGAGCTGGCAAGGCCACTGACTCTGGGATAGCCTAATCCACTAACAGGTAAATCCCCTCCACAAAACATTCCTTCCTGCCTGAAAAGACTTATTTGGCAACCAAAGCTCCCTACTTTAGAGTAAGAGCTGGGGAGGAATGTGACCTGTGGCTCCTGATGGGAGAAGGCCCCAGCACACAGAGTACCAGACTGAAAGCTGCCCAAGCCTCAGTCCGTGGGGCTCTCCACTGAACTATCCCTGCTCCACATGCAAGATCATTGCTTGGCAGGCAGGACACAGGGCACTGAAATTTGGTGCTTGCTGTGCTCTTTAGATACAGGGACTAGATGACCTTTAAAGGTCCCTTCCAAGCCAAGCTATTCTATGATAAAGGACTATCTCTCAGAAGAGTTGGATCTGCAGGAAGAAGGGATTGTGTATGGGGGTTTTGACAAACATCATCCCAAGTATAAGGGGCCTGCTAGTTCTGAGGAGGACAACAGAAGGGAACTCAATGGCCTAAAATGAAAGGCAAGTGACTTCTGCTTTGGACCTTGCTTCAACATATTCCTAGACATTGCTCGTACATGGAGTTATGGCCCATTTTTGGATTTTCAGGCAAAGAGAGAGAGGGAATTACAAATGTGTCCCTGATAGCTGGCCAGCCCTGAGATCCTCCCAGCTCATCAATCCCTCTGCTCAGCTTATGCTCTATGAAGTGCAGGTCCTGTGTAACAGCACTAGGTTAGCAAATCTAACAAATCAAACTTCACTGACTGAGACTACTGAGGAAGAGGCACAGATACTCTCCCCTCTATATTAGAGTAGCCAAAATTTGGCACATACACTAAACCCAACAAACCAGAAATACCAGAAGATCTCACCTGGGAAAGTAATTTTTATCAGACAGTTTACCCAAAATTATGCAGAAAGATGTTTTTTGTTTTTTAAATTTTCCAACATTTCTCTTTGCAGCTCTCTAGGCAGATAAGGTTTTGAATGCAGGGATATGATACACTACACTGCAGCCACACTGATGTCCTTGAATGAAGATGTCTCACTCTCTTCCCAGATACAGATTCACAGGGGTAAAAGGGACTGCAAGTGTGGCATGCAGGACTGCTCATTCACCATCCCAGCTTGTACCACTGTGGGCATGAACTGAAAAGCAGGAGTGCATAGATGCCTCTTGCAAGAAGAGTTGGTCAGTCACGGTGGTTTAGTTTACACAGAGTGATGGAACAGCCCCTTACCAATGCAAATGTGTGGTGGGAGAAGTCACTGGACCTGCTGTGGCTTCTCAAGTGTGCAGAGATAAGCTTTCTTATCAGGCCTAAGTCAGTATAAGATTCAACTGTTTTCCTAAAAGAACTTTCACTCCCTCAGTTTCATATCTTATTTGTTAATAGACACAAAACATTTTTCCCCATCTCAACAAATGACATTTCTCAGTGTTGGAAAAAAAGCAAACCAAAGAAGTTTTGGGTTCTGCATCATCTGGGAAAAAAAGATCACCATTTTGACTCACCACTAGAATAGGTATGGAAAATACTGGGGTGGTCAGGGTGGGACAGACACAACAACACACAAAAAAGGAATTTAATATTTAAATCATAAAAATATGAGGAGGACCCAAGGGTAGAAGTACATGAACAAACAGAACCAACCATATTTTAAATTGATGACTTTTCTTTACACATACCAGAACAGAATGCTATTTTTTTATTACTGTTTCTTCAAAGAAGGACATGTGGTAAGCTTGCACTTAACAATTATGAAGAATTTTCTGTATTATATTAGTATCTGGGAGCACCAGACATGTATCAGGTGGTTATCAATTGCTCTGTTGCATGCAGTAAGATGCAAATCCTTGTTCTTTAACAAGCTGAAAGATCAGCTAGGGCATGTTAAGGACTCTCTGGCTTATGAGTACCTGCGGCTGCCAGAAGTAATTTAGAGCAAGACCTTCTAAGAGAAAACCCACACTACTGCGACAGAATCCCTTGGAAATACAGTTCAAACCACCACCATTGATTCTGGCTCAGTTTTCCTGATAAATTTTCAAGGAGAAATAATCTCCATTAGGGGCTGTAAGAACACTCAAGAGTTGATGAGAAATCTATCATGGCTCACTTGTCTGTAACAGGATTGTAGATACAGTCCCTGATTTTTTTCCTCCATGTTTTTAGGAATTTGAGCTGCATATGAATTTCCTCTCCTTATAATCCCTCACTGGAAATGATCAGAACTGCTCATCACAAGCCTGTCACATGAAGGGAAAAAACCAAGGCACAGACAAGGTACAAATTCCACCTCCTAACAACAAATGTGAACTGAAGAGGGGTGGGAGGAGACAATGGAAGACAGGGCTCTACTTGAGGGCTTGCAGATCACTGTCTTCAGTACTCAGGCTGAAAACTGTAGAGCTGCTTATGGTAAAGAACACATCTATAGTGGGAAGAACAGTCACACTGGATTAAGGAACAGAGACAGAAATTAAACACAGGAGAGAATTATCAAATGGACAAAACCAGGAGCTCTCTTTGCTAGCTCCACTTCTCTAAAAATAACATACCCAGGTAAACAGAGATAGCAAAGCAAAGGCCTCCAGTCTGTGTGAGAGCAACAGCACAGCAGATCAAACAATACAAATGCCCACACTTTCCCTTTAGTAGAGATAGAGAGTAGCAAGATTTTAAGTAAGTATATGTGTGCATGTAAGTTTGCTTTCCAAATCCAATATCCCTTCCGATCCCCTTATAAATTCTCATCAGCAGTTTTCTATTTCTACTCTGAAGGGCTCTAGTGCAATTATGCTCAGTTACTGAAAGCCTCTTTACTCTAATCCTCTTCTTAGCCTCAGAAAGCAACAGCATCAATTGATACCTGTGAGCTTAGTCTCCGTCATGGGAAACACTACAGAGTTCATGGCAGAAAAACACACTCAGGACATATCCATCTACACCAGCTCCCCATTTCACCTTACCAGTGCTAAATACCAGATTTCTAACTAAGCCAAAACAAAATTTCAAAGTCAAAACTCATAATTTTTGCCTTTTAAAGAAGCAAGCTTTGAGCAGAAAACTAATGGAAAATGTCAACTTACACATACTGCTTTGTCCTCTTTTTAAAAAATATTTTAAGCTATTTTAAAAATATTTAAAAATTATTTGCCATGAGGCTGGTGGGAAGAGGGTGCTGAAGAGGGGCCACTGTGCTGTTTGTTACTTTTGGCATGGTTGTTGAAACCAGGCCCTAACATGCATAATTATGGGGTAGACTGAACTCTTCCCTGATGAATTTTCACCAACCATGAAGCTAAAGGCAAACTTAAGGAGCAGTATAAACAATTCTGATTCAAGCAATGAAATGAAGAGAGGCAAGCAAAAGTTATAAGCATTTCAGAAGTTCTTTTGAGACTTATTAGACCAATTGAATGACTGCAGTTTTCCCTTTAATGCAGAGAGCACTGCAGGTATTCAAGTCCAGCTGTTTAACCCCTGCAATGCATGGTGACCTTTTTATTTTCCATTGCTCTTGCAGTTTTCCAGCAGTTTGAGTTCATTTGGGCTAATTATCTCAACATGGAGCTGCAAATGGAAAATGTTGCTGGTAAGTTGTTCCATTCACAGCCATTTAGTCTTGCACTGCTGGCGTCAAGGTGCACTACTTTTTTTTCCCCTTCTCCCTAGGCATTGAGGCTTCAGACCTCGCGGCCGTTCTGCTCCCAGCAGTCACGCAGCCTCCGAGAAGAAGTCAGTGACCTTCCAGCCAGAGGACTCCACCCCATCCACATCTGCATGTGCACCCCCCCTTTGCAGCCTGCCCTGTGCTGATACTCAGGTGAGGGATGCTGAAGCCCACACACCCTGACCCACCAGGGAATCTGCACTCCTTGAATCTCACTGTGAAGGAACAGCCGTCCCTCCAGAGCCACGAGGTCACTGGGTTTCCATCATAAACCTTAGGCTGACACTTTCCTGACCCTCTCTTGCAAAATGCGCTGATTTAAAAAACATCCCATCAACAAGAAAATTGGTAGGTCTGACTTGGTAAGAGAGAAGAAAAACCCCTTTCCCATGCAGATCCCAAGTTAACTTGAAAGTTGGTTTTGAAAAAACAGAGTCTGTCTACTCAAATATCTAATTGTGGGTTTGGACCTAACTTTGTGAGATCTGTCATTAAAACACAGAATCATGGATGTTTTAAACTAGAATTTCTAAGTTGTTTTTTAACCAAGATGGAAGATAAAATAATTCAGCATGGCTTGCATATCCCCAACTGCTCAATACTAAGATTTCACTAAAAGGCAGTTTTGCATTAACAATATTACAGGCACCCTTGCCAGAACAGTAACTTTCCGGTAATCTCAAGCATCAAAAAAATAGCTAGAAAATTCATTTTACTTTCCTGGAAGCTGACAGTTTCCCTCTTTCTCCTGAAGAAACTGAATCAAAGCATAAACAGACTTTGGTCTGTTTCCCATTCAAAGAGCTCCTACCTAATGTTTTGTCCCCTCTACCTGGGGAGTAGAGGATTTTGCCCAATTGCTTCCTTCAGAACGCAACTCTGCACATACACAAGGTGCAAAACTCCTCCCTGGGAAGTGTCAACTATCAGGGACCTTAGGATAGCTGAAAAGGAAAAGCAGTGGGTGCAGAGCTATTGCCTTCAGCTGGTCCTGCAGAGGTCTGGAAAAACAAACATTCAACTACCTCACAGGATCCAGGAGAAAGTCTTTAAGAGCTCTGAAAGTAACACATCCAAAGCCACCTCCAATTCTCCAGGAATGTCAGGCACAAGAACATGTTATTGAGTGACGACGAAACGTGCCAGTTCGGTGCGGGTCCGGGGGACAGAGGGCAGGAATCAAGCAAGGGGAAAGCATTGCCTTCTTCACCACATCAAACATTGAAGAGACAGGAAACCTGAAGTCCAGACAGCACCTGTCCAGGTACTTAACTCCATCCTCAACATGGGAAAGGCCATTTCAGTAGTCAGAGCAATTGCATTTAATCAGGCAGGCACACAGCCTGAAATGCCTTGGTTCTGCTGCAGACCACAGAGGCTACTCTGCGGCCTCTTTACAGCTACACAGGGCACCCAAATTAAGATGACAAGCTCCCTCTAAGACAGAGACTGCAAATAAAATGGTCATTTGCCAGCCCTTAAGAGCCTTCTTTCTCAAAGTGATGAAGGCATTTAGCATTTAGCATTTAACACACTGCTTAGCACACCGGGACCAACAGAACTCCTTAAATGGCAGCAGACTTAACGTGAGCATGTCTCTATACCAACACTTTATATGGCCCCAATAAGGAGTCTGGCGGGCTTGCCTGAAAAGCTGTATAATTCTAGCTAGAACAAATCTGTAAGATATAATGGTAATATTTGACATACGTTTTTAGAGCCTCACATATAGACAATAAACTGGAAAAGACAGAAAGCTGACATCTGGGCAAATGAAAAGTCAGGCATGTTGTGTGGAAAGTAACATCTTAACCTTCCTAAGTACTTATATATTTGAGGCTAAAGGTGAAGAGAAGTTCTTTAGATGGCTGATATTCTTGAAAGAGGTGGTGGATAGTCTCGAAAGAGAAACTCCATTTGTCACTCATGATTGCAAAGCAATTTTTATTTCCCACGTTGCAGATGATCTCAGCCTGCATTCCTCTTTATTTAGCATCATCTATATTTGTCCCAGCAGCACTAGGTGGAAACTTTCTCCCCTGGGTTGTTATACCCCTCAAATACTTACAAACAACCCTCAGGTGCCCACTCAGCATGGACCTGCAAAGTGAATCAAAAGAATTGTGTGGGCTGTGCTCAGGCTCAGCTACAGAGGCCATGTCACAGCCTGTACCACCAGCACTGCGTGGCCTCTGTATTTAAATCCATAACCCTGGTTTTTTTGCCAGTCTATGCTAAGCACATATATGGATTTCCCTGAGGACTTACATGCTTTTGCTAAGTTCAACCAGAACCCAGGCAGAGAACTTACATCCTTGCTACACCAGCATTTCTCTTAAATCATCTACACAAAAAAATCTGTTACTGAAACTCCAGGTACTTAGGACTTTCAGCCCCATTTATAAACTCTTCAGCTCCTGATCACTTTTTGGTTTAGTTCAGGTTGGCTGTCAGACTTTCACACATGGGGTATCCTGGGGCCTACAAGCAGCACTGAGCCTAATGGGCACACAAGTGTAGCTTATTCCCACTGAAATCCAAGTGTGTATGTAATACAGTGGCTGAATGGGAAGCAGTGGGATGTACCTTTCACCACCTGTATTCCTACAGAGTCACTCCAGTTTATGCCTTTCTGTGCTTCTTTAACTACTTCCCTACAGATGGCACTGTACCACTATCCAAAATACCCCTTCAGGAAAAAAACAAGCTCAAAACAACTTAGATTCATGCTGAGTCACCAAAGAGGAGCTGAGTGTCCTCCAACGTTCCTGCTTTCTCATCCAGAAAGTCTTTGGAGGAGCAGCAGCATCAAACATCGAGAGATCACAAGGCTTTGTACATCCAACCTTCTCTACTGTAGACCAGGAGGGTATCTAGTAGAAAGACAGGTCCTAATATATAGAGATCCTTGCTCCACGTTCCCCTGAAGTATTTGGTCTCTACCACTGTTGAAGACAGGATGGTGGGTTGAACAGATCTCGGTTATGACCTTGTCTGGCAATCCCCATGGGAGGCAACTGAGAAACCTCACAAGAAGCCAGTCTGTGTCCAAAGATTTACAGTCAGGGCTGCAATGTCAGTAATTGGATGAATGCAATAAAGTCTGCAGATTCCTTTTTCTCAGTCATGTGGTATTTCTATTACTTTCTCTGCAACTGTTTTACATCCAATAAAAACACACTGAACAGAAAATACAGCAGTAGATGTTACCCTTTGCTCTTGGTAAGAAGAATAACTCATTGGTTCAGCACTTCCCAAAGCACGCATGAAGAGAAAAAGCACTTGGCTCAAACAGGCTCATGATTATTAGCAGCAAATTCAATCTATAGCACATTTCACCAGCTGCTTCATAATTTTATTGCCCCTGAGATGCACAGATTTATGTCACAAGTATTTCATCATAGCCTACCATAACTACTGAAATCCTTTCATTTTTGATTCTCATTAGTGAAGGGTGAAACTTTGCCCTTAGATGCACATACAGAACTTCTGCAACTTTCCAAAGAGAGTAATTATGACCAAGGCCTTTAAGTGTTGAGTTTGAGACCCTGAAAGGAAAATTAAATTCAGAACATACTAGAGGGACCCTTAGAGATATCTCTACTTTGTTGAATATCAGGGCATCACAGGCACTTAAATACTTGTGCTGATAGTATTTTTATCCATTTCTACATCAAAAGCAGAAGCTTCTTGAACCGTGTCTGTCTAGGCTGTGTACAAGATTATTATGAAGTTAAAGTAAGATTATCATCTACTGAAACTACAAAAGAAAATGACGATAAAAATGAGAAGAGTATGTAGTTAGGATTAACCTAATGCCTACAAACTGCAATCAGAACATCAGTTTCAATCATTAGCAAATAATTCTATCAGCATTGTGTCTGCAACATAAGCACTGGCTAAATTTGCAATCTTGTACTCAGAGTAAAATGAGGAGAAATGCTCATTCTACCTCCACCACTCTGAAATTACCCTTAGTCAGGGATAACCCTGTTCAGTGCCAAAAAATCTAAAGACATGGTAAAAAGTTAGACTTACATCCACAGATCTCCTGGTAGTAGCATCACAGCCTACTACTGCTTTCAATAGGCTTTAGCAACACTGGTCAGGGTCCAAACAGCCACTGCACTTAAAAAAGCAATACCACACCTACATTATAAAATACAAAAATCTATTCTAATCAAATTCCCAAAAGGCATTGCAATTGAATGATTCACAGCAGCTGACTACCCTGCACAGTTCTGTTTCATCACCTTCAGTTTGCCCAAATTTCACCCCAGTTCTTAAAGAATAATTAGACGTGACAGACTATTCACCTAGGCAGGATCCTGAGCCCCAGCTAAAAATGCGAGTTTGTTCCCAACCAGGAGCTTATGAGCAGGTAGTAAAGGAGGAGGAAGTGGGAGTATTTCCCAGCTCCTCCTTGGTAGGAGTGATAGGACCTTATCCTCTTCTTTCCGTTTGTTATCCACTGCTTGTGATCAGCTCTTTCTTTCACAATACAGCTAAATTCACTGTTGGTCAACAGCTGCTTTTCCATCAAAATCATAATGCCTGAACCAAATGCTCACCAGGGAATACTAAATGAGTCTTGTCTTCCTAAGCATTTAATCAGAAATGCCACAAATGAATAAGCAGCCAAGAATAGCTTTAATGAGGTTGTGTTTGTCTGGGAGGTTTAACTGGGTATGCAGCTCACCCCCTCCGTAAAAACAATTTTCTACTCCCCATTTTCCAAGGTGATAACAATTGGTCTAAACACTATTTACAACTTTTATCTTACCTTTTCACACAGTAGCAGGACTGGATGAGTTGTCATGTGGCATTTGCTATAGACAAATTGTTTTATAGCTCCTTTTATAAGCACCATCTTGCTGTGATCTTGTTCCCATGACTGATTGGCTTGACATTCCAGACCTGACTGCTGTAAGGGTGAAAGAACCTTCCCCACACTTCCAGCAGAAATACATCCATAGCCACTTTAGACCAACTCATTCTTGCTCTAATATTGTTCTTCACTCAGCTCTTCTCTTTTCTAGGTCTAACCTTCTTATCCATTACAGAGAACAAATATATTGATTTTTGTCCTTTGTTTAGCTAGGCTAAACAAGGCAAGCTTTAAATTCCTTCTTTTCTCCATCCCCACACTCACACTGGTGAATCCAAAGGAGGCAGGCAGGATCACTAGCTACAGCTGTCTGAAAGTCAAAGATGGATTACAGATTCTTGGAGTGATGGAGCTACAAGCACTCTGGATTACCCCCCTAGACATGAGAGGTGCTTCTCAGAAACCATCGAATCTAAAACCTAAGTCATTTCAGCTTATATCAAAAAAACTATGTCTCTTTACTGGAAAATGCATTCTCGTGGCTCTGAGTGGGTAGAGGATGACCTCCATGTAATTAACAACTGAGTGCAAAGCTGGAGAAAGCTCTTTCTTGAATAAACTCTGGGGAAGATAGCAAGCTTGCAGACTATTCAATAGGAAGGGTTCACTTTCCCCATGTGCTTGTCAATGTCTATGCATCGACCACAGTTTCAGTATGGGCCCCTCTACTCCCCACTGGCATTGGGATTTGCTGAATAGCAGCACCACCCCAGGTTTAAGCCTTAACTCTCCTCAGAAACTGGGCCGTTTCCAAGATTTCTCTAAGTACATACTGTGTTGCAAGGCCAACTCCCTCTCACCAGAGGCCATACCTACCTTTCTAGTAACTTCAGAGTTCAACTCTCTCAGCTCCGATACATCAGATCCCACATTTATTTGTTTCTGACTCTACATTTTCCCTCAAGGTATTTAACCTAACAGTTTAACACTCACCATCACAAAGTCTTTCTGCACTTCTGTTAGATTCTGGTTTTTACTGCACTTGATTAGATTAAAATTCTCAGTGCAGACAAACAGGAAACTGCACTAACTCCTCTTCATTAAGAAAACAAATAATTTCATATTTACTTCGCTATCTAGTTACAGAGTCCTATAAACAATCTCTTTTATCCTGCTACTGCTTACTACTAATAATTTGTTACTTCTAAGACCCAACTTTCCTTTACAAAAGCTCTATAAAGCTGGCCTAGCACATGCTGTCCATCGATGGCTCTAAATAGCACAGTCCTTAGTTCCTTATCTGCTGGGAGTTTTACCATGTTCAGAATCATGCCCTAGTACGGCATCTTCCCCATCCCATTTAGTTACCAGAGAGTAACAAATCTGTTACTCCTGTGTGCCCTGTCCTTGCTGCCTCTTCCACCTCCCTTAGCACATCACAGCCACTTCCACAACCACCTCTGAGGTAACTCTTACACTGAGGTTTTCCCCTTGAGAAATTTACGCAAGGAAAAGAGGCTAAGGATGAAGAAATCATCATTTCCAGGAGCCTGGACCAAGGAATACATATGTGCATGAACTACTAGCACCTGCTGCACCAACCCAGCTCTTCCAAGATGCCCAAGGGTGACATGACCCGGTACAGAAGACCCACTGTGACACACTGACAGCTTGATTGCCTCCCACAGGGCTGCATCACTACTGAAGCTGTAAGAGTCTGCTTCTGTCTTTGACCCCTCATCCTTTAGCTCTGACAGCAATGATTTATGCTTTAAAATTCAAAACTGAAGGATTGCGCAGTGAGTGACAGGCATCAATAGAGGCTATGTCACTTAATGAGACAGAAGTGCTCTGCATATCAGCTTTCCTGACAAGAGGAGTGTCGATGGCCCCTGTTGCTGCTCCTGTACCGAGGGCTGTGGGGGCAATGAACAACACTTAAAAATAACCACTAGAGTGGGATAATTTTTAAAATCCAATTCTATTCCCTGACTCAGTTTACAGTACAGGCCTACAGACAGTGATATTGGTGTAACCAAGCTGACAGAAATACAGGCTACTGGGGCAGGTTTCTTGTCTCACTCTTGCCATCAAGAGGTGTCTTGACAACAGATGGTGCTAGGATCTATTGAGTCCAAGCTTGAGACTTGCATCATGCAATTACCCCAACAATATGTAGACTGAAAACAGCATTTTTATTTCCCAAAAGACCCTAGACAGAGGGAGCTCAGTGGGGCTATAACGGCTTTCTCTCCAGTCCATTCTCCCTGCTGTTATTTGCAGGTTGACTACACCCAGAAGCCCAAAGCCCTGACCTTCTGTGCCAAAAGCTGACAGCATCATTACAGGATATGCCCCTGTATGGAACTTCCAAAATAAATCATGTTGTAACTTTCAACACACCATCCCGCAACCCATAAAAAGAAACCAAAACCAAGCCATTGAATAACTTAGAATGTAAAGCACCAGGAGTTTTAAAGGGAGGCTGAGGAACATAATGAACACATTTCAGCAAGACAGCACTTTCTCAAGCAATTCTGACTAACCTTGTACCATGCTTTTCCTTTCCAGAGTGCCTTAAAGATTCAAGCAGCTCATAAAGTCTGATAATGCATTTGGCATTGATCTTCTTACTCAAAAGCACTCTTACAGAATGCTTTCTGCTCCATTAAAGCTGCATTAAGACCTTCATTTTAACAGTGGGGGCTCTACATCAGCTCTGAAAGAATTTTACGTCACTGCGGTTTCTTTTCTTATGCCTTTTTTAAATTAAGAACTTGTCATTACTAACCTTGACCTTTTTATTTCTTTGTAAGAACTCTTAATATTGAGAGGAGAAATAAATTAATGGCACTATGTCGGCTAAAATGATCTATGGGTGACTGCATTCTAATTCCAGCTGCAATAGGTTTATGAAAATAGATGTTTGCATCTCCTGAGTTTTCCTTTGATATCCTTTCAATTCCATCCAGAGAAAGACACTGGACAATAGTCTAGCAGTACTTCCCAACTGACCAGTGACTTTACTCACTGAGTAGTTAGTCTCCTTGGAAGCAAAAGGGTACCTTGGAATACAAAAGCAGTGCCCTTCACTTCCTTCCATCCCCAGAGGGGAAGGAGCTTCAAATAGGGATCATGTAACAGGTGATCAAAAAACCAGTGCCAAGCAGAACACAATCAGGCATGGATGGTCCACAACATGTATCTTTACATGCTGCCTTTTATGGATGTAATTTGTTGAGCTGTCAGAAAAACAAGTATTTTAGTAAAGGTTAACAACTTCAAATTCTGTCCCAGCGGGGCTGTCAAACCCTGCTTGTAGCCTGAGGATGTTACAATGACAAGTTCACACAACTTTGCAAGAATTTCCTAATTACAGGGTCCTTTTTTAAATCAACTTTAATTCGATTTTATTGGCAAATGTTTTCATTCAACTGATGGGATCTGTCATTTTCATAGATCTGGGGAATGTTAAAGATTTGTTGGGAAGCTTGGAAAATGAGATTTTTCTGTGAAATGGAAAAAGAGTTTTCATTACTGAACTTCATGAGAGTTATCAGTTCTGCAGCACTTCCAAAACACCTGAACAGGGATATCAGTGAGAAATTAATCTAGTGCTACAAGGCAGACTTCCAGCAGTAAGCAGGCTTTATCAGCAGGTTTTTCTGTCCTGTCTTCAATCATGAAAGCTGTTCCCAGGTCTTCAATTTACCAGTCTTAGTTTCACTAAAATTAAGATATAAGCATGGGCCCATTTTTGCCCAACAGCTGTACTGACTTACTGTACAGACATATTTGAAACAACATAAGCACTCACCACACACCTAATGCTTTCAGTAAAAAAATTCCAGTGTGGAATCAATCAGAATTGGAAGTACAGACATTGCAAAAAAAGATTTGGAAAAATATTACAATTCCAAACCCAGTTTTTTTCCTGCTAACAGGCTATCCTTTCAGTAGTTAAATACACATGACTGACCACAGGAATGGCACTTATTTGTGAATTTTGTTACACCAGTCTTACATGTCAAAATCCCACCATGTACTTGCTCTCCCTGGGTTTAATGAGCTGATTACTAAGGGCATGTTAGGGTGCCTAAGGAAGCTGTGTTCCCAGAGCTGGAAGTCCCCTGCTCCTCAGCTGGGATGCAGTGACTGACCTCTACACATTCTTACCCCATGACAAAGCAGAGTGCTATGGGTCTGACAGCACACAGGAAAAGGATTTGAGCTCGCAGACATGTTGCTTTGGTCTCATCAGGAAAGAAAATTATTTAAGGGCACTTATACTTATAATTGCCTCTGGGCAATTAATTTCTTTTTGTGGACAAAACCATTTTGAATGGAGAGGTTGCAAGTAAAGAAAAGAAAAGAGCTTATGGGTTTGTCACAGGCAAGTCAGGAACAACAGTAAAGAGAGCAAAGATGCAGTCCTTACAGGCTTCTACACAGCAGCAGCACCTGGTCAATGCTCAGTGAGGAGAAAAAGTTCTACTTATACATCATCTTCTGTGAAGTAACAGCAGTAGTATAGGCTTTGGTTACAACACGTTATTCTGATGCCCAACACCCCAAATTTGCAAGCCAAGAGCCCAAAGGAGATTGAACAAATTAACGGATCTCAAGAGTATTAGTGTGGCTTTTTTATTTGGGGTCTTCCAGGTATCATATCTCCAGTGTGAAACATGGACGTCTGCAGCCAGAAAAGCTAGCAGCTCACTCTGCAAGATGTAAACATGCATTAACAAAGCACAAATATTCCTCCAAGGCACACACACAGTAATCACATGCTCTACAATCCAGCATTCCTCCAGTTCACTGAGAACCAGAACTCAGCAAGCAGGCACAACCCAATTTGGAACCACAATTTCCATGCATATCCTCCCTGCAAAGAGGAACAACTTAACAGAAGAGATTGTCTGGAGAGATCTCCTCAGAGATGTAGGACAAACTTGGAAAGTAGTAGTGCTCTTCAGGATCATATAAAGTGCTTCAGGTCATGACAAAAAGACATCAGTCCTTATAATAAGGACATGTTACAAAGCAGCTTATTCCTCTTTGGCTTCACAGTTTGAGCACACCAAGATTTTAGCAGATACCTTGTGAACTGTTACAGTTTGAGACTAATGGTTCATACTATTTAAAAGGTGGGATTGCAGAGACTACAAAGCAGTGGGTCTGGCTTCAGCAGTTCACACGGCATCAGCCACTATAATCAAGTCGAACTTCAGACAGGGAAAAAAGGTATCTAACTTAGAATTAAATTCCTATTAAGAACCCCAGGAACTGAAACTCCATTCTCCTCAAGCTAAAGAAACACAGATAGTTTGAACAGAAAAACAGGTTTTCTGCCACAGATGCACAGTATTTGCTTCCACCCTGGGTGGCATCAAAAAAATCCAAACATCCTGGATCTTTAAAATTACTGGGAGACCTCTGGCTGTGGTTTCAGATTTAGCAGCACGGATAGCCAGGCTGAGCAGCCATCCCTCCATCCTAGTGTCCTGAGCCAGATAGTTCAGTGAACACAAAAAACATATCTGTTTAAGGAACAATTTAAGCACACCTTACTCCTCCTGATTTCTTCTTGTGTTATGGTGTTAGGTGTTTGGTTTTTTTAAACTTAAAATTTGTATCAAACTAGAAAGAAAGCAGACTTGAAATTACATGCAAAAAATGACATCATTTAAGCTTATTTTAATAGTTCATGTTTTAACTATATCAGATAAATAGTCTTTAAATGTTTAAATTCACCTGGACCTGATTTGCATTTTAAAACTGTTCCATCAAAGAGGAGATTTGGTCTGCAGGGAAGGAAGTGAACTTGTCTGAAGCATATGATAATCAGCTCTTGGAACTAGCAGATGCCATCATCTCAATCCTACTCTTTTATTCATAGATGAACTTCTCTTACTCTTGTACTCTGCTTTTTCAATTCCCAACTTGATTTCACTTGGTCATTAAAATTCAGAAATCAAAACAGCCTCTCTGTATTCCTTTATGTACTCTCCTATGATGTCATGGTCACCAAAAGTTGCTTTAATACTTCAAAGAAGTTCTGTTTCTGAGTGTTCAGTCAATGACCTCTACAAATTCAGTTGATGACTTTAAAACTTCAGCAGGATACATGGACTATTTAATGAGTGCAGGTCTCATTAAGACAGCCACCACTATTTGAATAGGCTGGATCACAATCAAAAATCCTACTAAGCACAACACGAAAGATTTGAGTTTCTTTTTTTTTTAATAATAGATATGCAGCCCGCTCTGAATGCAATACAAATATTCTTTAATGAAAAAGTGCTTTATATAGAAAAATCCATCAGAACAATACCACAGGCAGGCAGCCAGCCACAGACTTGGCATATATCTTGGCAGAGGTCAGTGACCCCGACACTGCTTCGTGTTGGTAAAGCTCCTTAGTTTGATCCCTCTTCTCTAGAAAATCTGCCAGGTTTTTGCATAATTCCCCCTTCTCTCCCAAGTATGCTGCCCTCATTCTCAGTCCCTCGGTTAATTTTACATCAACTTCTGGGAGAAGCAATGGAGAAACACCAGTGGGCCACAGCTCACTGTGATCACCGCTCCCAAGTGCCCAGCAATCAGCAGCTGGCAAAAAAATGAGTTCTGGCACCAAATCCCTTGATTAATATAATCTTCTAAGGTACAAGGGAAATAGTGAAGTTGTCTAGGGTCCTCCTCTAAGGCTTGCAACAGACATCTCCTTGGAATTGAGAAATCCAAGTTCAAACACAACTTAATTGTACAGGAAGGGTCACTTTTACACCTGACTATCATAATTTTGACTGTAGGGTCTTAAAACACACTTCACCAGAAGCTTTTCCACAACACTATCACTGCACAGAGCAAGGCATGAGTTAGTTATATCACTGGAAAACTGATTCTTCTTTATCAACCAGAAGAAAGCTACTTGCTCCTCAAGGCCTGGGGAGTTTAGGCTATACAAAGGTGGAAGACAGCAGTAATTCTTGCACTGAATTAATTTTTAACAAAGAAATGTTTAACCCTTCATGTAAACATATTTAGTGTACATGTAAGATCACATACAACATGTGGGCATACACACACATATATGGACACAACTGCTGGACACACCATGACTGGTAAGATTCAGCATCCATCTGAATTGAGAAAAGGTTATAAAAAAACCCAAAATCCCAACGTGCCCCATTCAGTTCTGCTGTAGAAGGGATATGAGGCATGGCTACCCACAGGCTGATGTACAGACGTCCACAGCCCACTTCCAGAAGAGAACAGAGGTAATGGGCAAAGATGATATGGAGAAGGTAGCAGCAATTTACAACACTGAAAACATTTGATGTAGAATGAAAGATGAGAAGATGGCATTCAACACCCTCAGTCTCTCTCCAGCAGCAGTTTCAGGCAACAGGGCAGACATTGACTTCTGACCTCTCAGAGAGGGCTGGGTTTCTCACGGTGAAAAGGAAGGGCAGAAAAGGTTCTATTTTAGTCTCACCCACCTTGAAAGTGTGTCTAATACCTCTTCTGTTAGCCTCAACTTTCAACACTGAAATAGAGAGTTTTAGTGGGACCAAAAGGTGGCAGAGCATTCCAGGAATACGATTGCAACAGGGCAATATCCAACGCTGAGATATGGTACTGACCCTTGAGAGATTTTCAGGGTCTTTTTGTTGAAAAATGTAATTTTTTTCCTGCATTACGAGTGATGGTCCCTACAAACCAGAGAATTTAACTGTTACACAACTCTAGAGAAGCTCTGACTCAGGGAAGGGTGATTTCCCACTCCTGAAGGGTTGGGCAGCACATGGACCCCTGTTCCCAGAAGCCAGGCAGCTTGCAGGAAACCAAGCTCCGGCTACAAAACTGGAATGTGTAATTCCATTAGCTTTTTTGGAAATTAAGTGGGGGGTGGATATCAGCCATAGTTAAAATTCCCAAACAGATGAGCTCTACAGGACTAAAGTGACTGCATGTATGAACCCAGCTTTGAATCATAAAAAAATGATGAGGGGATGGTCCAGCAATTGGAATGAAGCACAGGAGTCAGGGAATCCTAACTCTCTTTCCACTCTGCAGCTGACTCATCATCACTGGGGTTGTTCAACTTGGAGAATAGAAGGCTCCAGGGACACCTCATTGAAGTCTTCCAGTATTAAAGTGGTCTTATAAAAAAAGGAGATAGTGATAGGGTAAGGGGGAATGGTTTAAAACTAAAAGATGAGAGATTTAGTTCAGATGTTAGGAAGAAATTCTTTACTCAGAGGGTGGTGAGGCACTGGAACAGGCTGCCCAGAGAAGTTATAGATACCCCATCCCTGGATGTGTTCAAGACCAGGCTGAATGGGGCCAGAAGCAACCTGGTGTAGTAGAAGGTTACCCTGCCCATGGCAAGGGAGTTGGAACAGAATGTTCTTTAAGGTCCCTTCCAACTCAAATCATTCTGTGCTTCTGTGATCCCGAACAAGCCTCCTCCAGACCCATGTTCTTCTGTCTACTCAGTGCACCAATACCAAAATTTATCTGAGCACAGACCTTCACTGAGCAGCATTCACAAGCTTGCAGGAGAAGTAACAAAACCAAGAAAACCCTCAAGTCTACACAGGCGCTTGAAAGCTCCCAGCCTATCCAAGGGACATTTGTACCCAGCTAACGATGGCACACTAGCACTAACAGGCTATCACGTCCACTGCACTGTTTAGCACTGGGACTTTCTCCTGATGGACGTGGCACCAATCGGATCAGCCATATCCCAGGGTCATTAGTAATAGAAGAGAGAGTAAACACAGGCAGTGTTTCTTTTGCTATTTAAATGCATTAATCTTCTAGATGCACTGATTTTGGGCAAGCCAGCAAGTTTCTCCCCCATAACAAATACACTCGCTTCCTCTTTCTTTTTCCAAGGATTTTAAACATACAAGAGAAACCATGGGAACATATTCCGATTAACAAGGATTTTATTACAGGAAAGTAGGAGGGTTAAATCCAAGCACTGTTCCAGTCAATTAAGTACTATTATTAGTGATGCTTACACACTAAGTTCTTGAAAGGTTCAACTGTGTAAGGTGCAGGACAACAAAGTGAATCACAAAGCACAGGGCAGCTTCCAAAACTGTATCCATGAAGACCTGCAAATGGGTTAGGGAAAGCTGTATCCCCATTAGAATCACCATTGATTTTAATCAGCTGAGTACTGTAATAAGATTAGAGGTGATTGGGCTGAGTAGTGGGATTTAACCCATCCACTAATCCCCAGAATTTACTATTCAGAGCTCAAACCCATTAGCCCTTCAGAGCAGAATGGGCTTCATCCTCCTCCTGAAAGATGCAACAGTTAGAAGCAGAATGAGATACTCAGTAAAGGAAAGTGATCTTTAACACTGTTAAATGAACACCGCTGATTCCTGCCTGCAGAGCCTGTGTCCAGCTGGGCTGTTCACGAGCAAACAGCCTCACCCTTTGAGGAGACTGCCCAGAAGAACAGCGAGGTTTTGCCTCTGACCTGTCAAAACTAACCAGAACAGGTTGCTATTGAGAGGGGAAACTGTCCATACAGGAAAATTACAAAACAAGATAATGATCAACAGCTCGGAGTCCCAGTGGACATCAGTGACAAGTGGTGTCTCTCGGGGATCTGTATTGGTACCAGTGTTATTTAATATCTTCATTAATGGCACAGATGAAGGGATCAAGTGCACTCTCAGCAAATTGGCAGATGATACCAAGCTGAGAGGTGCAGTTGACTCACCTGAAGGACAGGATGCCATCCACAGGGACCTGCACATGCTCGAGAAGTGGGCCCATGGCAACTTCATGTGGTTTAGTAATATCAACTACGAGGTGTGCACCTGAGTCAGGGCAATCCCTGGCATCAATCCAGGGGGATGAACAGAGATGGAGAGCAGCCCTGCCCAGAAGGACTTGGGGGTGCTGGTGGATGAGAGACTGGACTTGAGCCAGCCATGAGCACTCACAG
>VYZT01060724.1:0-54939 GCA_013400735.1 Pomatostomus ruficeps | reverse complement strand
AAAAAAAAAAAAAAAATGAAAACCTACTTTGGTTGAATGAGGACTGTCTGGAAGGACATCATAATCTTAACTAATCAAATCTTGAATGTAGAGTTGGGATAGAACACCATTTTGTGAGTTGGTGAGTCAAGAGCTTTTGACCCAAGATAGTCTAATCCTGGGTGCAAGTCCTGCTGAAGAGGTTTAAAGTTTTCATGTGCAAAGACAGGAAATAGAGATCTCTGATTAAACTGCAAACAGGTTTTGTTTTATATTCCCTGTAAGGTTCCTCATTTTTTAACACATGGCAGTGATTTTGTCAGGAATAAGAAAATTCATTATAAATTTGAATGTACCATGTTCATTTACCACACTTACTCTGAAGATGTGTGGCAGAATTGTCAGCATATATACCATTACTCAGATGGGTTTGGGTCTTTGTGCAGAATGGATTTCAATTTTGTAACAATAGATATTCCTTTACACTGAATTCTTAATTCTACAAATGCTTCCATAAATTTTAGCTGAAGCTTGTTACTACTTTACATGATTTTAATTCCATAACCTGTCTAAAAGCAGCTTTTCTAATTAGACTGAGCTAGCTATAGAAGATGCTATTTTTATTGATGTGATTATACACTTCTTTAAGAATGACAAAATCATAGAATCATTAAAGTTGGAAGAGACCTTCAAGATCATCTAGTCCAACAGTCACCTCAGCACTACCACAATCACCACTAAACCATATCCCCAAGTGCCACATCCCAACCCCTCTTGAACACTCTATCCACTCCCTGGGAAATTTATTCTAATGCTAACCACTCTTCTAGTAAAAAAAAAAAAACAACCAAAAAAACCCCCAAATTATTCTAGTATCTAATCTGAACCTCTCCTGGCACAAGTTAAGGCCATTTCCTATTGTCTTTTTACTTGAGACTAGACAGAAGTTTTTCAGATAGTTGAGAAAGATCAATGAGTTCCCCCTGAGCCTCCTCTTCTCCAGACTAAACAATGATCTTTCTTCAGATTTTAAGAAATGAAAATCGTTAAGAGCCAAGAGGAGCATAGAGATTTGACATCAGCACCTTATATACAGCAAGGGCAATTTCAAAACACCTGAATCCTTACAGGAAAAAAATGACAGCAACATGTAATGTTAAGTTTTACTGCTTTGTTAGGAACATGGCTCAAAGGACCTATAGATTGGTCCTGGTTTTAATTTTCATGAATAACTTAGAAATTGTTCAGTCATCAGTTATAATGTTGAGGAAAGCTAAATTTGTACATTTCCCTTTACAATTTAGAGAGATGCTTTAGCTCTTGTTATTTTTAATCACACCTCTACTTTGGTTACAGTTTAAAATCTGTCATCCAGAAATCCCTGAAGTTTACAGTGTTTCTTTGTCTGCTGAAAATACTTTTGCCTTTGGCTGCCCTTAGGGTTGAGGCTAGAAGAGCACAGGGAAGTATGCCAAGATCTTGGATGGATGCACAAAGAACTCTACTGGATCTGTGGTACTTTAAAACATTTTCCTTGAAGGAGGGAAAATACTCATCAGAGTGTTTGAATAATGGGGGAAAAGCCATCAATAAATTCAGTATGAAAAAATAATAAAATAAAAATTACTTGTATTGCTTTAAAGCTCTCATATTCTGCATCTGAGCAAAAATGTTCAACTCTTTTATTAAATACATAACACCTCTGACAATATAATCTATGAATGAACTGTTAATAATCACTTTGCTCAAAAAACCCCAAATCCTCTTCTTGGTTTTACTAGCTTCTAGATATTATATTAAACTTGTTTTCATTAGTACCATCAACAACTTTTACATTTCCTTATGGGGCAATTTTGCTACTTTATTTTCCTCTCCTCATCTTTAATCTTGGTTGCAACTAAAAAGGTCAGAATCCAAAAGGTAAATGAAACAACTTTATTTTCCTCAGCTCTGTAGCACACAAGTTGATCTAGGTACAGTTGTACAGTCATTGTTAGTGATCATCACTATATATATTCAGCAATCTGAAGTGTGTTAGAGCAGCAGCTGAGATTGTCTTCATTGTGTGGTACCTACAATTCTGCTTTCTGTTTGACACAGTGAGGATGAAGATGTGAAACTCTAACAAGGGATAAAAAAGTCAAGGCCAGGATCAAAAGTAGTTCACAAAAGGCTGGCACTAAAATGGTAGCTATCTAAAGATAAAAAAAACCAAACCAAACTTCAAGTTATATTAAAACACTTTCTGAAGCATTTATTTTTTTAAAAATATCTACTGAAGTAAACATTTTTATGGAAAAATAAATAGGGAAGATTTTTATTAGGAAATAATATTTTACTATTTTAAAGGAAGCCTTAAAGTTCTGAACATCAAAAACGAAACACATACAGCTTGGCTCTCCTAAAGAGAGTCTGGTTTTCCAGGTGCTTTGACCTTCCTTAGGGCACTCTACCACTCTGCAGTCTGAGAACTAAATTTTGGATATTCAGAGTTACTGAGGCTCCCTACATCCCCTTGAGTGAATTTGGTCATTGTTCTTTAAATCAATTAATTAGAAAATATTAGTTGCATCCCTAACTTCAGTGTTTATTGCACTTCTCAGCAAGCCCAAGTGTTCTGATTCCTTGAGATGCTGGATTTTACTGGAATCATCACAGTCACTGTAAAGGTGACGGTCTCTACATGAACAGGAAAAAAATAGGCTTGGCACAAGCACCAGCAAACGAAATATAGCAGCAGGCCAGTGTAGGAGAAGAACCAAAATAGACAAAGCAAGCTGAGAGCATAAACATGACCTAGTACATCATTCTAAAAATCACAGACACTCAGGACTGTTAACTATTTACCTGTCCTGCAATTTGATAAATTTGGTGACTTTGAAGAGGAACAGTACAAAGCTCAGGGATTTAGAGTACTGTGAGCAGTGTAGAAGTGCTATGCTACTACTCTGCAGAGAAATTAATCTTTTCTATTCAGGAAAAAGCAGGGATGTGATGAGCATGTCAAACTAAAAGGGAATTTCTGCTTTATATTTGCTTCAGGTTAAACAGTAATGGATATTTGAGCTTCTGCACATGTATGTTATACAAGATATGTAGATTTTTGTGTCCTTGTTATGCCTCAGCTGGGTTTGTGGACAAGTAACAGTGAACAATACAGGGATGCACGCTATATAGGCAGGAAGGTAAATTAGTGTGTATTTCTGATATTGCATAGGAAACTGACTTTGTAAAGTTCAAGAATGAACATAAAATATATCTTTTCTTACAGGAAATGAGAATTTTAGGAAAAAAATGTTCTGCACTTCGTGTTTATTATATAATGACAATGTTTATTTTAATGTAGGTAGTGTGATGTATATATGTATTTAAATCTCATGGTTTGTTGAGCCACATGTAATTAACTCAGTGAATCACTGTATTTACAGCCTTGAGAAGAATTAACTATAATCCCATATCCACAACAATTAAACACTTTAATTTGTATAGAAAATGTAAAAACATTTTCCAGATCTGGACTGTCTCTGAAATATAAGTAATTGCATTTTCAGTGGGAAGAAGCTGGTATTTTGCTTATCTATCATATGGTAGAGTAGTGACTTCCTCCATCTCTAGTGATCACAGAAGTGAACATTATGATCTTTCTTCTTCAGTCTTTCTTCTCAGTCTGTCCTCTTAAGATAACAGAGATACCACCCCTATTAATTACTTGGTAACTTAAAAAATAGTAAAACATACTGCTTAGAGTCACGTGAGTCAGCTGTGACAAGGTAAAACATGCTGGCAACTTCCATACCCTGTGCCTGTTTTATAGCCTGTTTTCTAGATGAAAATATCTAGAAATATCTGCATAAACCAAAAAGCCCATACTTCAGTGATAGACCAATATAGGTTTTACAGTTTAGCAACAGAAGTGTTTAAACAAATGTGTGTTTGAAATTTTTCTGGATACAAGTAGGTTATGGTTTCTCCTTGTTTCCCTTCATCAAATTCAGATAAATAATCAGGACTCAATCTTTTTCTTCAAGTTGCTTTCAGCACATGAAGCCATTGAAGACATTTTCAGCCAAGAGGAATATAAAAATAAAAAGTGTAGAAGTCTACAAAGACAGTCATGAATATATCATACCAGAAAGAGCTAGCTATTTTAGGATATCATAGATGTTCTTCAATTTAAAAATGCATTACTGTGTCACCACATTTCTTCATATAATGTGTTCATACAATCTTCTCAAATTGTAAGTGCACCATGACAAAAGATTCCTGATTGGATTTTACATATATTTTATGAAGCTTGGCAATAATGATAATTCTATGATGAACAGAAATTTGCAAATTCCTTTTTTTTATTTACTCTTCTGATTGTTATCCTTATAGAAATATAAAAGAACACTGAGTCAGCAGTAGTTAAATTTCTTCAGTACATTGGATAGTTAAGCATATTATGCAGTTGGACTAGAAATGCTGGTAATTAGAGTTATTGAATCTGGCTGGAAACAATTACATTAATTTCCATTGATTTTATCACAGCACTCAAAAACATCATCAAACATAAAGATGAATGCATGAAACCCCACTAATACAAGGTTTTATTAAGGCTGTAAAATAAAGCTGGTCAATGAGGGAGAAAATGTAAAATAACCTATATTTTCATGGTGTCTCTTTGTTTTTCTCTAAGCTCATGACAAGAGGATGTAGGCCTGGATTCAACCTTGGTGTAACTCCACTGAAGTTAACTGAGATACACCAAACGTGGTTTTGCCCCAGAGGATTTTAGATTCATTTATTTTAAATGAAGTCTATACATATTTTAAAATGAGCATTGCCCTTCAGAATGCCAAAGTAGTGACTGTAAAAAGAAAAACATCCTCAAAGATAAAAGAAAATATGTGTGATATGAAGGATTTTAGGACAGAAAGTCAAACAATTTAACCACATTTCCAGCCTCATTCATCTGACTTACTTTGCTTATGCAATGACTGTGAATTAAACTATGGCAAAGATAGGAGAGGGCAAATCATATGCCCCTTGTGCTTTTGATTGACTTGGAACCTTCCTAAAAGGGACTGCATCATTCACTTGTTGGGCAGGATGTCAAAATCAGAAAAACAGAAAGAAAGAGATGATGTCTTTAGATATGGTGTCATCCCCCAGGACAAAAGGGTGAGTAGAGTCTTTAGTTCACTTTTTTTGAGTGTATTTACAGCTGTATAACTCCTGTCTGAAGAGAGTTATAGGCTGCAGAGAAATGTGTATGTTCAATCCTTCCTCTAAATCGTTCTTCCCAGTGGAAAGAAAGGTGGGATAAAATGCAGAGGTCATGGAATGCTACTTTGCTCTGCTGTCAGAGATGGAAGTTAATTTTTAAAAGGATGTAAGGATCAGTTGCTGTGTTCATATTGCTACATGAATTGTAGATCTAACAATGAACTTTAAATTGTTCAGAGTCCCCTCTTCCATCTACCCTGTTGTTTTTCAGCCAGGTGTATGCCCTAGAGTCCCCCTCTTGGCTTCCAGCTGCTGCTTCAAAAGACTGCTAGTCTCCTGAAAGTCCTGAATTGTGCCTGTAAGCTTCATATTAACATATGAGACATCATAGGGCAAAAACATGACTGTAGCTGGCTGTGTACGAGCTACTGTACCTCCTTCTGTGAAACACAAGGAGGATACCACTACCATTTGCAATAGTGTGAGTGGGATGGAGAGGAAGGCATAAAATACGTTTCCTTTCTGCTATCAGCTGAAAGGACTGAACCTACTTGCATTTGAGGCTACAGTAGAAACCATATCTTCATATCAACCGTAGTTACAGGACTCTTTCCCTGAGGCACACAGTGAATATGGATTCTTGCTACTTGTGAGAGATTGATAAGGGAATACAACTCCTCTGAAAATAAGGAGCTTTTTGTTGGTTTCCATTTGTGCGTTTTTGTGCTTATGCAAATTTATTCTCTAGTGGCATATTCAGCAGGATTAAGTTTTCCTATAGTAAAGCAGTGCTTTAGGAATCGTAGGTAAATTTACAAATATGTACATTGTATCTAAACAGGGAAGAAGAAGACGCCTGTTGGCCTGTAGCCACCCTCCCTTACCAGCGAGAACATATACTACTCTCAGCGTGAAATTACAGCCAGCCAGGATGTGTGAACACACTGCTTCGGTTTTACACAAGAGACTCTGCAGTGTTCTTCAATATGCTTTGTCTGGAAGAATCACTATGAAGAAGTCAAATCTCTTACCTACACTAATGACATAAGCAGGTTGAATTTAGTTGTATATTTGAAGACCTATAGTTTACAAATGCTGCATATTTCGTTGGCTATGTCTCTACCTGCATTAATCAATTCATTATCAATAACTGCAGCAACTCCAAGGAACCTACAAGTCTGTACTGAAACATCAGACCCTGGATATACCAATGTTAGGAATTCACTATTAGTTCACTAGGGATTAATTTTTCATGTTACCTCTGCTACAGGCTGGAAAGTAGGAGCACAAAGGAGAGGAATTTGACAGTCTGATAGTTGAACACACTGAAGAGAAATAAGGTTATAGTTAATATATGTTTCATAAATATGTCTCTTCTCTTTGCTTAGGTACTAAGATGACATGTTGAGTTAGGCATTCAGGTAAGATTTGGTCTCAGACCAGAAAATCTCTCATACAGATATTTCAGTTAGCCTGTTGCAAAGGTTCAACTATGTCTCTCCTGTAGAACTGGCAGGATTTTGACCCATAGGTATTATACAGACTGAAAGACTTAATTTTTTTCCTTAAATTCCTATCAGTTTCTTCTGAGTTCTATAATTAGTTTAGAAAAAGATCACAGTAAAACAGGAATTGTTACAGAGTTCTTTTGGGATGAGATTTTGCAGATTATGTTTATGCTGGCACACTTCTAGAACAGCAGTTACAGACACAAGTGACTGGGAGACTATCAGCTGTGCTGAATGTATGCAGAAAAATACCTCTTCCTTCCCATATTCTCAGTTTGTTATTAGGAAGATTGATATTGGCTTCTCATGTTAAGCATTATAGATACGGTAAGAGACAGAAACTCTTACTGAATGACTTCCTTTCAACACAAATAGGTGTGTAAATTAATTTCATCTGATCTGCAGCCAGAGAATGCTTATATTACCAATCTCTCTTTCTTATAACTTCTCTTCAACTTCAGTTTTCACTTTGATTTCAGGAGTGGTTAAGACAGAGTAATCTGTAATCTGCTATATAAACCTAGACTGCATTATTCTTAGACTGAGGAATACTATACTGTTTATCATTTATTAAAAATAACAGTGCTATTACAGAACTAGAGCAGATGTTAACACCGATCTAACATAGTTAATTGGCTCATCTATTTTGATATTTAGAATTAGACCTCAACAGAAATAATTGGGAGATGAAGATCTCAGATCTGAAGCCATATTTAGATAGATGATCAGACATCAGCTCTTGCTGGGAGTTAGAATTTTATTGGGGGAGGAGATTGCTTGGTTTTTATTTGTTTGCTTTTGTTAAGTATTGCTGTAAATTGCTGATTTTCATTTTCTAGGGAAAAATTGCAAAAAGAGGTTGTCCTTTAAATTTTCTTAAATGAAGAATACCTACAGTTAGTTCTCTCACTCATTCAGTGAGGTCAGTAGACAGTCCTGTAGAGGTTCTTTATAAGCAGCACATTCAATTACTGCTGTGTGCTGTATTCTGACCTTTTTATTGGTGCCCTGTATGTCCTTTTCACTGTATCTGGTGTATGCTAATCACACTTCTGACACAGACTGGAATTTATTGATCACATTATCCCTGAAATGTTTTTGGGTTTGGTTTTATTTTGCACTGGCTCAGCTCCCTGTTCCTTCTGCTGATTGAAAAAATGTGATTCCACACCAAACAGTGCATGTCTTTAGTTGGCATTAGCTTATGAATTCATGCCCTGAGTCAAACAGGTGTTGGAAGAAGTCCTGCTTCTCTGCTGTGACTCCCTTTGTGCAACATACACTGTGTGTGCTTCGCTAAAGTCCCTGAAGATCACAAAAATGTCAGAACATCCACCTTCTGTTTTGATGAGAGGGTGGAGTTGACAAGTGCTGGAAGGATTAAGAAATTTGTTTTCTGATAGTCTAGATCACCTAGTGAGCATTATTTATCCTGATTTCTAACTAGCTTCTAATTAAGTATTTTTGGGGTTTTTTTGGTTTGTTTTTGGGTTCTTTTTTGGCGGGGGGGGTGAGTGAGTTGGTTGTTGTTTTTGTTTGGGGATTTTTGGGGTTTGGTTTGGTTTGGGTTTTTTTATGGAATCTCTAAAAAGAAAGGAGAATTATACTGCTTTGTCAGGAAAAATTGTTATGGGCAACTCTAATGAGTACAGATAAGGCACCGCCTTCAGCAGTGCTTGGGCTGCAGATGCAGGAGGTCACTGCTGCAGGAACACACAGCACTCTCCAGGTTCACAAACACTTGCACATTTGTGGTTCCCTCAGGCATCAGCAAGGCGCTTTAATCCACCTGGCACCCCTGCCTGCATCCTGGGGCCCTTCCCCACCCACAGATCCCCTCTTTGCTGACTGGTCCAGCTTGGCAATCCCTGCACACATGCAGCCCTCACACAAGCACCTCGCAATCACTGGTCCCCCAGATACCAGTGCAGACCCTCCACCCACCTGATATGCCTGGTCCCCCGCTTGTCAGCTGGTCCAGCTTAAGGTTTGTGGGTGAATATCCATGCACACTGCCCAGAGCCCCCAGCCAGCACATGACACATGGCCTCTCTTCTGTGGTTCCACTCCATCCACCAGCACTGAGCTCCTCACTCATGCTGGTGCCCTGAGTAGTTGTTTTTTGGGATCTGCCCCATTCCCATTCCATGGCTGGTGGTTAAAGATGCCCACTCATCCGAGTTGCTAAGACCACACTCACTCCCACAGCTGACACCACAGGCTAGGGGTACCCATATCCCTGGTCTGAGTCCAGTAGCTGGCACCAAATTCCACTCACACACACACTGGTCTCATACTGGTCTCATCAGTAGCTGGCATTCAGCCATTGTATTGCACAAATACACACAAGACAGAGAGTGAGATTACACAGAGGGAGAATTAAGAAAAGGTTTAAGAACGAGATATGAGAAGATAGGACAGACTGAGGTGATTGGACACAGAGCTCAGTCAGACAAGTGTGCTGACTGACCCCATTTTCCACATAGCTGCTTCCTTTTACACCATTTTCTCTTTACCCCTCACTTTTTGGTCCCTGCTTGCCCTTACCCTGCACATTGCCTCACCAGCTGGCATAGTCCCACCGACCTCCTCCCATGTACTGGACCCTCAGGATCATATCCTTATCAGTTTCAGCGTCCTGGTTTGCCTGTAGCTTCATGAAAGCACATCATTTAGTGCTAATGGCCAGGTTTGTTTCCTGTTCTCTTTGTAAACATTAATTGCTCAGGTTTTATGTCTGTGTGTTGCCTTCCTCCCTTTCCTTATCCTTCCAACTGAGTAAAGGAACCTTCTCACCCTCCATATGTCCTTAGAGATTTGGGTGACTAACCACAATTGTTTCCATCACAACTCCTGTTATCTGTGTGCTCAGCTTTGTCTCTGTGCATTCTTGTTTATGGCTCCTTTGACCAGATGACCTCAATGCATACACAAGCCCTTTCCATAACCCCTCACATATTATTTTCAACTACATTAAAGTCACTTTAGAGGAGAATACACACGCAAATCACACAATACAAGAAGAAAAACCAGAAGAAACACAAGGAGGGAATGTGATTGAAGATGTCCTTTTATGAAAACAATTTGAATTAGCATTACCTTATATAAAGCAGAATCATGCTACAGTTAATGATGCATAAGGAGTAGTATCATAAACAGAGGAGGAAGAGGTTCTGGAAAGGTTTTCAAACAACTCCTTTGTTAAATTCCTCAAGTGAACTGATTTTTTTCTCACTTTTGTAAACCCTTGAAGAGCACTAGAAGGCTTACCTGCATTTACAGATTAAAATCACAGCTGAAAAACTTACATGAATACACTTATTATAGTTGGTTAAACCCAGAGTTTATATTTAAACATACAGTTTTAAATATAAGTGCTTAACTGATATTTCAATAGTCTTTTATGACAAAGTAATTATGTCAGAAACAGATTCTGATATTTCCTATAGGAATTTTTCTTTGAAACTCAAATTAGGATTTAAAAAGCACCTTTATGAAGTATTCATTTAATGAAAGCTATGAAGTAACCTTGTGAGCTTCTGCTCATCCAAGGATCTACTCTAAATAGTCTCATATAGGGAATAAAAATGTATTTATACTTCAAGTGTTGGTAAAGCAGAGTAACAGTCATTTCTTTTTGTTTTCTTACCTCTAATATATTCTTTCATTTGTTCCTTACAGAATACCTCTACTGAGTCTCTTTACCTCATTTCATTATCCTTTCTTCTCTTACTCTTGGATTTCACTGTTATATTGGTTGTTATTTTCTTTCCCACAGCTATAACTTTGGAAACAGAATCTTTCTGGGGAATGATTTTCTCTTGCTGTCCTCTCAAGGGTCTAGTTATGCCCCTTATAGTGATATCTCTGGTGACTATTTTGTTTAAACTTGAAGAAAATCTGTTTTACTTTTGTATTTTAGCAGTGAAAAAAATAGTATCAGTCACAGCAACAACAATAGCAACAATGAAAACATGTAGAGAAAAATGATGAAATACATCACAGGTCAATAAGCAAAATCCAAGATGACTTTTTAGCCCCAAAATACTGAATATTACAATATCCAGATGCAAATTTGCAGGCGAAAAGAAGTTAAGATGAAGCAACCTCCTTATTATCATGCTCTGTGATCCTGCAATGGGGTTAGAGATGGAAATTTTCCCACAGTTTTTCTTGGGCTGCCACTTTTTTAGAAATCATATATTAGAACCTCCTTTTTATTTGAGCAGAAGTCAAATATGTGAGTGGGAAAGCCTGTGCACTACGCAGAGAAATTAGGTACTTCAAAATACTCTTATGTTAGGGATTTAGGGTTTTAGGAAATAAGGAGGACTAAAGAGTTAGCACCTGAAATCCCACTGCTTTTCAGTCTCAGGACTCTGACATATCTGCAGATCAAATCAAATTAAAAAGGAATAACTGTACACTATTTAAGCATCTATAGCAAATTACTGCCCATGGGCCACTATTCCCTGCCAATTTTTTATAGAGAGTTTCATGAATCATGCAAGAAATTGGTGATAAAGATAAAATATCCATTTCAGTCCAGCGGTTTCAGATCCATATCTCACCACGACCACTTGTTATGGGCTAATTATATAATAAAGCTGCATCACTGTGCAAATCAAAGTGTATGATTCATGAGGCCAGGGCAAAAAAGAACAAAGTGGAAGTGTAGCTGGAGTGCAATTGTTATGAACGATAACTTAGGAAGAAGGCTGAGCAGCTTCTAATTGTACAGTTTTCCAAGCCAGTCTCTTGCTGGAGCCAGTCAGCCAGGCATTGCATCATTTCGTTCCCCGCTGCGTCAAAGCTATGAGAAGCTGGGCTCCCTTTGCAGCCAACTCCAAAAAGAGAACCTGGGAGCACAGCTGCTGCAGGGGGACAAGGCTCCTGTCTGAAGCTGTCAGTTCTCTCTTTCTTCCTCCTGCTCCCCCTGGCTGTGATGCGGAAGCTGCGAGCTTTGCGTTTGCCACCGTATCCTTTCTGTGGCAGAACTGGCACAGCCCCTGGTCTTCATTCTTGCAGTAGAAAAATTACACTTCATTCAAAAACTCATGAGACAGCTTAAGAAGTCGTCAGGCATTTCAGTCGCTGCTCAGTGGGATGTTAATGCCTTTTATACCGGTAACAGTTTAAAATTTCTGAGTTCTTACAACCTGGTACTCTCAAAAATTAATTTGAAATCATTCAGACAGGGTTTCAAACTGAAGTGTAAAGGCAGCTATCAAAATTTTAATAATGTCAAAAAAGTAAAACCTTTGGGAGTTATAATTTTCATTTTTATTGAGAGCAGAAGAGACATAATATCAGCTTGCTGCTGGCTATTTATGTACAAGACCCTGTTTTTGTCAGTCTAAGAATGATTTTTTTAAGGGAGTCTGCAATCAGAAAAGTATTTTCATTTGTATATTATTTAGAATAGTTATTCACTTCTTGTAGCTCCTGGTTATTTTAAAAACAGCCAATAGGAACTAGTGAGTATTGTCTCTCTTACTAAGAAAAAGATATTTTCATTGTTTTAAGTAAATAAAAATGTGCAAACCCAAGCAGAGATACTCTTTATTGTTGATTCCTGGCATTCAAGTTTCTTTAGGCCCTGTGAGGTTGCATTAGTCACAGTAACAGCATGTCAAATCTGAAGTAGTAAGGAAACAAAGTAGGAAACTCACCAGCAGTGACATTGCAGTATAGCCCAGCATGAAGAAATACATCAGCTTGTGTAACAGATAGAACCAATTTATCTATTTATTCTATAATCCTTTAAAGGAGAAAATTTATTTAAGCGATGTATTGGGAATGTTTTAAATCATTTTTTAAAGGATCTGCACAACAGTTTCCTGTATTGTATAGCAAGCTGCTACTACTCAGAAGTTTGAGGGCCAATTCCTGGTTCACATGATAGAAGTGTTACCAGTATCATAAAATAGATGCAAACATATGTTATGAAGTTAATGCTAAGATAGAAACAGATTGGGCTGACAACATCCTGGAGACTGCATTAATTAATCATTTGCATAAAGTCACTTCAGTAGAAAACTTTATATTCAATTTACTCATTTTCTCAGCCTGAAGAGAGGTGGTTTAAAATAGTGAAAATACCTCAAAAACTGGTGGTCAAAGACATGTACTAAAACATAAATATTTCTTCTACTGTGACTTGAGTTTTTTTCTATATCTTCTCTGTACCCTCTCCCATTACCTTTCTAATGTCTAATTTCCTTTCTTTTCAATACAGGGAGACAGAGTCCTGTCCTTTCAAAAGTTATTCTTACATGTCAGTTTTCCTCCCGGTTTTAAGGACCTTCTGACTGATAGGATTTTTGCAAAGAAGTCTCTGTGTGTGTGTGTGTACAGTCTCTACCAGAATTCCCAGACTTGATAATTTTGAAGCCAAATAGACAAAATCAGATTTTTTTCTGTAATGATTATTATTTTGTTGTTTGACTTTCTTTTCACTTAGATGCTTGCATATTTATAGACAAATACATTCAAAATGATTTTGTAACACATGTACCACTTTAAACAAGTGTTTTTCTGATACCCTCTTTAATATTTTCTGGCAAAAAAAGGTTATTCTTACAAAACATTCTATACTTATTCAGAAAGTTGGCCATCTACTTTAAGAAAATTGCTTTTAAAACAATAAGCATATAAAATTGGAATGGTCTGGGATTTCCTTCTTTCAGAATTGTTCATGAAGATACGTAATTTATTGCATTATGAAGAGCTATGATAATCATAAGCTCATTACTAACAAGTGATTTTTGCTGACTGAAGCTACCTGGAAAGCATGGAAGTAAATAACTAATTATAATTATCTGCTGATTTTACACTATTATCTATTGTCTGCTAATTATGGATCTGGCTTCTCTCTTTTTTACGTTTTTAATGAAAATTATAAATCATTGTCAACAAGCCTTTGGCTTATTCAAGCAAATTCCTTTCATAGTATTTTCAACATTTAGGATGTGCCTGTATTTAAAAAGCTGCAGCCAGGGATATAACCATAGAAAAGAATCTCCAGTGAAATACCTTGTGGAAGATTAATATTTTCTTATTGAGTATTTAAATTGACAAAAGAAAATTTCACTTCAGATATCTAAAGCAAAATCTATCAGAGATCAAGACTTGAAACAAAATGGAAGGGTTTGCCAGGAAAATGTGGCTTGACATGAAAATGTACCGCAGAATATGCACAACATAGAATAAAAATGTACCAGTGTTATTCATGATAGAAGACTCAGAAAAGGATGAGACTCATAAATCAAAGAAATATGATTTCCATGAAATTAGAGATGAAATTAAAAGCTGATTAATCAGATTTTAACCCAAGAAATTCCAAGGAAGATAAACATTTTCTGTACATTTTCACTTTGAAAAATTATTAGATAGACTTTTGATTTAATTAACATATATTTAAATCTCTATGATGAAACAATTCCCACGTGTTTGCTTAAGTACCTTTCTCCAGGCCAGACTAAAAAAAGAAACAAAAAGAGAGAAAATTGGAACACTGTTATGAGAAAAGGACACCAACACGTTTTGAAATGAAACCTTAGAGCAGCTTGTAGCTGCTTATAGCTTTCAAATTTGAAATGGAATATTCACTTCATGCTGCCATGCCATGGTCTCCTCATCTGGCTACCAGTGGAGCTCTGCCAGTAGACAGGATACAGAATAATTCAAATTTCCAAAGTAGAATGAGAAAACTAGCAAATGTTCTAGTTAGTTATTACTTATAATCCCAAAGTGACTTACTTTAAAAAGTCTGGTCACTCTCTTTAAAAAAAAATTCTGCATTTATCCAGTGTCTTGTCCCTTCTGTATGTTTACTTCTTGAAAAATATTATTTGCATTCTGATAACATTCAAGTTGAAACTCTTTGGTCTTGCTATAAGTGTTAATTCAAAATAAACCACTGTTAAAAATAAACATAGTTTAGTGTGAAATATGAACAATTTACAACCTTTTTTTCCTGAAAAATGGCCATTACCCGAATTACGACAAATAACAAATATCCAGAACTTAAAGACACTTTAGTTTCAGTAGTATGACACTCTTATTTGCTATGAGAGTAGAAAGAAAGTATTGGAAGGTCCTATATTTTTTTACATTTTGTGAAATCCATCTGGGAATTACAGAGTCAATTTTATTTTAGACCCTTTCTCTTTCACGTAAACTAATACCAAAAATAGCAAATAATTACAATATGGTCATGACTGATAATTGTTGTAAAGTGGCAAGGACAAAATACGACAGAAAGTAAAAGCTCATTCTCACAAAGACAGCTAAATCCATGACTGAAATTTTGTCATCAGGTTTTGTAGTAATTTTGCATTCCTTTACACTGAAAAGGCCTTTCAGAGCTTTGGGATGTGACCAACTAATACACTTAATACTTATTTAATTATCTCAGTACTCTGTTTCACAATTCTCCATGAACTACTTAGATGTGAACTGATACATTCTCATCACAGAGCTTAGAATACAACCTTCACAAAATTCAATCAAGGGGAAAATTAAAGTAGAACATTAAAAAAATTATATCATGTATATGCTAGTAGTTTTGTTCATTTACAGTTATTCACAGAATATATATGAATAACATTTTGCATATAAACCTCATAATTTTGTGATAAATTTGGAAGATATAAAGGCTCTTAATAATTGAAATCTCAAACATAATTGTAAATGTGAGATACAGGAAATCATAATGGTAATAATTTATATATATTAATACAGGATACATTGTATAGTAAAGCTACCTTTTTTTTTTTTTCTCAAGTATATGTTATCTTCAGGATCCTGACCTATTGCAGTTAAATTATAAGGTCAGTAGTAAACACTACAAGAGCACTATATGAGTGATACTGATGTGATTAACCCTGTTAATTATAATGGGAAATACACCTAATAGAGACATTGAAGTGGGGTAAATTGGATAGATGTCAAGTGTTTGACCACAGCTTCAGCAGAATATGCTGGACTGACATGAAATTTGGTACACCTTAGGTACACATACTGGAGACCCAAGGGAACATATGATGGAGAAGAGTCATCTCAAGTAATGAAGATTTCATGACCTTTTGTAACTGCTGTAGCTTCATCAAGATAAATTGTATATTGCAATGCTGTTTTAACATGCCAATGTCTTCAAGACTATTTTTATCATTCTGTCCTTAGGTGACAAAAGAATAATCACCTCATACAAAGTTATACTCTCTCCACCCCTTGTCACCCTGTGGTAACGCAGATTCTTTCCCATGGGAATTTTTCTCTTCTTCTGCCTGTGTTTTATAAATAAAGATAAGGTTTAGATGTTATTGAAACAGTCTCTGGAAAACATGGGCAGCTCTAGCCTGGCCAATCGGCCTAGGGGGAGGTTTTGGATTGATCCAATCCGGACGACCTTTGAAAAGTCTATATAAGTTTTATATTTAAATAATAAATTCAGATTTATGCCACTTGACCGTCTCAATTTCTTCACTCGGCTAGCGGTTCAACAGCGACATCACCCTGTCTTCATTAAGAACAACTATGAGCATGTAGTTTCAGAGCTAGGACCAGAGTCCCATCTAAGATTTTAGTTTAAAAAACACTAAACTCTAAGATTTTTGTTTTACATTTTTATTCTGACTATGAAATTGAAGCTGAAATCTTTGTCATCACTCCAGAAACCAAACTGAGTAATTTCACTTGTGAACTACTGTGAAGTGTTGTTAAAACATAAAAGGTGCTGCATAACTTGCATGATTTGAATCTTACTTACATTGTTTTACTTCTGTTCACTAGGAGTGACTTGATATTAATCTCGAATATGCAGCTTCAGAAGCTGTTCTTCCTTCTTCATCTCCTTCTTTCAAGAGCCACAGAACTATAAAATTCAGCTATTTGTGTGCAGATTTGAGAAATACATCAATAAGTGTTTGTTACGTATTCATAACAGTTTAAAGTATGAAGAATTTTTATTTATTGATGTTTTTCTCCCACACTGGTCTTTCTCATACTTTATAATTTTTTTCCCCAAAGGAAAGATTCAGTGCATATGTATATGATAAGAAGCTCAATCTATTTAAATTGGAAATGTACCTTGTTCAGATTCAAAATATTTTTGTTTTGGTTTCATTGTCTATACTTCTCCCCCCCCACCCTACCCTCTGACTGGCTTTAAAATGCTGTGTTTGGAGTTGCTGGCTGGAGTTACTTTTACTCTCTTCCCCCTGCCGCCAGGGGGAAATGAGCAGGTGGCTGGGTGGGGCTTAGTTGCTGATTGGGGTTTAAACCAAGCCAATCCTTACAGAAGGTATAGAAGTCGCCATATTCTGCAGATCCTCTTTCAAAAGGGTTCCTGCATAATTCTTAGCCCTCCTGAAATCATCATCAAATGAGTGTGCGTAGGAATACTGTAACTCCTGGAGATAAGTGTATGCAGTGAAAATTCCAGTTGTGACCACAAGCAGTATTTGCTCTGGAAAGCATTTTTATCTGCAACTGCCAAAACAAAAGTTGATTACATTTTTTTACTGTAATAGGTGAAGTCGAAGGCAACCTATTTTCCCATGGGATGGTCAAAACCTTTAGAGTAGAGAATTCAGACACTGATCATAGAGAGATGTTCACTACATAATCTCTCTTTACAAATCTGTTTTCGTGGTTGTTTTATTTTTATTTTCCTTTATGACCAGAATTGTCCTGCTGGCAATATCCATTTTCTCAGAGTCATTCCTTACTATGTGGACTGCACTGTCCTTTCTGCCTACATCCAAATGGCACAGCATTGGAGCCATAAACTGTGTGTTAGGACATCCTTGAAGAACCATTAAGGACACTGAACTTTAAGGCTAAGCTGTTACTACTGTTTCTTTTATCCTGCAGTTTACACCAGCTTCCATTGATAACTGCCTCAATCCTGCATATAAGCTGTCCCTGACTTGTATAAACAAATTCCCTGTGCTGTGTAATGCTTCTGTTTATTGTGCTGATCCAAACCTTGACCATGGCCATGAATGTTATCAAACATCTTACCAAGGCTTCCCTCATTCCAAACATCTTATTATAGGAACATATCCTAAATTCTGAAACCTTGGACCTGGTATAACTTTTTTAAATATCCATTTTTTCATGCTTTATTAAAGCGAGAGAAGGTTTAGCATACTTAGTGCAGTGGGAGATCTAATTTTAAATATAGTTGAAAGTATTGACTATGCACCAGATTCCATATTTTCAAAATTCAAGTGATTTTATCTCTTAGTTATCATATGACATGGAAAGAGTTCATTAAAGCAAGGAATTGAAGAATGAAAGCTCGTCCTCTGAAGAGAGTAACATGTCAAGAGTTGTGTGAATCTATTTTTTTAAGTACTTGACAAGATCTCCATTAAAAAAAATAATGTGCCACACATGCCACTATGTTGAAAGAAAAACTTGAATCCCTTGGGTGGGAGAATTGGAAACAGACTGTCTACGTTTGACCCCCTGAGATCTGTGCATCATTTCAGGATTTCTTTGCTCATGTTTGAATGATTGTGTGTTTCAGGCTCATGACTAAGTATTCTTTCTATACTTTTCTGGCAATAAAAGTTTCTTTCCAATTATATGTCATATGGTACTGTATGTTTACTTGATTAAAATCTTGCATGAGAAGTGTGTTTTACTTTCTGATTTCTTTTTTAAAAAGTCATATAATATTTGAATTGCATCTCTTTTCACCTCTTAAATCAATACCAATCAAATGATACAAAGTGATAAAACACATTTCCATTCAGCCATGTTATTTTATTAAAATTGATTTAATCTCTGTTTTAAAAGTGGGATATAATACAAATAAAACAAATCAAGTGTCCTCTCACTCAGAGAAGAGGCAATGGCCAAATCATGATGGCACATGCCATCTCGTTAACAGGCTATCAAGCAAAAGTAACTGTTATTAGTCTCATCTGTCTTAACTGTATGAGCATGTGGCAAGGGTCTATAATTAAGTTTCAGTTTCTAGAATGCAGGAGCTCTAGAAATCAAGAAGTACAATTCTAAGTTCAACCTTCTGATGTGATTAAGCCTATTATGACCACAGCTCACTAAAGAGATTGTATTCTGCTTTTATTTTGACTCTGGTCAACACTGGTTTATGTGGATTAGATTTTGAAATTAACACTGTCTAGATTTATGTCCAGTTTTATCTAAATCACTAAAATTCGAGAATGCTGAAGAAAGAACAGCTTGGAATTTGTGATGAAATAAATTTTGTCAAAACACATCCATTAATCCAGACTAAAAAAGTTAGTGGGAGCATATAAAATTCAAGGGTTATTTTTCTTTTTAAGAAAGCATTTTCTAGCCAAAATAAATGAGAATTATAGATAGAGCCTAAATCCTCAAGCATTCAATAGTTTCAGTTGAAGCAGCTGGAGTAAAAGTTTAACTATGTCTTTTATTAATATACATATCTTTACATTAATTTTTTATTAACAAATTGAAAGATCTCAATTTTTTACAGTTACTGAGTAAATTGCAAATGTCAATAATTTTTCCATAGCAGATTTTCATTTTCTGATCAGCCCTAATAAATCTGAAATATTTTTTTCTGATCCACTTCTAATTCAGAAAGTTCTGGAATGTTGCAAAATGCAATGAGTAAAACTTTCTTGGGTATTTCTGACATAGATGAACAGATAATGTGTCCATACTGACCTTGAAATTACTTTTCAAAGAGAAACAATAAATCCATAGATCATTTGACCAAAATACTGTCATACTTAAAATACATTTTAAAAAGAAGCAGGTATGTATTTGCTTCATGTTGCAACTTGACATAAAGGGGGAACAATTTTTTTTTAGAGACATATAT
This sequence comes from Pomatostomus ruficeps, assembly GCA_013400735.1. Taxonomy (NCBI): domain Eukaryota; kingdom Metazoa; phylum Chordata; class Aves; order Passeriformes; family Timaliidae; genus Pomatostomus; species Pomatostomus ruficeps. Next base: position 35,397 of record VYZT01060724.1, on the reverse strand, counting down.
AGATAGATATATATATATAGATATAGCTATAGATATAGATGATATAGCTAGATATAGATACAGATGTGCCATTACATATTTTCCTGTGTTTGAAAGGAACAGAAGTAGCCATTTATCACGCAGTAGCATTTTCAGCTCAGACATGTGAATCCTTCAGATTAATTTCTGGCTTTTGTGGAGAAGCCCTGACACTGGAAGCCTTTGTGCAGTGCACAAGCCTTGCACTCCAGCTCAAGTGTGAGCAGAAGCTACACTCTGGGCTCAGAGTAAAGCATTAACCTTTATCCTTTGCAGACAGCATGAAGAATTCCAAGGGTGATTTCTTCTGGACACTACCTTTATTCAGTTATTTTGACAATATACACTCACCCTGATGCTAGAGGAAAAGAAAAAGTAAAATTCTCCCTTCACCTGGCTGATCAGGCACCTCAACACACAATTCTTTTCCTGACAGTAGTGAGCAGATATGATGGCTTCTCAGCAGCCTGCAGCATGCAATAGTAGACTTCTCTGCCCCACACTTCTTCTGATTATACACCTGTGCCTCATTGATTACACTATTGTGCCCCACTGAGTCAGGAAGGACCAGGTGAACAAATAATGCAGTGCATCAGCACTTCTGTGAGAAAAAACGATTTATGCTTTCTTTAGGGCAGGGCAGCTTGGTTTTTAACTTTTTTTTTTTGTTGTTTTGCTACTTAAAGAGAGAGCATTTGAGACTTTAATTAGCTTGGTTGGTTCTAGATTATTTTTAAAACATCTTCCATTTGAAGTTTAGACTTTCTAATGCAGAAGAAATCAATACTGCAATGAAACATGCAGCTTTATGAAAGCCTAAATACATTAGAGAAAAAGATCCATGAAGAAAATTTCAGGGTGCTTTCAGCAGAAAATTACCCCCCCACCCCACCTCCCATCCACACAGATGTGTAGCTAACAGATCTAATTAGGAAAAATGTTCAAACTGGACTTCTCAATAGGAACAGTTCTTGGCACTGGGATTATTTGAGCTGTAATTCTCTGATCAGCTTTACAGATTTTAAGTGAAATTTGGTGGAGGTATAAAAGTGCTACCTTGCCCATCCTTTGCAGCTGCTTTTATACACAGGTGCTTCTATACTCACCTCTGTTGCTTGTCACTTAATCCTCCAGGTGGAATAGATTCTGCATGTCCAGTCAACGCAATGTCAGTTTGAAGCCAGTGCACACACTTACAGAATGCAGTACCTCTCAGTATACTATTGGACTAAATTAAGATTAGGATTTAAGAATTACTGCAATTCAGACATAAACAAATGACAACAACATGAAAAGAAAAAACCTCTATTACAAGTAATGCATTTCTTACCATCTTGGTACTTGTATTTTTTCTTAAAATGCATATAATGATACATCCTCTGATTTTATTTTTTTTCCATGGTGACATTTCAAAAGAGTGAATAAAGGAGGAAATAACTGAGTAGAACTTGATGGCTTTTCTTAGTACTGGGAAGTACTTAGTACTTACTAGCATTCTGGGAAGAGAAAATAATATCTGCTATGTTTCTGAGTAAAATACATGAATGGCATATTAAGGCTAACAGTCAGTTCACAAAAGAGATGTTTTGTGCCACCTGGAAACAGGAGCTTGATGGTTATGCTTTGGAATTTAATAGAAGAACTCACATTTCCCTGTATTTGGTTTGGATCAGGCAACAGAAGGTAGATTCCTCAAGACACTTGAAATACAAAAATATAAAAAAGTCCCATTGGATAATTTTTTTATTTGTTTAGAATATTGATTTGTTTAGTTTATTGATATTTGTTTAGATAACAGACCACCCCATCTGCACCCTAAAGTAAGGGAGGGAGTATCTCAGAAACGGAGTACTTAAAAAAGCACCCACTACTATGGACTCTCAATTTCTGGCTCCCAATTCTAACTCAAAACATTGGAAATGGAGTCCTCTTCCCCTCACATAACCCCTAAACTCAAATGAAAAAGACAGGTACTTAACAAAGAAAAGTGTTCTCACTCAAAGCCAGATATCTGAGACAAAAGAGAAGAACTGCATTCAAACTTGCTTTGTTAATTTTGAAGAGCTTATCCAAATAAAGGAAGAAAGGAATTAAACATTAATTATGTGACATTGTGAGTTTGGCCTGCAATGAAATTTTTTTCTATCAAAATAAATTAATTTATGAATATAAAACAGCTTGAGTGGAAAAAATTCAGCTCCCTACCTCAGAAAATTCCATAATAAAAAGCTGCAATATAAAAAATCAAAAATGCATTTGAAATAGGCATTTCAAGCCTTACATGATCAATATTATTGTTAAATTATTAAAGTGAATACAGCTTCAAAATATTTTTATGAGAAAAATTATTATAAGATTCACAGAATAAGCTGAGTTGGAAAGGACTCACAAGGACCATTGAGTCCAGCTCCCTGACCTGAACAGCACTATCCCCAAGAGTCACACCATGTGCCCGAGAGCATTGTCCAAATGCTTCTGGAACTCTGTCAGGCTGGTGCTGTGACCACCACTCTGGGGAGCTGTTCCAGTGCATAGCTACCCTCTGGGGGAAGAATCTTTTTCTAATATCCAACCTAAACCTACTCTGACACAACTTCCCTTGGGTCCTGTAACTGGGTACCACAAAGAGATCAGTGCCTGCCCCACCTCTTCCCCTCATGAGAAAGGTGTAACTGCAGTGAGGTGTCCCCTCAGCCTCCTCTTCTCCAGGCTGAACAGACCAGGTGACCTCAGCCGTTCCTCACACCGCTTCCCCTCAAGGCCATTCACCATCTTTGTTGCCCTCCTCTGGACATTCTTTAAGAGTTTAATGGCTTTCTTACACTGTGGAGCCCAAAGCTGCCCCAGCACTCGAGGTGATGCTGCCCCAGTGCAGTGCAGAGCGGGACAATCCAGCAATCCCTTACCCAGCTGGCGAGGCTGGGCCTGATGCACCCCAGAACACGCTTGGCCCTCCTGGGTGCCAGGGCACTGCTGACTCATGTCCAATTTTCCGTCATTGCCATATGAGAACAAAATATTTTCAGGATTAATAAATAGCAGCAAAGAGGTATGTCTGAAGAAGGATTTTTAAGATTTCAGAAAAAAAATAAAAATAAAAATCTGTAATATGACAGTAATATATTTGGTTTTAATCATTTGGTAAATAACTGGAACATATGTGTGAAATTTATAGTGTCACTTGAGGGCCGCGGCGGGGATTTGATGGTGAATGCTGCGTCCTTCCTGAGAGTGTCTCCACCATATGGAAGCCACCTGGGTCAGAGCAGCATCCCCGGGACACAAGGTGTCACACAGCTGAAGGCTTGTGTGACTACCAAGAGAACCAATGAGCAAAGAGCAGGAAGGGTCTTCATATCAGGTTTCACAGGAGAGGTTTATTTCCAACTCACTGTGAAGGGGTTGAGGGACAAAACAAGAACAAAGGCTGTGCGGGGGTTTAAATATGGGGCCAGATAGGGGCAGGGCAGAGCAACCAGGACCAATAATCATCTGAGGGCTCAGGGGCGGTACATAGGAGGGGCCAGGGTGTGAGGACCAATGGGGGAAACCGGGGGGAGTGGTTAGGGAGAGAGGGCCAATGGGGTGCCAAGGAAAGGAGAAGCTTCTAGAACAGGGGAGTGAACAAGGGGTTGACTGACAGTAAACTGTCAACTGGGGTGGAGAGGCTAATGGGCCAACCGGGGCACAGAGATTTGCATAAACAAATTAGTAGCACAAGGCATCTTGAGAGGAGGTCTTTCTTTTGCCTTAGCAGGGGAGCACTGATTACAATAGGGCTGATCTCCCCAGTGCACCCTCTGTTGCACTGGCAGTGGGGGTGCACTGACCTTCACACTTGAACATCACTTTTGCAAAACTAGAACACATTAGACACCAAACTGGAATAATTTAATGTAGAAATGGTCTTTTCACTGTTGCTGAAATATGATAAAAAATTATTTTCTTTGGAAGCAATATTTTTTCAAAAATCATTCCTATGCTTTAAGATGTCACTTACTGTTACTTAGGTTTTTTTTCTGGTCATAGCCTGAAATTGAATGTTATTCTGGCACAAATTGCAATATGTCATTAATGAGGCCTGTTATGAATTATGGGAGGGTGTTGGGCAGAGGTGGAATGGCTGCTGAGCACTAAATATTGTTTTGTCCACATCTTACTATCAAGCCTATTATGTAGATTTCTGGTGGGTTTTTTTCAGCTCCAAACTCTTTCTATGGATGTAGCTACATGCATTTGCCTAAAATCCCTGATTTTCCTTGAAGCTAGAATTTACAGACACAGAGCATGTGATATTCTTGGTAGAAGCAAGAATAAACAAGTCAATACATAAGCTGAAGGACTCCCCAAAATGGTAATGTCCTTGGAATTTAACTATGGGTTACCAGGAAAATACAAGGAAAATACAGTGAGACTATCTGGACAGTAACAAAGCCAGAGGAGAAGGAAATTTTTGGTGGGAAAGGAAATGCTGATTTATTCCTTCCCTTCAGCATCTTCCTAAGAGAGGCTGTACAGACAAAGCCGTGAATATAAAATCATTAGAAAGCTTCAGCAACTCAAGGCAGGTTCTGGGATGTTTTGGCTAGAGTGTTAAACAGCATTATCTTCTTTCTGCAAATGGGAGACAGAGACACAGACCTGCTCAGTGTTGTATAATGAATCTATTATTGAATCAGGAAATGAATACTGGTCTCCTGAGGGCAAGACCAGTGGCTGACCTACAAGCCTTTCTCTTTTTTTCAGAGAACATCTTCTTTTCTTCTGCCTTGTTTAAATCCTTGTTACAAATTATTACATCTCTTGTGTCAGGTCAGTGAGGAAATTTGGAAATGTGAATGTCATATTTGTAGAGCTATTGTGGATTTTTGCACATGTATTCTTGTAAAAGCAAGTGTAAGAAACGAACAATTTCCAGTTTATGATACAATTTGTATTTAAGCCTGAGTTTAACTGGATGACAAGGACCTTCAGTTCCATCAGCTGAACTCTTCTGTGGGTGATGGAGTAAAGCAAAATCCCTGGTTTGTGTTTTTATAAGGATGAAGAGAGAAAGTTTCAGTGACATTTGATGAAGGCCATCAGTCTTTGCAATTTTACAAACTGAGTAATAAGAACTAATTGCTCAGACTATTACTGCTTCGCTTTATTTGCCTTTCCTCTGTAATGTTTCATAAATGAAAATTATTGCACCCTTCAGTATTCCTATGTGCAGGTATTTCTAACTGGTAGACAAACGAGGAGAGACATGGTGCTAGTGGTGACATCCCCCCATTTATATTTTTGTGGGGGTTTTTTTGTCTGTTTCTCTATATTGTTGCTGTTCTAAAATGGACTGCTGCTACCAGGGCAAACATTCTTCCAAGAGTAGCCACTCAAGTTTTGTTCTACTCTTTGTTCATATGCTTTTTAAATTTTCCCTCTTAGTGTCTTTTCTCCATCTGTCTTGACCAGGCTCCAATCGGAATACTAAGGTTTTCTGTCTTCACTAGGTTCCTCTCTTATGAGGAATAAGAGGTATCACGTGATTCAGTTTATTTCTTTTCATCCCAGTTTTTAATTCAGCCAGTCTCAGTTCCATCTCACACTATTGTCTGTCGCAGTAATCCCTGGTCCTCATCTTATGTCCTCCTGAGATGTGGGAAAGTCAAGAACATGTCTACTATAAAAAATACTCAGTGATAGAAGGTGACTATACTTATTTTTTCTAGTAGCATTATGAATAACCACTCTGATCAGCTTGAGGTGCCAGGAGAGCCTGGGCAAACTCAAGGAGGGTTTGTGAGGACTTTTAGCTTTCTGAAAGTTCTGAGTAATTCAAGAAAAAAATTAATGAAGAGTGCAGATTAGTACCTTGAAAATTGAATTTGCTGATATGAACTTTATAGGAATAAAGAAAAAGAAAAATTGCATCAGCATGTTTTTCTGTAAATCATCTGTCTTCTCCTTTGAAATGTCTTTGGTGTTGTGAGAGAAATTCAAACAGGATGGATAATCAACTACAAAGAAACAGAAATTGCTTAACTAAGATGAACAAAAAGTGTTCATGGTATTGTTCCTACAGTAACTTCTTACAGAAAATATCAGCATCCATGAATATTTTCTCAATCACACTGGAATCTGAAAAAGACTGGTTATTTACAAAATGGCACATAACTGGCAAGAGCTGTATTAGCTTATGATCAGCTTAGAATGAAACAATGTATTACCCTCTCAGACACTAATTCTGTGGCTCATAGGCTCATATTAAAGCCAAGTTGTTGGAAAGTTGTTGGAATGAGACCTTTACTGATTCAACTCACTTTTATTATTAAAATTTTGAGGAAAGATGAAAGCTATAGGAATAGCTGAGCCATCTGCTCCCTCAAATTATTTTTAAAAATGTTTTTACTCTGTAGACTTATGAATCCTAGGTTCAACAAGAAAGGACTCTGTTCGGTTTCATTTTCAAATACAGAAGAAAATAAACCAGCATGGGTTTTCATGTATTCATATTGAAGAGAGTTTTCCAGCTAATCATGTAAATTATCTTGGTGATTATATTGCCATTGGAGGAAGATGGGATCAAAATAAAAGTTTCAGATTATATTAAAATAAATTTACTTCAGGCTAGTTGTCAGTGTTTCTAGATTTATAATTCAGTAGGTAATATGTTCAAAAATAAAATTAAGAATTCTTGCTTGAGGACATCAATACAAAGGAATAGAAACTTAGACATGCCTAGGACAAACACCTCTGTGTATTTGTGATAACATTTGCCTGAAAAACAAGATATTTTCTGGCCCATATTCAAAGAAATGTTGGAGGTTTTCTTCCTTTCAAACATCAGTGCTCGAGAAGCTCTATGCAAGTTGGCTTCAGTGACAGAATAAGGGATTATGTCAATTCAGTCACTGGATAAAAACAAATTTAAATACTTTAAATAGGATTGTGCATTGTCATGATTTATAGATTTCAAGAGAATGGGATTCTTTTAAAGCTCACATTTTGTCTGTTGGAGCTCTAGGAATGCTTGATGGTATGTTCAACTGCACAGGGAACTGTCAGTTCATGCTGAATACACATTGGAGATATACTGGAGATTGTAGCAAAGGTCAAAACTCCTTTGCACAATTCAAGATATATCTTCCTATCTGTGTTGTTTCTTTTTAATCTAAGTCTCAGTTTGTAGAATCATAGGATATGCTGAGTTGGAAGGGACCCATCAGGATCATTGACACCAGGTTCTGGCCCTCTGCAGGACACCCCAAGTAACACCTTGTACCCGAGAGCATTGTCCATATAGATTTTCTTGCTGTGCTTTAAATGACAGGGTGGAGAGACCTGCATCTTCCAGAATGATCCCCTTGAGAAAGAGAAAGAACTGAACTCCTTCCTGTAAGAAATACAACTGGTTTTGGTTTATTACTGATCAACAGTGACATTTCCATGAATTGTACTATGTGCACAATCTGTCTTCATTCATGAGCAGCTAAGTATCCACAGACACTTTGTGATCAGCACCTAGCTAAGTATCCACAGACACTTTGTGATCAGCACCTAGCTTTAGCCTGATGCTTTTTCTCTTTTCATAGTCTTTATTGTGTCATTTTAGACCTTATATAATGTTGACTCACATTATAATTTTGCAGAGTATCACAAAATAGCAGCTTTTGGCCTGTAACATATATGAGCAAAATATTGCAGTAGGATTAAATGAATTTTGTAGGTCTCTTCAAACTGAACTATTCTATTCTATCCCATTCTTGAAATATGTTTCATGGCTTAGTGTTCTGTGTGCCACACCAAAATTTGTTTAGCCATATATACACCACACAGATCTGAGATAAGATTGGCTCTCTCAACAGAAAATAAACTTTTTCCACACTAGTGCATGGCTGCATTGGCTACATCCATACAGATGCTGGAGGGATGAAGATAGAGACCTTTAACATTAAAACTGTCACCCTTATCACCTGATGAGAGAGAGTAATTGTTCTAGCGTGAGCTTCAAGTTATCATTACTAGAATCATCTCCTAGATATAATCATATTCACAATGACTGTATATTGCATAAGTGCTTCACTAATTTCACACTCCAGTACCTTGGCAGTGTGCATCTGTGAAACATTTAGGAACCACGTAATTTGTTATATTTATAGTTATTATGCTTGGTTTTGCCCATCAAGTAATAGCAGGATAAAGCATTTTTTGCTTGTTATAAAATCATTCTCCAGTGAAAATTTAACTCTGACATTGCATCTTTGGAAAGTTGTATTCTTATGTGTGTTTCTGCTCCTTAATTGCTCTACTACATTTTGATAGTATTTAGAGCGTTTTATATAGTATTTCATAAAATAAGACTTTTATTAATTACTCTTTTTCAAAATAGCTCTCCTAACATGGAAAGCCTCTAGATATTTCCATGAACTTCATTTGTCTTATTGCTGGTACTGGTGCAATATGGTAACATTGGAGCTGCAAAGCAAACTCAGTCTTGTGCTAAGCTCAATTTTCAAAATATTCTTATTTTTCAAGATTTCTTCAGTCTGGATTTTAAATTGCTATTGTTTTCACAATCAAAGGACAGCAGTGGAAAAATGAGCTCTGAAAGATGCAGCTTTTTCTTCAAGTACTTTTTTGTTTGCTATGCAGAAAAGTCCTGAATTAGTCAGCATTGTGGAATTGTGTTTCTCCTTGACATTCCTGATTGAGAGTTAATATCATGTTGAATTTAATGGAAACTGATATAGTCAACACCTAGTAAAGTAAAATGTTATGGTAATAATATGTTAATTTTGATTCACAGGATTTCCTTAGAAAGGGCTGGGAATGCTCTCAAAAAATAGCGTATTTTACTGAAGGCTAGAAGACCTGAAGTGTTAGAGCAGGAGTTCAAAATAGGTTATTACGTAAACAGCCAGGTGAAACTGAATCATTTCAAAGCATTATTTTTTAGTCATAAAAAAGAGGAACACCTATTCTTTATTCTCTAAAATGCAGAAATCTGTAATGTTCTCTAGAATTCAAACCAAACATTTGGAGTGTAATACTTCATGTTTCATACCAAAGGAAGGCAAATTTGTTACAAGCTGAATGAAAACAAGCTAAACTGAGAAGCAAATTCTGACTTTGCAGTCTTAGTTTCGGTTGCCCAAGAAGTCTACTTCTTTTACTACTGGCTCCAACTATTCTGTAGATTTTTGGTGGATTTTTGTTCAGGGTTTTTTTTTCTATTTTTGATGAAGATAAAAAGAAGAAGATAAGAAGATCAAAAGTTCAGGGAAATAATTCATTCAAATTTGAGTATTTAAAGTTGGGTTTATACAGTGGATTGTCTCATAAATGTTATTGAATTAAATAGGACCCACGAAGGACAGCACATACCAAACGCAAAATCTGTGGGAATGATGTATCTGTGTTGACTTGTGGAAGTCAATTAGTAGGACAAATTATTGCAGTCAAACAAGCTCACAGCTAGTGATTTAGCTACATTTTCTGTTAGAATTAGTATATGATTTTAGAGAGAGAGAGAAAAGAAGAGAAGCTTCAGTGTCTGGTAAATGGATTCTGGTTATCACATTTTTCCACAACCATATTTCTGTTCTGAATGTAAGTACAGACATCTTATGGTTAATTGAATCCTTTACTTTCTTATGTAATTCTTAAGCAGATTGAACTTCTTGGGAATAGTCAAGAAAGCTGACTTCTCCCTACCAGAATAGTTGCTATGCTCTCTATGCTAAAAGAGGCAAAGGAACTGCTCTATCAGAAAATTTTTAAAGCAGTACCTTAATGGTAGGTGTAAGATTTATTTCCTGATGCTTAGATACTTTTGCAATGTTTCTTGGTACTTGTTTTTCTATATATGAGTGTCCTTTAATTGAGGAGTACAGAGAAAGCCTTTGTATTCCAAGAAACAGAGGCCAGGATTGCATTAGGCTCTTCCAGGCATAATACATTGCTGTTTGTCATCCCCAAGGTTTTAGAGTTTTCATTCTTAAGACAGAGTTCCCATTTCATAAGTGTTCTTTACACTGTTGTCCCTAGATACATAATTTGCATTGTCTGTAAGAAAGAACAGTTTATACCTGATATCTGGTGGATTCCAACTGCTTGTCATCTATCTCTTTTTTTCCTCTTTTACCCCTCCTTCTGTTGCTGTGTTATCCACTATTTTTTTTCCAGCAATAATATTGTCATACTGAGGCTGCAAATAAGGCCAAAAATAAGCCCCCTGGCATTTTTTTAAGAACACATGTTCATTGATAGTTCTTTAAATACAGTATTTTGAAACCTACATGTTAGAACATTTTATTCAGTTTAATATGTATAATATTGGTGTTTGCAATTTCTTCTTTGTTAATCAGCATGTTCAGTATGAAACTAAATGACCTATAGAAGTAAAACAAGATCATCGGCATCATCCTTGTCCAAGTTCAATGATAGCTTTTCCTGATCAGCTTACAAGCAAGTTCAAAAGTATGTCTTTCCTATAAGCCCATGCTGATTGCCATTAATTATATTATCCTCTTTTAATAGGTTATTCATCAAATCCCATATCTCTTGTTCCATAATTTATCTGGGATCAATGTCAGGATGACAGGCCTATAATTAGATGTCCCATTTATACTTTTAAAATATTGGCATAACATTAGCTTCATTCCAACCGTTTGGAAATGCTCCAGTGCTCCAAGACTTATTGAAAATCATCACCGATGATCAAGAGATCTGCTCAGCTGATTTTGCAGCAGTTGCAGGCAAAATTATTTGGACCTGCTGATTTAACAACATCTATCATACTGTTATTTAGCAACCTTGTTATTTCCCATTAATATAGAATGCCTTTTACAATTTAAATCTCATCCAACTACAATGTCGCGATTTCACAAAACCATAAAGCTATTCCCTCATTCCCAATGCTGTAATTCAAACTGCTTCTCTGGTTTTTAGGGTTTTCTCCTTCTATTGTTTTTCTTCTACTAATCTTTTTTCTTCCTCCTTCCAATTCTGGTTTATCTTAATTTCTAAACATTTCATTTTTCTTTCATGTCTTTTACAGTCATAGAGACCTGCTCACTTTATATATATATATATGGATGTAATCTTCTAAGCTTTTGGAAATTTATCTAAAGTTTTGAAAATAATTCTATGACTTTGTTAGGTAAACTATGTTTATATGCCTAATTTACTATGTCTTTGAAAAGGCAGATTAACCCTGTGCAAGGAATACACAGGATTCCTGAAATTTAGTTATGTTTAATACCTCAAAGCTAGTAAGTAAAATAGATCAGGTTCTGCTTTCTGCAAGGTATAATCTGATACCTTTATGAACAAAGTTAAATGCAAAAGTGAAAAGATCATAACTTGTTTTGAAACACTGTTGCAAATTAGTTACTTGGCCACTAAGAAACATTGTCAAAGGTACTGTCAAAAACAGGGTTTAATATGAATTTGTGAAAATACAATTCTACAGAGTTCAATGGCAAGGTTCTCGCTATTGCTTGCTACAAAGATTAATACAAAGCAAGATCAAATTAGAAGTAATTTTGAATGATTTACATGGAAGCCAGGAATGCAAAAGGAGGTAAGAGTGAAAAGGATATGGTGGAAAAGATAGGTGCAAAACGATGTAGCAGCTCTTAATCATCCTGTACTTTAACATTTACAAAGTGATTTGGTAGATTTCACTACAGTTACAACAATGACTTCGCTGTAGATTTGAAATAGTAACATTGTGTTATATTTTAACCTCAGCCATCAACCCAGTCCCAAGCAGCTGCTCACTTACTCCCCCACTGGTGGGACTGGGGAGAGAATCAAAAGGGCAAAAGAAAACTCATGGGTTGAGACAAATACAGTTCAATATGGAAAGAAAAACTATGCACACAAACAAAGCAAAACAAGGAATTAATTAATTGTTTCCAATGGGCAGGCAGATGTTCAGCCATCTCCAGGACAGCAAGGCCCCATCACACATAACGGTGGCTTGGGGAGACATATGTCATCAGTCTAAATATTCCCTCTTTTCTTCCTTCTTCACCCCACTTTATATATTGGGCATGATGTCATATGATCTGGAATATCCCTCTGGTCACCTATCCTGGCTGTGTCTCCTCCCAGCCTCCCATGCACCCCCAACTTCCTCACCAGCATGGCCATATGAAAAGTAGAAAAGGCCTTGGTTCTGTGTAAGCCTTGCTCAGCAATACCAAAACATGTCTGTATTATCAACCTGTCTTCAGCACAAATCCAAAACGCAGACCCATATCAGACATTGGGAAGAAAGTTAACTCTAACCTAGACAAAGCCAGCACACATCCATACCATAATCAATTCATACACACAGGTAAAATGATAGGTACAGCTATTTCTATGTGTGAAAAGGTACCTATCAAAAATTCCCCTCAACTTCAGAGAAACACTCACATCAAACTCCTTTGTATTTCCCCACAGGCAAGGGGTGCACATTATGGAAGGTGGAGATGGGGGTGGGGAGTATGAGCCCAGGCTTCCAAATACAATAGACTTTGAGAGCTCTGAGAGGTGTCACTCTCGGTGGGAGGTGGTGGCACAACCTGCTGAGGACCCAGGATGACTTACCTTTGTCAGCAGAAGTTTCCATGCTGGCTCTAATGCAGCTTGGCATTACTGGCTTTTTTTCCCCAAAGTGCAGTAACAATGATATACTTCCTCTCAGGCTACAATTCACAGAGGTACCACTCCACTCAGGTTACCATGCAGGTAAATGGTTTACCAAGGTAACTAAGGATAATTGCTTATCCTTTGTTTTCCACCTTGACTGGGCAGCAGATATTTCTGGATGTTTCCACCTTTACCATGCAAGTGTTCCTGGTCAATCAGGGAGTGACTCATGGCCCAGCTGATCCAATCAAGGGATGCTTCACTGCTCAGACAGCTTGGCCAAGGTTTATCAGGAACTTCTGGGATCACAAGGCAGGCCCAGTATGTCCCCCCCAGACATACAAACTCCATTTGAACACAGAGACTCTGACACCAAAGTGACTGTATAATTACAACTTCTTGCATTTGGTCTTTTTGATTTTACTGTTCCCATTTCTTTGTTTTCTGCCAGTGAGAGTTCTATTAAAGGAACCTGTAGACTGTTCTATAAGAATATATGTTAAGAGGATGGTGTTTTTTCCCCTGTATTCACTAATTAAAAAAAATAAAACAAAACAAAACAAACAAACAAACAAACAACAACCAAAAAAAAAACCCAAAGAAAAAAGACAGTCTGTTTTATATAATTTCAGAAACTTCTGAGACAATACTCAAGTAGCTGGAAGGTCTGTGGAAAAACATGCAAAGTCATTACTAATGAAGTCAGTGGATGACAAAAATATTGGCTGTTATATGGACAACTCTGTGCTACTCCATCAACCAAATTCACTTGCCCTTTAAGACAGGTAAATGAAAAACCATCTAACTAACCAAAAAAATTTGTGGGAAAACTCAAATATCTTTGAAATGCAAGTAATCAGAAAGCACTTTGAGCATACCTATGGCAGACAATATCTTCATACCGTTGAGTCTCAATAAGCAAAAGACTATTAAATAGAAAGAGGGGAAATTGTATTGCCATATTAATAAGGTCATTACCTGAATACTTTAGAGTGAAGATGACAGATTGAAACAACTTCATAAAACACTTCATAAAACACAGGTAAAAGTATTCTTGGCTTGACAGTGGCCTAAACAGAGACATGCTTTCTGGTTTATCCAATAGAAGTTTAAGAGGTGACTTCACCATAAATGAAACGTAATGAAAATTTAAATATATCTGGTTTGTGATGTAATGAACCATTGCAGTAACTTATCAAAGGCCAGGACCCGTTCTACCTTATATGATGTCACTCAGTCAAGAGCACTGACTTTTGGAAAGAGATAGTATAGTTGAAAGTAATGAATACATTACAAAAATGAAGTGAAATTATATGCTCTATGCTATGCAAGATATTAGATTAGCTGATCGTGTTGATTTCTTCATGCTTTAAAATCTGTGAGTCTAGTGAAGAATTAATACTTGAATTATACAGCTAGAGAAGAGTATTCAGCACTTAACAGAGCAATAGTAAAAATTTTACTTTGCTAGAGATGGGGTTGATACTGGACTGTTGCTACCAATGAGAGCATTATTGTTGAATTCAGTGAAACAGACTTCTATGAAGCCACTCGCTTGGGAAAAAAAGAAAGATTATAAAATCAGAAACTAAAGTAATGATAAAAGGAGGAATGCTGGATGGAATAAAACATAAACCGAGTCAAAGGTAAAATTAGGGAATATTGTCAGATGGATTGTTTTCAGTTTATTAAAACTAGGTGCTGCACTTTGCCTGTGCTCTGACACTGCACATTTAAGTTTATGCTGTCCGTAGTCTATACGACTTAATGAGAAATATTGCCTGTGTTGGATATTGGATGTTCATGCTGACAAGAAAATGTCACAATCAATATCAAGAGCTGAGCTTGAAGGGTTCACCTCCAAAGAGCATGTTGGCTTCTGGAGGTTTGCCACATTTACAGTGAGCCAAGGTCTTAAATTTTCTCAGTGAGAGATTTAACTCTACAAACATTCAGGCTGTTTTTCATAAAGAAGAGTGGATATTTTTTAAAAAATATTTTCCACTCACTTCCGATATGAAAAAATAGCTGCTACTCATGTTCATGTACTGCAGAAGCCAGACACAGTTGTCAGGCAGCTTTAATGTTTTAATAAAAATTAGCAAAAGTCTTCAGGGTGAAAAAATTAATTTAAATCCATGCTTCTTGTAATGCAAAAGGTAAATGAGTCTAGCATGCTGAATCAGTAAAAGTCTGAGCAGTATCCTCTCTGTCCCAAAAAAGAATCACGGTCATACCAAAAGAAAGCTGATGAACTCAACTCACTGTAGGAAGAATGTGAGAGCAATAATTTATCCTGAAATTTTAGGACAGGAGGTGTGAATTAGGTCTGGTTGAGATTAAGTTTAAGATTTTCCCCACAACACCCCACATAGTTTTGTCCTCTGTATTAGTGGCTGGAAAGGTGTTGATAACACACCAGCGTTTTGGCTGCTGTAGAGCAGTGCTGGCACAGCATCAGCGCTGTCTCACCAACATTACCCCTGTCACTGGCAGGCTGGGATTGGACAAGTTGGTAGGAGAGATAGTCAGGACAGCTGACTCTGACCAGAAGTGATATTCCATACAATATGCCTTTTCTCTGTAGCAGAGGGCATGGTCCACTTGTTGGCGCCAGTACAAAATTTTGCATGAATTAGTTTTACCACTATAGCACAGGCCTTGGCAATACCCTTGAAGTTTTTCTGTGGGATAAACTATGTGTATGTTTATGTGTCTTGGCCTTCTACTGTGGTGGTTCTTTTTTTTTTATGGAATGGGGATTTGTGTTTCCTAATGTATGTATTAATACATGAAACATTTGCAATTAAAACTAAATTAAAATTAAAATTTTAAATTGNTTCATAAAGCCATTTATTCATGGTGCAGTGATGCAGAAACAGCTCAAGCTGGTGCTTCTGAGGAGGGACCTCCAACAAAGGAACCCCTGGGCTTTTACATCCTCACAGTCTGTCCTCCTTCTTCCTTCTGGGGCCCCTCTCCTGCCCCTCTCCATGTCTATCCAGCTTGTTGGTTGTCACCCCTTTTCATCTCCTTTGTTATCCAAAAGGCCGGCTATTCCAAGCTGCAGCTGTGTCTCCCAGTGTCCATTCACCTGGGTGGTGTCACCAGTTTTCATGCCTTTTGTTTCCCAAAGGTTGACAGTTCACAGCCTCTTGTCTCGGGCTCCCACCCAAGCTCAGTCTGCATCTCCATCTGCCGCATTCAAGCCCAGCTACCTGGACCAGATGTATTCCTCAACAAAATGTGCACGAGAATCCTTGCAATTGAAAACAATTAGACAGTCTGCTTAAAGTTATTTTCTACAGCAATTCCTGGAAAGTATCATAACTATAGCAGAAGTGTGGCTGCCACTTGCTTGGAATCAGTTAACTGTTTGAAAAACAAAATTTGCTACTAACATAATTTTTATCATAGTAATATTGTTATGTCATTTTAACTTACATCCAAATGAAACGAAACACATGCTGTTCCTTCAAGCTTCTTTTCCAGGTAAAAAACATATGAGAGGTAGTTCAGAGAAAAGCTGAACTCAGACAAATTGTAGTTCTCTGCTGACTCTATAATGAAGCAGAAAAACTTCGTTAGACATACAGACAGTAATTGGTTGGAACCACCTGGAATACCTAGAAGCTCAGTGACAGTTAGGATTGCTATGTGTCAGAAGTAACATGGAAGGATGGCCAGAAAAACATTTTTTGATTTAAAAGACATTTTTGGCTTTTCAGACTTTGCCTTCAATAGTAGAAACAATTATATTTTAATTAATTTGCACAGATTGTAATGTGTCACATGACAAAGCTAGGAAAAGGCAGCAGATCTTACAATTTATTTTACTTCAGTTACTAGAATTTACATTAGCTAATGTATATATTTCTTTTTTTTCCCTTTGGATTTCTTAGTTCCATATATCTCCCATGTGTGTTATTATTGCAACGTCACTGAAAGCCATCCATAGAAATGTGCAGAGAATGTCTTCCAGCCTGGAAAACACTTGTTTTATGTAAACCCATCTCTGCTGACTTTTGAAGTTTTGCCCCAAGGAGCTTATCTGCAGCTCTTGACATCTTGGGGGAGGCAAGTGGAGAATTATTTGCTTTCTCACATTTAAAAATTAGTTTGTTTTTAATACTTTTCTTGAATGGTTCCTGTAATGTCTCATTTTGATGTTCTCGATATTTTTTTTCCCATGGCTTAATTGTACCACTAATTATCTGGTTGATTTATTCACCATATGAGTCAAGAACTAATGTAATTCATCATTCAATAGCTAAAACTTTGAACTCTGAAGTATTTTCACCTGCTATCATAAACTATACAACTAAGAATTTTTAAAGTTTGTTTACATATAAAAAAGCTTTTCGTTTGTTTTCATATAAAAAGAGAAGATAGTTAATAAGATGGGATCTACTATTTCCATTCTTTCAAGATAATTCACTAATTTATTTTTTAATATATTTTTAATATTCTCCCTGCAGAAGAAATGGAAAGAACAATGTTCCAAAGTCTCTGGAACTGTATTTTTTGCAGAGGAATTTCATTATTTGAGTATCAAAACTTTCTTTAAGAAGTTTGTATTGCAGCTTGCTAACAAGTGTTGAAGGTAAAATATGTAAGATAAATGAAGGTAGAATATATAAGATAAATGAAGCAATACTTCTTAATGGTATCAGTGAAAAAGGAAGAAATATGTTCACCTGTGCTCCATATCAAGGTAATAAATCACAGCTTTCACTGCAGAATCTTTTACCATTTTATACGGTAACACATAAGAAATATATCTTGCACAGATTTAAAGGACAAAATTCTTTGAGTTGTTTGCTTTCATACTGCCCAGCTCCCTGAAATGAAACTCCTACCACTGAAACCGAGGGAGAATGGCTGAGTAAATACCACAATTCTTTAAAATAATGTCTGCTTTAGAAACAATGTTTGACCTTGTTATGTATCATGTGACGTTTTCCCAGACACAATTGGCCAAGGGAGCTTATTACCTCTGCAGTTTGTTGACTAAGGCATCACATTTAAATTCCTATCAATCATGCAGACTTTCTCATCTCTCAGAAAAACAACATTAAAGGGTGTGCTCGTTCATTGGTCAATGAAGATGTTTCCAGGAAGGATTTTTTCTCTATTTTCTCCTTTATCTGTCTAGGATAAAATAATTTTTATTTGCGATATTTTGCGTTTATGAAGCATTTAAAAAAACTCAAACATTTCTCTTCTTTTAGAAGACAGTCTCTCATTTAATCTCTCTCTGTTGAGGAAGAATTGTAATACAAAAAGCAAAAGCAAAAAGCAAAAAAAAAAGATAGTTGCAACTGAATAAACCAGTGAATTACCATCTCTTGCCTTCCACGTCCACAACGAAATTTCTGTTAGATGCAACTACATGCAATAACTACTACACAGATTTTTCACTTTGATACTGTGTGATTTTTTTTTTTTTAATTTTGACAATGACAGCTTTGACAGTAACATTTCTCTCATCCTTTGAGTGTGATTCTCTACTTTCATGAGAAGAACAGCATTGGAGGCTGAACACTAAATTGTCTCCTGCCATCTGTTGAAGGCGGACACTTTAATAGGGAGATCTGAACAGGTAGAATGCAGGGAGGTTTCACCAGGTTTATACAAGTGGATTTCCAGAAAATTATTCATGGTATGATTTCCTACTGTTCAATATTACCCAAACATTTGTTTAACAACCTTTTAGATGCTCTATCCAGAACTTTTATTTTTCAAAAGAGAGATGGCAGACTTTTATGACTAGTGTATTCTTTAGAGGGAAAATTTCAGAGTATTTGTCAAATTTCATAAAGTATTGTCCTTAATACAATTAAAACTGGTGTATAGAAATCAGCCTTTATTCTCACTGACTCAAAACCAAACACAGATTTTGATGCTTCAGTAAGTAATGACCTGTTTGCTCTCAAAGCACCTAAAACACTGGTGTATATTTCTGGCTGGTGCGTCTCGGGGTGGTTGGTGGGGGAAGGGGCAAGTGCTGTCCAAGCTACTTCTCTGTCCTGCCATTGGGGAGAAAGAGAATGCCAGCTGTGTCCCATACACAGAAGCAGGCCGGCTTCCACCCACCCGTGCCGGGGAGGGCACTGAATTCTCACCCATGCGTTTGGATAGCTCGCGCACAGTCAGAGGCAAAGAGTGGAGGGCCCTCTCATATGGTGAATTCCAGCAAGGCTTTATTTCTGTCACTGAAGGGCAGCCAGGGATGAAAGAGGGCGAGGCCAGCGTGGCCTGGACTTATAAAGGGTACAAACCGGGGGGTGGGGACAAGGTGTGGAGTCAGTACAATAGGATGGGGAGAGGGGTGGGGTCAAAGGTCTGTCCAGGTAGACAGGGTCAGGTTACAGTTGCCTTCTTAGACTTTGGAGTCAGCCCAACACCGAGCGTCACCTTCACCCACCCCAACACACTGGTAGTTCCAAAGCAGATACACATTTCTGATGGAAAGTTTGTGTTCTTATCTTTTTCCTAATCTAAAGGAAAGGGATCCTAAATTTTTTACTACAGTCCTATGGCTGCTCTGGGTCATTGTAAAACTGAACAATAACATCTTTACTGTGAAGTAAATAAGACATTCTTTATATATAAGTTGTTTTAAAAGAATATGATCTTAAGACATATGACTATTTTTTTGTAGTAAGAAATGGTACATTCACATCCATATAGATTTTATTGAAATTATCTCAAGAAAGTTATTCTTTGCTACAGCCAACAACAGGAGTATGACTTACTGAGGGAAAGCACAAATATAAGTGACAGATTTGAGCAGTTCTTTAGTATTCAGATAAATATTGGCTGTGCATCTGTGCTCCTGTGAAATCTGAGAGAACATCCTTCTTTGTACAACCTTCTATCTTTAAACAACCACTCCAAAGATGCTGAACACTCTAATATTTAAACAATATTTATATTAGGTGGATGATTCTCTTATACCTATTGTGATATATAACACAGATCTTCATTCTTTATTTGTAGCCTATATATTTTTAATTACATTTCTGGTTTTGGCTTTTTTTGACATTGAATTTTCCAAATTTTTTTATGTTGCTACAAGAGAAGTAAAAGATATGATGCATGATCATCCTAGAAATGCAATTTATATAATTTTATCATGTTTTTCTTTCTTTCTAAAGAAGAATAAATTAAGGAAATACTTTCAGAATAATAATTCTGGTTTTCCTAATAGCATTTTGGACAATCTTTTCCACAGAAAATTTGGCTGCTGCCAGTTTGCTGATGTTTTACAGTGAAGCTCTAAAACTGCAGAATGAAAAAGCCTGCAGAAGGTCACACAGATCAGTGAAATGCCTTGTATTGCCTTTGGCTGTTAACTCATGGTATTGGGCTGGCATGGCAAGGGTTGAGTAGCACAGTGCACTGAAGGAGTGGCTTCTGTGAGGGGAAGACTGGGGCTGCCTCATGTTGGACACAGCTGGTTCCAGCCAGCTCTGAAATGCCCCAAAACTGCACCAAACTGAGCCCATGATCCAAGCTGGTGACTCCTCTGTGGTAACATATTTCAGAAAGGGTAAAAGAATGCTGTGTAACTATTGTGAAAGAGAGGAAAAAGAAGTGAGCAGCCCTACAGACACCAAGGTTAATGAAGGAAGAGGGAGAAGAAGTGCTTCAAGTGCCAGGGCAGAGATTCTCCTGCAAGCTGCAGAGAAGACCGCAGTGACACAGGCCCATGGAGGACCACATCCAGTAGCAGGTTTTGTGTCAGGAGCTGTAGCCATGTAGGGAACCCAGACCACTCCTGAAGAACAGTACACCACGGAAAGTACCTTGCTGGAGCAGTTTGTGAAGCTGGTGGGAAGGATCCACACTGAAGAAATTAATGAAGGACTCTATACCATGGTTGAGGAACCCACATTAGATTAGGAGAAGAGAGTGAACAGGAAGGAATGACAGAGTCAGAAGGTTATGAACCGACTAGAACCCCCATTACCTGCCTACCTGTGCCTCTCAGGGGGAAGACTTAGAAGAGCTAGGAATGTAGCTGAGTTTGAGCAGAAAAGCAGGCTGGGAGTAAGTGTTTTTAATTTTGTCTTCATTTCTCACTATTCTACTCTATTTTTAATCTATGGTAAATTAAATTCATTTCCCCAAGTCAAGTCTGTTTTGCCTGTTTCAGTAATTTGTGCATGATCTCTCTGTCCTTATCTCAGCCCATGACCCTTTTCACATTTTTTTCTCCTCCTGTCCTGCTATAAAGGGGAGTGAGAGAATGGATGGTTTGGCAACTGGCAGTCAGCAAGGTTAACCGACCACACTGGTTCATATTCCTTCTTTAGTTATGGAAAGATGATTTTGATTAAACCAATTTTTTATGATTTTTGAGTAAGGCTGAAGTTGTGTCTGTTTATGATCTATTTTGCTGTAATAAAGACAGACTTATAGGGAAAGGTAATGAATGTTAAAGACAGGTGTGTGAAAATTGTTTCTATATAAACATATCTTCCCCTATACTGCTTACATTTGGCAGGATGTTTTTTTCTTTTGGAAATACTGGCTGATAAATATTCTATTGAATTAATATACTGAAGTTTATACTAAACAGATTTAACTTTTGATTTTTTTCTTGTGTTATTACACTCTTAATTTATGATAGCATCTAAAACCACTGAGGATTGGAAAAAAATCTGTTTCAAGAGAAAATAACTTGGGAGACATTGAATGCAATTATGCAATTTCTCCTACTGCCATGCAAATTAACTGCCAGAATAAAAGATTTCTGTACTTGTATGAATTACCAAAGATCTGTTGCTGGTGGCGAGGTTCCAAGGGCTTACAATTTGGTTTAGTTCTTGATTTCCCACATATTTTTGCACATGCACAGATTATTTCTCCAGAATTTTGGGGCAGATTTTGCAGTCACACTTGAGCATCACTAGAGAACTGAAAACACCGTGAGACAAAGTGGGTACCAATCACACATTCATGGTTCAGGAAATGCTGCCAACCTCCGCAGGGCTGGGCCATCTTGCACAAGGTCACATTTGTATCACAGTACTCAATCTTCCATCCTAGCATTCAATATAAAACATCCCAGGATTCACTGTAAAATATAAAAATAATGAAATGAGTCGGAGATGCCTGAGATTTGACAAGCATGACCAAATCATCTTAACAAATCTTTTTAAGATGCCCCATTCTCTATCACTGCCATCAATGTCGTACTCCATCCTCAAGGATGTACCTTCAGTTAAGGTCAATAATGGGAATATAATACTGAGTTCTATTTGACTGCAACATTTGGGAGCAGGTCATGTGCTATGGGTTTCTCCATAATGCACATATCTGTCATTGGTAGATGGGAACATTTCTCATACAAGAATAGAGAAAAATTGTCTGTTCCTTCCTCTCTCTCTCTCTGTCTCTCTCTCTGTCTCACTGTTCATAGTAAGGCATTCCAATTTTTTAGGTTTTCTAACTTGCAAAAACCAGCCATGAAGTTCAGCTTGAGTATTCACAGTTTGAAACAGCACTGTAATAATTGTTACATATATTGCAAAAAGCAACATATAGTTTTCAACTTCCCTCAGGTGTTCTTGGCACTGTATTAGTATTACAGACTATATAATATACATAATTGAGTCATAGTATGAATACTGACAGAATTAAATGTTAGAAAAAAAATTATTACCATAATTTTTTTTCTAATGAGTCTTCCCAAAGATGGTCTATGGACAGTCTATAGCACAGTTGTATTTGATTGAATTAGGTTGATTTGAAATGTAGCACTGTTTTCAGGTCAATGGGGTTTATGTTATTCAGTGCTGTGTGCTGCCTTCTGTGGATTACCATCACTGGGGCCTATCCTGTCATGGGTAACATCAATGCATATGCCAATAGTCTTGTAGCCTGCTACAAAGTATTTGACTATTCTTTGCCTCTACATATGCAAGAAAGCAGCTCTAATCACAGGGCATCGAGCTCAGGAACCTTTAAGAATGAATGAATGAATGAACTTGTTAAAGAAAGTGAATTGCAGTGACTGAAAGGATTCCCAAAATTAAACTTGTGGGGATTCAATTACCAATCCCAAAAGAAGCATCACATTATTTTACCTTGTGTTTTCACCCGCTATACAACAACAGCTTGGTTTACTTTTCCTTTGTTATCACAAATTTTCAAATAAATATCACCATAAAAATGAAGATAATTATTCCTCAAGATTTTAGAGATTCAAAATAGATTTATTAATATATTGTGGAGAAAATGCCAACAAGCTTTCAAATATTCAGTAAACTTAGACAAGTTACATTAGATAACAATATTCTTGTAAATTCTAATAAAGCTATCTAACCTGATTACTGACCCATCATGTCATCATATGAAACAGATCTGTAGATGGTGACAGTACTTTGTGTAGATTGCTGGTAGTTTCAGGATGTTTTATTCTTAATCTTTGAAAATGATACCTGGGCATTATGTGATGAAGAACAAGACAGTTTTGTATTTACAGAAACCAAGGAAATTGTTAAAACCTGATGGTAGAAAGAAAATCATTGACATTGACTGGGTTTTTCGAAACTCTCAGGCCCAGTGGCTCCAATTGCATAAGACTTTGCTAAGTGATGTAAAATTGATATCAGTGAGTTTTATGAACTAAACCCTGAGTGATATCAGGGCTTATTTAATAAAATATGATTTGTTTTTCAGAAGTATTTTCCTTTAAAGGAGAAATGAATTTGAAGTGTAACCAGATGAAATGGAGAATAAAAAAATCTTACTAAGTATTTTAGCAGACATTTCAAGAAAATTAAATGCTTTGAAGAAAAAAAATGCCAAAAACCCAACAACCTCTTATGGCATTACTAAAACTTATGACAGCAGAAACTATAAACCAGCCTTTCAGCTCCTAAGAGGTCCATGCTTATATCTTGTAATGTCAAAGAAAAGATTCAGGGCAATGACTTCTGTTGTTCGTGAACTTAACCAAATTAAGCCACTGGCTAGTGCAGTGGCTTGTGCCAGAGACAGATTTCAGGGATGGGTGAATCCTTTTTAGGATTTTGCCCTGGTAGTTTCACCCCTTGTCAGTCACAGTGGTTCCAGGTTAAATGCCTCAGCTGGAGCAGTGGTACACAGGCAGTTGCCATTCGCTGCATTTGTAGTTAAACAAAGGTGTATTTGAAAGACTTTGGCTCCCTTTTGGAGCATATTTTTGTGGAGCACAGTGTATGAGCAAGTGCAGATGACCTAAGAACGCAGGACTGATACATGCCTTCTGAAATATTCCCACAGTGGCATGCAGTCTCATCCTGCCAGACAGCATCATTATGAACACAACTGTATTTCATGCAGTTGTAGAGTGTTTTGTAACATTCCTGCTGTGTAGCTTTCTTTTGTGTTCTCTTTCACTAACCACCTCTCCAGGTCTTACCCTGCCTCTGGAAAAAAATATTGCACGTGTCAATACATTGTGTGCTTCGGTGCAACTGACCCAGGTCCCTGATCTCTGATCCAGACAGGAAACCAGTGTATCTCACAAAAAGATGGAGCTTTGAAACTCTACACACTACAGACAGCACTGCTTTGAAAATGGTGAACCGGAGCTGCTGACAGGTTTTTTTCATCTAGAAGCAGGGAAGGCTTAATTATCATCCAGCTAATCCCATAAGGAGGCATAGTTTAATAGAGTATAATTTCGTGCACTTCACAGTAGCTGCACAGCTTGCCTTAGTTACTCACTGGCTCTACAAAGGAGCTTGCACAAAGCTATCCCCTTACAATAAAAGCTGATGCCAACAGAAAGAGAATGAAGAATGGGTTCAGGTGAAGAGGTTTAATCGGGAATGTACTGTCAGGTCCTTTCAGTTATATACCTTCAAAGGAATTTAGGCATTTCAAGTTAACTCACTCCCCAGTATTCATTGGCCTGTTCAGAATTGCTTGGAGAAAAGCATTGACAGTTATGTCATGCCACATACTGTGTATTTGGAGGACAATTTGCAGATGGTGCTGTAAACTGCAAAGGAAGGAGCATTATGGGGATGGAACATAAATACATACACAACACATGGTTCTACAAATGCACATTGGTGTATATACAGTTATGTGCCTGAGTGTACATGAGTTCTCTGTTATCTTTGCTACTAATCAATATAGCTGAGGAAATAAGATTTGGATAATATAAACAAATACTTATTTTACTTGACAAAATGTGTATATTTGAAGATTAATTTTGTTTGCTGAAACAACTAAAAATTATAATTATTTTCAAACTTATCCCTGTGTGGTTTTGGTTTGTGCCTCTCAAGGGAAATGATATCACTGTTGAGGTATATTAAACTACTGAAAGTGAGACGACCATAAGATTCAGCTAACTCAAGTGTTTAGTGTCGAGAGTCATATAAAAATGAAAGTAGTTTCATTTGAATAACTTAAAACTATTTGAACTAGCATGTCTTTTCCCAGCAATTCCCATTTTCTACTCCTTTGTTTGCCTTTGTTTCATTGCCTGCTGCTTGCCCTCTCAGTAAATTTGAGTGCTAGCCTAAGAAGACATTTGAGCTGATTATGAAAGATGAAGAAAAGGGAATAGTTTAAAAGCAATAAAATGGTATGAGAAAAAAGAAATTGAAATGAAAAAAAGATGTTTTGCAATGTAGTGCTACTCAGGGAATAATTCTAAAAGAATTAACCAGCCACAGTACAACAGGGGCTTGGTTTATTGAAGGCTTTAAAAGATTCTGTAGGGTCTTGAGTATGTAGTAAATGGGGCCCATTTCTCTCTCAGGAAAATCAACGGGAGTTTTGAAGTTGATATTAGTGCAAGTAGGACTGATCCAAAGAACATATGCAGGGGAGGGTTATGCTATCCCTTTTAGCACTGGGTTTGAGTTAATAATTCTAATTAAAGTCAATATTCAGAAATTAGAGCATGCATGTAAATAATGGGGTTCCTGGATTTCTACCTGAAATATGGCAGCTATGGAGAGCAAATGAATTTTTCATATTTATCATATCCAAATGAAAACTACTATCAGAAAATCTTATGTTACTTACTGAGGCTTACCAGACAAAATAAGTAATTTCTTGGTGGTAAAATATATGCCCATAGCTCACATATGTGGATTGATGTATCAAAGAGATAAGTTCTTCCCAGTTTTTTGTATCGTTATTAAAACAACAAATCAGCAAAAATGAAGACTAGTTCTAAAAATGTGTTGGGAAATGGTCCTACAATACAGAATGTGAGCTGCTCTCCAATTCCTACTATTTGGAAACTTTTATTACAAGACATTTCTGCAGACGCAAGGCTTGAGCTTGTGACACCAGTTGTGCTAAGGATTTTGACGGGCAATGTCACAGCTGTTTTTTCCCCTAATCAGAATGGGAAGACTTCTTGCAATCTCTCATCCCTTTGTGTTGTTTTTTGATTGGATTATTTTGTTTATTATATAAATTCATTAAATAATACACTAATAAATTTGTTGTTATTTATTAGTGAAACAAATCTTTTAAAATTTCTATTTCACATTGTAGGCCTTGGGATAACTTCTTGAGATGATCAGTTACATCTCATTTTCATTTTTATCCCAGGGTCATTTTTCTGAATGAGTAACATCAGTGTCTCAGCTACAAAGATTTAAGGGGTTATGTCTTTCTTTCCACAAGAGACCTGCAAAACCTTGAACTGCGCAGTGACAGATATTGAGATGATCTATAGAGTTCAATGCTAGAGCTATGTATCGTGGTGGCAGAGACTTCTGGTCAATAAACTCATGTGAACTTTTATCCATTTCTAACCTGCATGCACCTGTATCGTGTTCCACACAAGTTCTTTGTCCTACTTCAGAGACTTCCAACATTAACTTACAGACCTAAGATTAAAAAATAAAAGGTCACATGCTGTTGAATTTTAACCACAGATGCTGGGCAAAATTCCCAACCAAACAGCAGCACGGATCATTTCTCATGGTATCAAGGAATAGGGAAGATTAATGGGAAATATAACATAGGTCTGCAGTCAGACCTATGGTATAATAATATAGTCATTGTGATTTCAGTAAGAGTTTGGAAATTTTGTAGACCCTAAATAAAGGTTCCTAATTAAAGGGAGTCACATATAAAAATCTTGACTTGTGCCTATTTATTTCATGGTAATAATGTAATTAACATTTACAAGTCTAGATCCTAATGCCTGAGATCAATGATATACCTCACAGAAAATATTTACAAAAAAAACCCAAACTCAATAATTTGCCATGGTTGCTTAAACAAGCCTATTTTGTCTTTTTCTGTGTAATATTGAAGATAATGGTTCTGCATTGGAAAGGCAAGAATTCCAATAGTTGATTTTGATATCAAATGCCAAAGGTGACATTTTATGAACTGAAGAGGCTTAAAGGCACCGTTTTATTTGAATTGAGATTATAGTTCCTGGAATACCTTGACACTCAGTGATTCCTTCTTGCTTTATATGGCATGTCTGACGTTGCATTCTGAACTCAAATAAAGAGGTCTTCATCTGGTTTGACTATGACAAAAATGTAACAGCATCCTTGAATCTAAACTGGAATTAGATGATGAGGGGACTTTAAAATCCAAGAGGTTTTCCCTCATATCAAGTGCTCCTTGATTGCTTTTTGATAGAAGACCACAAATTAAATTGGTGGTATACCTATATTTCTTGCTGCAATTCAAACAATAAATGGCATTTAAAAAAAATAATTAATTCCAAGTCACATGTCATTCTCCTTGAAATGCCCACTAGTATATCCAATTTGTATCTGAATTATTATATTCATAGACTTATAGATACATATAGGTATAACAATTCCTCAGTCTTCTATTTTTTTAAAAATCTTTCATGCCATGAAAGTCAGAAAGTTCAAATCCATCTTGCTCTTTCACCAGTTTTGCAAGCTTTTACAAGCTTTTTCTTCAGATGTGAATACAGGCAGTAACACTGGCTCCTGAATGAACAGGTAGCTCTGTAAATGTGTATCTTCTCTCTCCATGATCTCACACAGTGGGCACAAGAGGGATTCTTGTTGCAAAACAGCAAGGACTAAATGGTGTTGTAAATGCTCTCATCTAATTCTACCACTTTCATCCACTTAGCAGAGTACTGGTAGTGCTCAGACTCAGCAGTTCAGCATCCAGCAGCCCCTCAGGGAAAAATTCTTATGAAGTTACTAGTGGCTGACTGGTAAATTATATGAAATCACCAGGGTCCTATTAATCTAAAAGGGTTTCAAAAGAATGATGGAGTTGTAGACCTGGACTTTCCTTTTTTCCCCCCATGAAGGCAGGCATCTAATAAAGGTAAATGATTCTTATGAAATGCTAAAATAAAAGTAGTTGTCAAATACCCTTATAACATATTGTTTATAAAACTGATTACAGATTTTGGTCATGATTCTGTTGTAAGCTGGCTGCTGTGGCAATTATCTTTTAAAATATCTGAGGGGCTGCCTGTTGGTCTCCTTATGCCAGAGGTATTTTTCATTTATCAAAGACATACTGAGGGCTCAATTCCCAACATGTAAAATAACGACATTTATGGAGAATAATACATTCTTTCTGCTACTAAATAGCAGGTCCATTAATATTTCCTGCTGTTTTTCAGCTCCAACATTTTTTGCCCCATGATATATCACAAAGTATCATTAAACTGAAGTTACCAACAGAACTCAGAAGCTGAAAAAGATAAAGCGAGAAATGTAGAAAACTTTTTACACTATTGCCTCTTAATCTGGACACTGTTGATTACTTAGCTCCCTAATGAGGAAGTGCTTTTCCTGATGCAAAAAATAATCTCCCAAAGAGTAGATAGAAATGATTTAGTTTCATTAAATTATTTTGTATGAGCCTCAAATAATTAATTCTGAAATAATCTGCTGACAATGCCACTTGAATTGTGGAAAGGAGGAGAAGTGCTGTAATGCTTCTTTTGGGGGTTTTGCAGGCTGCTTGGGTGCTGCAAAGTCTGCCGTTATCCAGTGCTTTGGTCAGATAAGCTTTCTTGGCTGCCGCTATCAGCTGCCTTATCTTACCTCACTTATCTCTCTACTTAGCTTGTGCTTTGCAGTGAGAGCAGAAATCCCCAATGGTAATTTGAAGCAGGTAGAAATAAAGAAGAGAGAACGGACCCTCTGTAGCTTTACCCAGACTTTAATGGTGTTCTTTTCTTCAGGATACGTGCTACCAGAGAGACCCCGACAGGGTCGTTACACAGTCTTTTATAGGAAAAGGGGAAGGGAGTGGTGATAAGGTGGGTCCAAGGTTCTTAACAAATCACAAATTGACATGGGGTGACAACTTTCCAATCAGTCTTGGGCAAGGGCGGAACATATTTGCATCAACCTATGAATGTTACAGAACAGTAGAACTTTCTGGCAACTGTTGAATAGTAAAACAATACAATGAATATTAAAATAACAGAGGTGGAACTGAATCTATGATTGACAGGGTTAGAATGTGGCAGCTAGGGGATTTCCCCCTAGCCCACTGCCACAGTTCTGCTCTAATATTTGTTCTCTATTCAACCATACGTGTATATATAATATTTAAGCAATATTATATAAAATGAGAAACTACTTCTAAAATTTGAGTATAATTCTGCCCTTTGGAGAATTATAAATAACTTTATGAAATGAAAAACATTTGGAATCTGGCCCTGTTTTTAAGAAATCTCTTTCTCCTTTAGTATGCTCTCTATGGCAGTATTGAAAATGCTACAGGTAAAGTCAATTAAAGCAGTAGCTCATGGTACATTGGTTCCAAAATTATACGCACAAAGCCTTTTTATTCTTTCTGTTTTCTTTTCTCTTTTATTTCTTCCCTTTTATGCCCCTTATTATTTTTAAGTTTTTAAACAATACTACCATTTATTACATAATATACAGAACATGAACTTCTGACTGGATATTTCATACAGGTTTTGCACTTAGGAGTTTCAGACTATTGTGAAATGAGCGTCTTATGCAGATTTGTATATCCCACTGACGATGATCTCTAGATGGAATGAGCCCAAATTTTTGAAACTCATGAAAAGTCTTCAAAAAGCCTATGACTGGAGTTATAGATCCCTTGGTAATGCTCCCATTGAAATCAAAAGAGCAGAGAATTGCTGGTTTCAGTTGTAGACTAGATAGCGATAAGGTTAATTTAAAAAGTTAAAACAGGAAACCAAAGAGGAGTATTAGACTCCTAAGATTCTTGTATGGCACCAATCAGGTGCCTCACACTGGGTCTATGTTGCCCTGAGTTTTGCAAGTTCTCAGTGTTTTCTTTTTCTGTAACATTTTTCTCATATCTTTTCTGTAAACATGGCCATGGTTTCTTAGCAATTATCTATGCTCTTCCTATGTTTATAATTCCAGTATACTGGGTGGAGAAATATGATTGACAGATGCTTTGACCAAGTGGAATTGAGAGGTGTTGATTTCTACCTCCAATCCACGGTGATTTGTAAAAACATATAAATAAAGGCAGAGGGTTCTACCCTCTCTCTCTTTCTGCCCTCTCGGTCTGCTGCCTCAGTGTGGTCTATTATTTGGCTCTCCTTGGGGCTCCTCGGCCTAGCCGGCCTGACCCAGTGCTACAGGTCTAACTCTCCTCCTCTGTCCTGTGGTCACTCTCCTTAGTTGTGGTGAGCTGTGTAAGACGTGAGCACACAGAGACCTCCGCTAAGGGCAAAGACCAATGACTGTTCCAGCAGCAGGAGTTACAGATCTGCCTCTCATATGCAGCGGTTGGTGAATTCACACAGCCATGTCAGGGGATCTGATCTATATATCTTACACTCTGTGAAACTTTCCTGTTTATCAGAAGTGAGCTGGTGCTTTCAGCACCTTTGCTCATCCCTTGGCACAGGACTTTACAAGCCCAGAGCATGATTAAAAAATAAATATAGTCTTCTGACTTTATAGCTTGCATTTACAGCACTCAGTAGCTGAGAAATAATCAAGGTTCTAGGCTTTACTCTTAATTTTCTTTAAAATCCAATTAGTGTTTACTGTAAAACATAAAGAGAACTAAAACTGGGATTTCCTTCATCTCCTTGTTGAACTTAGCATTGGATTTAACCCTGCTTGATTCCTTTTGGGTTTTTTGACTGCTCTGAGACAGTTCAATTCCTAGAATTTCTCATGCTTAGTTCATTAATTTGTGGCTATGTATTCTTATCTGTGCAACCTCTAGGGCTTTACATATGATACTATTATTTGTATTTCCACAGAGTGTGGGATTTCATTGCGAATGAGGACCTCTTATGCAAGGCTCAATACAGCCACATGCTATGGTGTGTTATCCACAGAAATTACAAAATTAATTACTGTGTTATTTCTGTTTGCTACTTCACAGCATATACAACTATAATTGAGCTATTTGAAATATGTTAAGTGTTCGTGTACACTGAATTCCTTATTAGAAAGTAAGCATTTGCACTGGTAAAAAGCCAGATAAGAGACTGACAGCAGGGCTTGGCATACAGTACAGAATAACATTAATTTGCATGTTAGTAATTAGAAATACATACTCATGCATACTCTTTACCTTACCAGATATGTCACTGATGAATATGTAAACCTTAACCTCCATATATACCCATTCTACATCTGTAAAATTGAAATAACACACATTCTTTTCATGAGATAACAATGAAATTCAGTCACTAAGAAACAAAGACAATTTATCTTGATAAACGGCAAAAAAATTCCACAATATATTAAGAATTGTCTATTCAAACCTGGTTTTGAATATCAATATCTAAATTTAATAGAGACAGGGAGGGGCAGTGAACAACAAATAGATAACAAAATACTGCATACCCACTGATTTAATGGGCATTATCCATTACACACACTGCCAGCAGCAGCAAATGCAATCATTAAGTTACAGGTTGCTTCATAATTCATAACACAATTGGGAAAATTATATCTTTCTAATTTATTTTTATTTTAAAGATTTTTATGTTAAAAATGCTGGCTTTAAATAATCAAACTCATTAAAGGATGGAAGCAAAACAACATGACAGACAAATATTTTCTCAAAACCTGTGAAATTTTAACTATATTTGTCTTTCATTTTGTCAAAGCCTATCTTCTGATTATCAGTCTAAAAAGCTGACTTGAATATCCAACTGCTTTTCCATGAAGTCTCATTATAATGACAAGTATTTAATGATAATGCAGCTCAACTCTATGACATTAATAAACAGCTAAATAGTAATGGAATTATTCCAGTCTAATTAAAGCATATACAGTTGTTTCAGTCTGTAGTTGTTTTTTCACTCATGAGATTCCACTGGGAATAGTTTGTAAAGAGGGGCTTTTGAGAGGGTACACCAATTCACAAAAAGTAAGAGGATAAGAGGTGGATTTCTGCATGCAGTGGGAGACAAAGAATAGGTAAGATAATTGTCTATTCATATTTTGCATTCACACATTCCATTTAAAACAAATAAAATAAAACCCCCACCCCTCTAAAAACACAACTTTCCATGCTTTTTATCTGAATTAGAGCACTCTAGGTTAAAACTGGTACCATATTATTTAAGAATATTTAGAATAAAAACTGTGGGCTTAATTCATGCTGAAGTAGGTTTATGCAAGTCCCTTGTGACATATAAAGTTCATTGTTGTGTTAAGCTCCACAGCTGAATATCCTGCAATACATAGGATAGCCTTGTGTAGGTATGTCAGAGAAGTACATTTAAACCCTATTGTCACCAGCACTACAGAATATTCATCAAGAGACCTCTGGCTTAGGAAGACTATTAATGGAGTAAGACTGCTCATGACAATGTTACAGTTGTCACTTCTCCAAGTTGTCCCTTAGAGAATATTCCTTTTCTCTGTTGAATATAGGAAGGAACTTGGGGAGACGGGACTTTGAGGTAAAGTAATGCTCAATGAGTATTGCTCTGTCTTTTGTTTTGCAGCTGAGCATTGCACTATTGTGGTTCTTTTATTTGTCCTCAAGCTGCAAATAACTCTTTACACATAACATACCAAAGTTGTTCAGTAAAAAAAGTAAAATAAATTCCAAAAGGTAGCCTTCATTTCCTCTCAGTCTACACTGCTCCTATTCCATGCCTTCAGTGAACTCATTCATCCTGTGTTAATGAAGATGGAAGGATAAGAGTAAAATAATGTCAAAGACTTGGATTGGATCTTGGTTTGGCTGTGGTGGCCATTGACTCACCAGATGCAACTGCTACTTCTCCTCAAAGACAAGTCTATGCCTTCTCCTTCAGAGGCAACAGGGTCTATCTAGTGAAAAAAAAGGAACACAGCATCCAAACACTACAGATGAAAAGAGCAGCGCCTGGTCTAAAAACCTGAGAGTGGCTCTACCTAGACTGTATAGAAATAGAAAGAAATTAATAATTTCTGGGCAAAGAATATGTATTGGATAAAGGGTAACAGTGCACACAGATAAAACAACCTTATTCTAATTGGGCTTATACACCAGCTGAGAACACACTGATCTAGGACTGAATAAAGATATCTTTGTGAGGAACAAAGGAACAAACAGCTTTCTTCAGAACATTCAATATTTCTTTCACATTTTGCATGTTTTATTCCTTTCTTATTTCCTCTGACCTGAATGAGAAAATGTGTTGGACAGCTGCCCACAACTCAAAGGTGGAAACATAAATAAAGACATAGAATGGAAATGAAATAACTTCAATGCCCTTTTCTGTTTCAGAATCAAAGGTCAATATCTCTGGTTTTTAGTAAATTCAAACTACCTGTATATGGTTTATTTCTTGAGATATAATTCAAAAGAGCCTATGACTTTGGGGCTTGCCATGTAAATTACTAGACAATACCTAGCACTTTTCCTTTGTCTGTGTTGAAATTTGTATTCTCATCAAGCAAATCAAATCCCTTCATAGCTATATTATGACAATTTACAAGACTTCCTTAACTGTCCAAACTTTTTCTCATGACTCTTGCTCCACAAAAGAGCTCTATAATAATCTGTCTGTGAATTATACTTTCCAATTTTAACTTTTCCTGCACTCCAAATTACCATCACTGTAGTTGTCAAACTACATATGCGGTATCATCTCCTCAGATGCCATGGTGCCCATTGTTTATACTATTATTGTACTTGTTCTTTCCATGTGTAATTATTTTTTGTATACCTGTGAAACTGAGATATCTAGCTATCCCTTCATAAAGAGGTCTTTTGTCTCTTGGCAGCTGATATAAAAAGCATATCCCAACAAGGGAAGTGAGGAATACTCAGTTGACTATGAGGAGCAAAACATGCTAATTATTTATCTTTGGTGTCTTTGTTTTTAGCTTGTTCATAAAGTACATTAATGTATTTAAAAAGTTTGAAAATATGATCATAATATAATTTTATGTTAGATTTTTTTGGGCTCTAAAGCTCACAGTAATTTGGAAAGCAGTCCCAACATAAAAAACAAGTTGAAATTTTCAAAATGACTTGTGCATTATAAGGAGGAAGATCACATTGCTCACTGCTGGAAAGCGGCTTTCTTCCAAAGTGTTCTTCTGTGCAAAATGGTCTTGTATACTTCAGGAAAGAAATTAGGTATTCACTTCTCCCTTTCTAGTAATACTCATCATTTAGTTCACCTATTATTCTTTTATCTCACTCACCAACATTAAACATAATTTTTAAGACTGAAAATTTCTCTTGATACTTTTTCTGCCTCAGCTGAAAGCCTGCCACTGGAGCCTGCTTGTGCCATTTGGCATATTACTGCAGAGGAATACCTGCAGTCCCACAACCTCTGGGTGTTCCTTAAAAGTCTTCTTCAACAAAGCACTGACCTAGACAAATTCTTCTTAGTTTGTGATATATATAATGTCACAACTCCAAATGCTATGGGTGCAAATCATCCTACACTGCACAGAAATATGTAACAGTCCGTTCTTTCCTTCCACATGAAAAAAAGCTCTGAAAAGCTAGTAAGGGTAATGATGGAGAGATTCCTCTATCCTGTATTAAAGGATAAGCAGGTAGTCAAGTTCATGCACAGGTACACATTTGCTCCTGTGATTCCACATGCATGTTCTGTTGACCTAGTAAAAATTTTGTTAAGTCTTCAGGTACAGAGAGTGCATGACAGCAGAGCTAAGGAAAACAGCTGGGATAACTATGACTTTAATTAATTTTTCCCTCTCAAGATTTTCATTTTTTGTGCGATGGCTGCAGATTATTTTAATCGAAGTGTGAAAAACAGTAAAAAACCAGTTTTGTTCTCAAGCAGTTTATTGCCTGTTCACTATGTTCTATTGCACTCAAAATCTTGTAAGAAAAAAGGAACATAATAGACATTTAGCTATGAACTTATTGTTAATCCAATTAATTATTCAACCATCCAAGAGACTAAATAAATAGTAACATTACTCTTAAAATCCTTGTATGTGAACTGACTAGGGTCTACCTCTTTTACCTGGCCTTATTCTCATCCTTTCCTTATCTCTTTGGGATCTATAGTCAGCACTTCATTATGCTTCATGAGCTGCAGGATGGAAAGGTTTTAATGGGTTTGGAACATCATCACAATGTCTCACAAGTAGGAACAGGTTATTTATGCAGTGCATGGGAGATTTGTGTGAAAAGAAGGGGTGCATCTTTCCTCTTCAGTTTGGTATGCTTGGGTTTATTTTTCAATGCTGCTTTACCTCTGGCTGATGCCTTCTGGCTGATCCCAGCCGAGGGATGAACATAACCCTTACCATTTTCCCATGCTCAGACATGGGGACTCCCTGCTAATGCTTCTTT
>VYZT01060723.1:36404-62322 GCA_013400735.1 Pomatostomus ruficeps | reverse complement strand
TTCCTGAACATGCTCCCCACTATTTTTCTATGTGTAATTCAATAATTCAACTTACCACATTCCTGAACAACGTTAAGATTTCTGCAACTGAGGTTCTCCATTACATAATAGAACAGCCTTCACCACAAGCCTTTCTAACCTGTACCCTTGCAATTGGTTTAGTGGTGAACTAAGAATTTAACCTGCCAGATAACCCAGTTGTATGAAAGGAAGAGCTGGAACTGCCTGACGTAATATCCTGGGTTGAAATTTTGTGATTATATATTTCAGACAGGGATTTAAACAAACAGGGCTGGATAGCTACATAAAACTTAACACCACCCCTAAAGCTGAACAGAGTTATTTGCCTACTGTTAGTCACATATAGAGAAGGAATTCATTACAGGAAAAAAAAGAGTCAGGAAGAGATTGTGACTTCTGGTGTTCAATATCAGCTATAACTACAGACATCCTAGGATGAAAAGTGAAATGTGGTAGTAATTCTGGAAGGGCAGTAAGAACACATGAAAAAGCAGAGAATCTTGGAAATTTCAGGGAAAGTGCAACCAGGTCTCTGTTGAAACCAGCTGCTCCTTTCTCAGTATCTCCTTCAAATTTCTTTTTTTTTTAATAAACTGGTCACAAGAGAAAACAAGCCTTGTTAGCTGAAGCCCACACCTATCCTTGAATATTAGAGGGTGTACAATAACTTTACGTCTGCAGAGGCTGCATATATTTATGTTTATTTTTTAAGTGCCAGTCAACTGATTTTTTTTCCTATTGGGAATCCAAACCTGTTTAAAAACTATGTTTACAGTTAAGCCACCCTCTTTCTCACTGGCCACACCCTGTCTGTTACATTTGTTTCTGGTAAAAACCTGCATTGCCTCAAGATATTTGATCTTTAAGAGATATCTGCAGAAAGTACTACTTTCACATAGCCAAAATTCCCCAAAGCCTTTACGTCAGAAAATATACAAGATGATGTTCTGGATGTATGAAAAATGAGCTTTGGGAGACACCATGACTATCTGATGTATAAACTGTAGTTTGAAGACTTTTACTGAAGTGGAATGCAGAAATAATTCTGTGGGAAGCAGTGCAAAAACCCCCTTTTGCTGAAATTACCAAGAGCAGGCAGAAATTGAGGGTAGGAGAAGGCAGGAGAATTGCCAGTCAGTAGACATTTATATATTTAGCCTTTGATCCCACAGTTGTAAAAGAGTGAGAGAGCCATGTGGTACAGTAGAAAAGCTAGAAGAGCACTAGTGAACAACTGTCTTAAAAAAAAAATTAAGAAAATAACAGCAGTTGTGGTTCTAACACATGACTTTTTCAGTGATTGACAGTAACTCACGGGAAGAATATAACAGATGAGAATGGAGGAATTATGTGGCACTACTCATCTCTTTGCCCATTCATATGCACTTAAGGGAACAGGAGCACAAAACCTCCAAACTCCAACCTTTTAAAAAAATTGTGCTTCTATAAAGCAGTATCTCTCACATCAATATTACTGCTCTCTTCTCCCAATGTCATGTCCTATTCCCTTTTCTGCAACTGGGTTTTCAGTGTAGGCTCACCAGGCATGGGTGTGCAAGTATTGCCTGCTAAAGGCATCTAGAAGCAGGAGGGCTGTCCCAGAATTTATGAAGCTTTTGCTACTAGAGGATCCACCCTGAGCCCTATCTGAGTCAGATCTGTTTGATTGTTGACAATGCCCTGAGGAAAGACGTGATAATCTAAAAAATACCAACAGCTAAAAAATTTGATGAGGGGAAAAGACAGTACTTACCAGAAAATAAACTGCTGACAAAAGTAATGGTTATTATTAAAATAAAAACTATCTTGCATAAATCACAGTAGAGAAGATTGCTGCTAAACTAACAAATGGACCTATTCTCACAAACATTGCCATCCATCTGCAGGCAAATGCCATTTTTTCCCCTTAAAATCTAATTTCATATTTATTGCAAGCTTTATTTTATAAAAGAAAGTTCACAGATGTACTTTGCTGACAACTTCATTAAAGCACACCCAAACAGAATAATTAACAGCCTCTCTGGTCTCCCACAACTGTATTAGCAATCGTTGATAAAAGATCTGTTCCCATCAAAGAGATAACAGACTTTTCCCCCCGAGAGAATTCCATTAATACCCAGCTACTGTTGATTGTATTGTGAGGAATGATGTCCTTGAAAAGTGTAAATGCACATCTGCTGTGGAAAACTTTTGATGTTGTTAAAAAAAAAGCTGTTTATAATAGTAAATATTCAGTAAAACACTAAAAAGATGTTTCTCCATTTGCTTCAAATAAGAAAGTTTTCAAGCAAGCAGTAAACTGTGTCTACTACAAACTACTCTTATCCCTCTTGCCTGCTCTATCTACATAGAAATATAGGTATAAATTAGTTATAATTCACATCTGCAGTAAGTAGAATAGAAAACACTTTTGCATATTGAAGCAAGTTAGCTGTCTGTAGCCTGTAACCTGTTTCCCATTAATTTTTAATAAAAAAATAAAATTAAATACTGCTGCTATTAGTAGGAATTAAAGCATCTGGTATTAAATCATGTTTTATTGGTAGCTGGAATGTTTTCCTCTGAAGAAGCTTTTCAAATCTACCTGATTATAGGAAATGCAATGAAATTTTAACCACTTAACATTTCTACTACTAGCGATCTCTTTGAGTGAGAAGGTGAGGGTTGCTTANAAAAAAAAAAAAAAAGGAGTTTATCTTCTCAAAACAAATAAACAAAAAGTATGAACTTCGTGAAGATAACCTTGAGAATATAAAGTAATTCAAGCCTCTTCTCAAAAATAGAGAGCAGTTTTAGTTCATCAGTTTTCAAAGGCATGTCTATATCTGTGTCAGATGAATGAGGTCAATAACATCCTTGCACACATCAACTTATTTTTCAAATATGACCATATAATTTAAGGGGAGTTTTTTTGTCACCAGCATTTTCTGAGGAGGGCAGTAGTGCTAACGAGCAGGGACAGCTCACAACACATACTCCTCTAGTTATTGGAGCCATGGCATGGGCTGTAAAGGAAATCCATTCCATATCCTCACACAGGGCCACAGGGGAGTAACTTCCTCAGCCTCTGGGCTGCCCCTAAGCCTGTCTCCCCAGCCCCCAGGGAAAGGAGGCAGCCAAGCTACTGCTATGGCACTCACACAGGAGGCTGGCCAGTCCTCCTTGCCAACAGGGTTTGGAAAATGAGGCGATGTCAAGAGAGGGCTAACAAGAGTTTATTCTGTCAAACCCTTCATCACAAATACCTGGAGAACCCCTGCCAGGCTACTCGACTTCCCCAGTCTTGAAAAAATCTTCTTGTTCACTTGCTCTTGGCCTGTGATGGGGGATTGGTCATGCCCTGCCCATAGAGCCCAGAGCCAGCCCTCTCCTGCCAACCAATGCTTCTGTGAGGCCTGGGAAGCAGAAAGACTCAGCTTCCAGAAATTACTGTAGAATGACAGAGCCAAGAGATTTATCTTGAGAACAGGAAATTACATTTAAATTGGTGTATAAAAATAAGAGAAAAGAGTAATTTGAGGAGAAGAAAGATAATTTTCTTTGTCTACTTTATTCAGGGAACACCAGTGTGAGTCAGTGATGGTGCTAAACAACTGCAAACCCCAGTATTTTATCCTGTTATTGCTATAGCAATACAAAGGACATGCCACCATCACAAGAGATAATAGCATTTAAATAGGGTAGTTAGTGCTGTTATAAAATACTCTGAGTAAGTGCAAGGTCATATCAGTCCCTCAGAGAATACTTTCTTCATGTAGGTTTCCATGCTTCAGGAGAGTTTTTAATGTTTCAGACAAATCTACTTCCAACTCATTCTCTATAACAATTCTTGACATCCTCTGATAATAGATGTGATGGGTTTGCATCTGAAGACTTAACAGCCTACCTTCTTTCCTTACTGAAACTTGTGCTGAATTTGTAATGATCCTAAATATCTTATACCATAGTTTTCTCTGTAACAGATGAATGTCTCAAACATGTGGTGACCTAACAGAAGGACTGGGCAGAAGGAGAGGGTGGGTAAAAAGTAGAAATTGCCTTTTGTTGCACAGCAGCTGTGTAAAAGCAGGGGAATGCAGTGTCAGACAGTACTGTGTGATTTCCCCCTTCCCTTGCCAGACTACCATCAATTGACAACACAGTCATTCTACCAGCAGTAAACATGAGCTAAGGATTCGTAACTGTAAAATTAAGGCTGGATAGGCCACTCCAGGGCTCCATATTCCAAGCCAGAAGGAACAGGTCTCTTCCATTGAGAGCATAGTCTCAACTTCACTCTGTAGAAGCAATTAATCTCATTTTAAACCTAAACATTAAGAAATACTTCCTACTATTGCAGACAAACTAAATGCATGTATGATCTGCTGGAAGTACATCTAGCCTTCAACCAAAGAACTCTGTCTTCTCTTTAAGTGCAGAAGTCTAACAATAAGATATTATATGCACTCTGTTGTTTAAAAGGCAGACACAAGAACAAGTGCTCTGTTAATTAAGCTTTTTTTAATCTCATTCTGAAGCACCCAAGAATGTCAAAAAAGCCATTTTTAATTATCACACACTTCAACTCATCTTCTGAATTTAGCATTTGATTATCCTGCTGAAAGATTCAGCAGTGCTATTGACCATACCTCTCAGCTGAGCTGGCTTTGCCGAAACAGTTCCTTGGTGTCTTCATCCTTGCCTGCTAAAGGAGATTTACACCATCACTGAAGATACAACGGACCTTAACTCAGAAAACAACAAATGATTCAATAAATGTGTAATCTGTTTAAAGCCAATGTGCATGAAAGAGGCAAATTTGAGGATATTCTGCTTTTAAATTAAGATAAAGGCTGTTAAATATTGTGCCTCTGTCCTTTTTTGGCCAAACAATACTGAGAACCAAGTCACTACACACACACCTTTTCCTGTGTTTTCATTTTACCTACTCTCTGCTGGTCCCCACTGTAGCATGCTACAGCAATAAAATTTATTATTTTTGCATAGCAAGTAAAAAGGAAAAACCATTTTTTTTGGAGGATGCATTCATGGGTTGGTGAGAGAGAAGCAAGTTCTCATTGGGTGCCATTATCATGATATATATGCCCATTAACTTAGAATTAATCAGCCAAAAAAAGCCATGTCTAATTCATTGTCCCATTTTAAAATATTTTACAACTTAAATAAAATCTGAAAACAAATGCAGGGTATTTAAAACAGGAATATGGACATCTAAGTGTTCAGATCATAAAAAATGTTTAGAAAATTGTAGCTTTAATCACAAAAATATTTACAATGGTAAACCTGCAACTTGACAATGCCATTGAAAAATGCAGAATGGTATGCATAATAAATTATGCAGAAATAATCTAAATTTCTAATAAGGTGCATGGTTGGAGAATTTTAAACTTTAACACAAAATATTCGTGCACAGCAGAAGTTTAACACCATGCATCAAATCAGACAACAATGTGACTGGATATAAANTTGTGGCTATGGCCATTCCTCATTTGATTGCTTTATACTCACAGAATAAATTTTTACTAGTTTTCCAGTCTCTTGTGCTTTCCATTTTAATTCTTTTCTAAGGTGTGAACATATGACTGCAACAGTTTTTTTTTCCTTGCTAAAAGGCCATAAAGTATCCAGAGTTTTTATTTTACTTCAAGTTAAGCAGTTTAAGCAGTGATGTACGTCTAAACTTAACATCTTGTACATGTAGAGATGATACAATAGTTTGACAGTTATAAAAAGCATTCTTGCAAAAGTAACCTTATTTTACCTGAAGGGTCAGGGAGAGGAAAAGTTTTTTTACAACCATTACTGTTCATAGTATTGAAAAAAGAAAATAAAATAATAAAAATCAAAACAGCCGCCCTGTAACCTTGATTTATAAAGCTATACTTGAAAAACAGAGGTACGGTTTCCATACCTAGTTATGTATTTCAGACAAATAATAAAAGTCATTAAGTCCAAAAAGTGTAAAACACCATTATAGTCTGATGAAAGGAACAGAATTGCTTGGACACACTGTAGAATTTGGACAGCAAAAGTGACTTTTCAGAGTGCCACAAGGAGACAAAGGTCAAGACATAAATGCTCCCAGCCTCTACTGTAATATTTTGTAGCAACTCTGTTTAATTAAAATATAAATTATCCCATTACTAAGACCAAGAACGCCCAAAGTAGTCAGCAAGGATCTCAACAGAATAAGAAACATAAAAAAGAAAAATAAGAATCAATTGCAAGGTGTTTGGAAACAGACACTGCTCTGAGGATTACAATTGTTTGATTTATGTGTGCACACATTAAGGGTTGTGCATAAGGAAGAAAAACAAGAAAGCTGGCCCTTGAGGGCAAGCTCACTCTTTTTTTCCCCTGCTCTTAAATTTCGTACCGAAAGCAAAAGTAGATTTCTCCACTTGAGAAGCAAAGATCACGGATCCTTTGAGTTGGGGGTGTGTGTTTTTTGTTTGTTGTTTTGGGATTTTTAAAGTCTGCCTTGGAACAGTATTCCACTCAGAAAAGTAGGATTTAAGGGGAAATTAGTGACCATGGGAAAATGGCTGAATTGAGGAACTATGAAAGGCTTTTGAAGCCTTAAAACCTTCACAGTCACACTGAAAGTTCTCCACATGCACATAGATTGCTAGAAAAAAATCATTTGCCATTAGATGCCCTACAACAGTGTTTTGACATGTGTTTCTCCTTGGAATAAGTGTTCTCCAACAGCCAGTCACACTTTGGTTCCTGCCCTGTCCTTCAGCCATATCATTCCTAACACCTTGTCTAAGGACAAAATTGCCATCTCCGTATTTAATAGTTATGGGCCTGGTTGATCCAAGGCTAGAAACTTTAATAACACCCATGCCAAGCTTAATAATATCATACATAAAAGGAATATTCTTCATTTCCCAGATTTTTAATACAGCAGGCATCTTAGAATCAATAGATTTCATAGTCTTATGTGTCAGTTCTGATTTGCTAAGTCCAAGACCAATGGAATACAATTATTTGCTAAAAAACCTCAGATTTTTTCCTGAAGTTTGACTGCAGAAAATTTTGGAGTTTACTGGAGGGAACAGTATTACTACTACCCTGTGCTTTCCCCTAACCCAATAACATAGTTATGCGTTCTTCAGATCTCCTATATCATCAAAATACAGGAAATGTAGCTACTTTCATAGGCTCTGAAGATCACTGGAAGTCTCAAGAGAAAATAGTTTATTCTGAGACTTTTCAGTCAGAGTCCTAGATCAAAGAGATTGGGATATAAAAGCTCAAGTGAACTCCCAAACCTTTTGAGTTTTACATGTCAGCTTTCCTGGAAACACACAAATACCATCCTCTGCTTTATTGACAACATGACAAAACTCAGAGTGGCCAAAAAACTTGAACCTGCATTGTCCCTCCTATATAATTATTCCTTTTCAGGAGTTCTGAAGTAAACAAACCATAATACCAGCGCTGGAACTCTTTAAACTTTTCTGAGTTTTGGACTGTTTTTATAGAAATGTCCAACTGAGCTATACGGTAAGTCACAAAATTTTATTTTAGCTGATGTAAGAGGAATCCCACTTCATTACTGTACCCTGGCTATTATATGGCTGTCTGTGACCTGCCTATACTGAATGTCTCATTCTAGCTTACAGCAAGAGGACAAGGTATATACCCAATAAAAACAAACTGATTCCATTGTTCAAGCACGAGGCTGCCCCATGTGGTACAACTGTAAAACCGCACATGCCAAACTAACGCGTATGTGGAAGTGCAAAAAAAGAAGGGAAAGGATGAAAGATACCTTAGGGAGGACTATTTTCTCCCTAAACAATGGAAAACAGTTCTTATGATGAGCTAACCTGAATGCCATTCTATGAACTGCATCCTTTGAATTACACAATTTAACATTACACAAAAGGTGACCTTTTCAGTATGCTTTATGCAAGCTTCAGTATTCTTTATGCGAGTTCCTGGGATGTTCAGGCCCTTTCCCCTAAAGGTTAGTCTGGTTATAATCAGGAAGGAAAAAAGACAGCAAGCTATTCTACAAAAGTTAAAGTGTTCAGATTTATTCAGTGTCTTTTTAGTTATTCCTTAAATTTTGTTTCAGAACAAGGTCTGTTTCCAAGAAGTGGCAAATGCTCTGTTTTTTGGGGAAATCTCTGCCTAGAAGAATTCACATCAGACTAATATACATTTCATTACATGCTCTTC
This sequence comes from Pomatostomus ruficeps, assembly GCA_013400735.1. Lineage (NCBI taxonomy): Eukaryota > Metazoa > Chordata > Aves > Passeriformes > Timaliidae > Pomatostomus > Pomatostomus ruficeps. Next base: position 54,108 of record VYZT01060723.1, on the reverse strand, counting down.
AGAGCAAGAACTTAAATTTGCAACAGATTGGGCAATCTACTTCTGGGCACAGTATGGCACAAGCCTCTGGATAAACTACTCTAGAAGTTCTGGAATCAGCAGAATTAAAAAGCCATACTGTGTGTGGCTGTGTCTCATGGTATGATCACCAGGTACAAGTGACAAGTTTTCAATTCCTGTGGAGGCAACTGAGGAATTCTGTCATGTCTAAGGGCTAAGCACACATTTCTTTGCAACAACAGATGAAATACTGAGGAGAGAACTGAGAACAAACAATCACAATCAGTCTTCTTTCCAAAGACCTAACAACACATTTATCCAGGTATTATGTTTGCAGATAGTTAAACATGAAACAGCATTTTTAAATCAAAATGCACATTGAAATGTCAGTTTTTGAACTGGTCTCTCAAACAGAAAAAAACCAACAATCAAAACAACAACAAAAAAACATCTCCACAACAATCCTTTCTTCTGTGTTTATCCACAGCAAAAACTAGGCTTGATTTTTGTTTCTTTCTTTTTTATTGAAGCTCACTCATAGTTCATTTTGGTTTTCTACCTGCTCCAGTTTCTTTCATCAGGATTTATATTTATATGCTCAACAGTTGATCTTTCAGCTGCATATAATTTTAAAATTACACAAATTTACTTTTACTAGACCCTTTAAACCCTCACATTTTCAAAACATGAGCAAGCCATAACACAGTCTGGAGAAGACACATCAAAGTGCTATAAACCTTTTCGTTCTGAGTATTTTATATACTTGTCCATTGCTTGTAGCTTTCCTCCCTTCCCAAATGAAATATGTATTATTCTCACAGGTGTTTGTCAGCAGCTTGAACACATCTATCAATTTAACACTTGAGAAAAATTCATATCTGCCTTTCACAGCAATTCCCAGTCTACAGATCCAGGTCTTTTCCAAAGGATTGAACTGAATTTCTAGATAAATACAAAAAGAACCCAAGGGGGCTCTTTTAATCATTGTTTCTTTCCAAAGGTGGTCTTTATTTTCCTTCATTTCTGTTTCCACAGTAGAGCTTCCAGGTGAAGAGTACTTTAAATCTCTGAGAGATATTTCATTGGCCATATGCTAAACATCCTCCCAGTCCATTTCTTCTTGAACTTAAGTTGCTACAAGACCTGCTTAGCATTTCTTATTTATCTAAACATTATAGATAACCATCATTAATTCGGTCTCATTTTTGTCTAAATTTTTTCTTTTTATAGCATAACAGTCAAAATATTCCAAATCACATTTGTTAGCTCTGAAGTTGCAGATGAGGCACAAGGTGTGACTCTTGGGGATGGCCTGTGCAGGGCTAAGAGTTGGGCTTTATGATCCTTCTGGGTCCCTTCCAACTCAAAATATTCAGTAATTCTGTGAACTTTTAGTCTGTCTAAACTAGAACTTTTCCCAGCTTCTTCTGCTTAGTAGTGTCTGAGTATAGTTTATGACACAAAACTAAATTTACAATTTTACCTCAAAGCATGTATGAATGAAAATTGTTTCTCCACTCATAGAAATATGAGAACTGCCACTCATTCATATAGAGAAAGAGTTGCAGACTGCATTTCCCAGCTGTATATTTAACATAAAATCAGTGGAGCTTAATATTATTTATAACCAGTTTATACTAACATGAGAGAGCATTCAGACCCCACACTCCCATATTTTTATCTCTCCCTATCCCACCTCATCCCAGAACTAAAAATGCACAAAAGATTTTGCATCTTCACTAGCCACCCAAGGAACCAAATAACAAATTTCACAACAGCAATGCACATTTAAAAAACCTGGAGCAAAGCTGTATCATGATTTGATCCCTTAAAATAAGACAAGCAACTGCTTTTAATATGTGCCTTCACACCCCCTTTGCTGCGGTACATCTCTGCATCCCCCTCACAGACACTGGTTCTTTAGGGAGAGCTCTCAGCTGTTTCCTCATATTTTACCACCTCTCTTTCAGGACAACTCACAGGGAGAGTTCTTATGAATGACATTAATTGCATCATTGGCCTAAGGTCACTCAGTGTTTAATGGCCCCACCTGAGAATACAATCACCACAAGTGAGTATTATTAGTATTTCAAATATCCTGTGCAAGGCTGTTGAACTGTGATGTCCATTTAAACACATACTCTGTCTTCCCATCTAGTTCTAAAATTCTTTTTAATATGACAAGCTAACCGGTAGGAAGACTGAATATAAGGATTAATGTACAAAGCAGCATCCCATCTGCCTTACCTTAGCAGCATCTCACCTGTCTTACCTTTAAGACTTTCAGAGAGTAGATTCTCATGTGTTTATAATGAATTGTTATGAAGTTCAAATCTTCTTGCTTAGGCAAATAGCAAATATTAATCATGGTCACTTTCAGTGACCACTAAATAGTCACTACATTGTAAATGCAGAAAATACTTAGCCTGTTTAGCTGCAAGTGGAAAGGTACTTGTAAATATAATCTGAAATAACACACTGGTCAAAAAGGAGAATGAGATTCCTATAACTTCATAAAAAGCAATGCTGTCCACTGACATCATCAAATCTTGGAATACTGAACAGCCTGTGTTTGCATAATAGAAATTATTTTGAGACTAAAAACGAAATATTGTTTCTCTAGCCACGGTTTTTAGCTCTTTAGTGAAAACCAAAACTGTAGGCAGATTAAACAGCAAATATAAGATATTGTTGAGGTAGAAAATATTAAAAGGATTAAGAAGCAATTGATAAAGTATTGAATTAGAAAAAATACTGCTAGACATGACTGTTAGACATAGTGATGCAGATAAAACCTTCCATTGCAAAAGTCTCCTAAGAGGAAATGGTATCTCACCATATTCCCAGTTAATAGCTACTGCTTAGCAGTATAACAGGTCTGTTGCATTTCTGCTGCTTCTCAGTATTCCTCCTGACCTGCTTCTTAGACACAAGTCAATTAATTGCTTCCAAGAGAAAAATGAAGTTGCTTTCCCTCCCACAGATACTTAACACACTTAATATCAGTACAGAAAAGACACACTCACTCAAGAGAAATACAGGGCTGAGAAATCTGTTTATCATCCCAAGAATGTTCCATATCTCAAGAACCAGAAGCAGCAACACAAAGTTAGACAGGAGCTAAATGGGGAGAGACAAGCACATGCACAACAGCACAGTCTTTTACCTGTTTGCAATCCTGAGGATATGCTTAGACAGTAAGAAGTAATAATGAGAGACAATTAATTCCCTCTTCAGCTTCAGGAAAGAGCTGTCAATTACATTCAGCAATTAAACCTGGTTCTATATCACCTATTCTAGCATGAATGTGGATGAAAATTAGTAGCTGTATTTGCATCATAATGTACAGTGCTACCAGACTGGTAGAATTCCAACCAGACATTTACTGAAATATTGTGTAGCTTTGAGCCAGAAATACTTACAGTCAGAGTGTAAAGCCTACATGATGATAAACTACCAGTTCAAACTAGTCCACTTTGACCTAAGCTATCCAATATAGTCTGAAGGAGAACTGGGACTGAATGCCAGCAGACCTTTTGAAGATACCTAGGTATTTATAAAAAATTAACAAAAAGGGTTTCATGCTGAATGTAGGCTCATGCCCAATTTTTTTTTTTTTTAAAACAATGAAATGAGGAAGACTATGGAATTTAAATAATTGAAAATTATTGATAAAAAGTTTTCATCTTTTGAGATAAGTGAGATAAGGAGCACACTCCACATATTGGAGGTCACAAGCTTCAGAATAAATATTCCTGGTGGGATTTCAGTTTATTAAGTTCTAAATTAGGAAAAGGGCAAGAAATAAGATTAACTGAAGCATGACAACATGACTACCCCCAGCAAACACTCAGCACTTGCTTGCTACCTTGTAAGAAAGAAGAGGTAACCAAGAGAAAAGGGATGATATACTGCCGGCAATATTTAAGTACTTTTATAGGAGTTACTGTTTATTTACACATTTTGCTGCATCACCCAAATTGTTTATCACTACAGCATTTCTTTGTCAGTGCCACATGTTCCTTCAAAGCCTGAGGTCATTTGGGGGGAGTGTGAGGGATGGTTGTTCATTTTGGATGTTGGCAAACAATCCCTAAATATACTAAGCAATATCTCTTTCATTATTAAGGTGACATACTATATAGCTGGCACCTAGAAATTACTGTAGAATTATACAAACATAAACATTTTTCACTAGAAAGAAAACAAATATAAAATTATATTAGTTTGTACAGTTTAAGAGAAAAAAAACCACAAAAAAAACACCAACCCCCTCAATATTTATTTAGATTTACTTTACATCCTGTAATCTGGATTTAATCTAGAGAGTTTGCATCTAGATTCCCACCTTCTCTCCTCACATGTGAAGATTTCACAAGGCCTGCTTACAGCCGAGGACTAAAAAGGGTTTAGAATTGGAAATGCACAAAGACCACAAGGTACTGGCATAGAACAAAAAGAAGGATCTTGTGGTGAGAGTGCTGGAAGCAGCACAACAGGAGATGAACATTAGTTCTGCAGATGTGCAGTGTCAGTTGTGAGGCTTGTTCCTGTATTTCACTGCATCAAAGAAAAAAGCTTTGTACCCAGCTGAGTGGCAAATAAGATGGGAAACCTAGTACACAAACCATCCTGGACTTTTAAGGTGCAGTTCTGCTTTGAGCAAGTGAGAATAAGAAAGGATTTTTTTTCTCCCTCAAGATCAAAACAAAGATTTTAATAGCTGGAGTTGATTATCAAATATTTTTGACCTTTACCACTACCATCTAATCTGAAATAAATAGCTCAAAGCACAGCCAGTGAAAGCATGCTGAAGTTCACGAACTTTAATACACACCCACTGATTTTTCTCCCTAGCAGTTGCTGGTTCTTTAATCAAGACATAATACTAAGTGTCAGAAGTAAGCATGCTCATATCAATAACCACACTACATGACTATTTGGGGGTTTTGATTGGCTTTTTTTCTTTCTTTCTTTCCTTTTGTTTGTTTATTTGTTTGTTTTGTTTGCTTGTTTTCAGATATAACCCACTGTTGGTGAATACACAAGTACTCTGCAAGTTCAGATTTTCATTCAAATCCAGTCTCATGAACTGATATATATATATATGTATGATGATGATGGTACATGTCACTGTACTCAGCCTCTGGAACAGTGATTTCTGCAGAGCAAAAGCACGTGGAAGACATTCAGGGAACAAAGTCTTTTAAAGATGAAAATGATTGAGTCTGTTTGAAAGGATATCTGAAAGCAGAAGTAGCAGGTGCTTGGCAGTTGAAGGCAAGAAAAATCCTCCTCTGCCAGAGGGCAGAACATGATCAGGAAGAAAAAATTAAGGAAGGGACGCAAGTATTAACAAAAAAATTAAAAAGAACCAAAAAAAGTTAAAATCTAAGTAGGCTGGTTTTCATAACTTCAGACACGAAAACAAAGCCAAACATCTCCACTTGCATCCATTCCAACAGCAGAAATACCAAATCTGCCTAGCTGATAGTTCAATACTTGCATGCTGGATCACATCAAAGAGGCCCATGAGGAGACTGCAAGTGCTACTGCATGTCACAACCCTCACAGCTCCTGAGACAGGGGATTCCTTCAAGACACAGAGGCTGCAATAAGCAGCACAACTCAACACCCCCAAGGTGTCTGACATATTCAGTCACTCCAAATGGCTTACACTGATCTCCTGGTGACCTGAAGCTCCTTGGGGCAGGATTGCCAGATGAAGCTAAAACCTATGTGTAGAATTGTAGATGTTCTATAATAATTTGTTTTTTTATTTCATTCCTTTCTCAAGCCTTTGGGTAAGAAATTAGAGAAAATCACTTTCATTTAAGCTATACTGATGTTTATGTATCAGAGGAAATCCCACTCTGATTGAAGGAAGCAAAAGAAAGTCTTTTCCCTGTAAGAAAGTAAGTAAGAGGTGGAGAAAAGTCCTCTCATTTCTGCTCAGTTCCATTATGGGAACAAGCCCATTATGAGTTGTTACAGTTTTGTTCTTCATTATGTGGAGAGAGTGCAGAAAAAATGGAAAGAGATGCAAGAACATGCAGTGAGTGCTGATGAACCAGGCAGAATATAACCAGTGGAACAATGCCTGCTCAGAACTAGAGGCCAGTTAATAGTCATGTGCTGCACACAGTCTTGTGTTCACAACTGGAAAGACTCCCTAGGCAAATGGAATCTTATACGTGCTAAACTTCTTAACTGTAGTTAATGCACTTTTATCATCCTTAAAACATATGAGTTGCCAGATAAATAAAAACATCTATTTGGTCTTTGGAAGCTTTTTTTCAAACACCTACACAAGTTATATTAATGTATTTCTCCAGTAAATCTCCAGGGCAAACCTAAATATCTACTGAAACTCAAGAAGGATTGCACTTTACAGATAAAATTGAAAAATAGTTCAGACACCACATTCCTGCCCTTTAAGTTTTCACTCTGGCAGCCTGTAACATCAAGGAGATGAGAAGGGTATACAGCTTCCAAGAAAGAACTGTTGGCCTAAAAGTAAACATTTCAACACCACACATGACACTTGTCATAAGAGATAGGAACTCCTTCAAATATTAGAAATATCACCATACTTCAATGAAAGAAGAGCATTAAATCAGTTTGTATGCTGGCTAAATTCCAGTTCTGAAAATTATATTCTTAAAGTTTGAATCTCCATTGCCATTTTTACTGACTGTAATATATGCTATGTTCATATATTTTAGTATCATCTTACTACCTAAACATCTTCTAAATGCCCTTAAACTTTTCCTGTGAAGACACAGGTCCTCCTTGGAGGAATCAGTTGTTGTCTTGCTCACTGGAATGGGACTTGGGAGAGGAATTCCAAGATATGGTTGTTAGAGTAATTGCATTTAAACAAGCTCTAGTGATCATTCCCTGATAAGAGACATTATAATTACTAGGTTAGGTTGATGTGGGACATACATGCTCCTACATCTCTAAATCAGTTTGTGATTAAAGCTTCTACCTTCTTCATTAAGTGGTAAAAAAAAACAACATGAAAACTTTTTACCTGGTGTCAGCCTCAGTTTCACAACTGCAACCAATAGACAGCAGAGGGTTCAGTGCCCCCGCACACGATTTTTCTTAGGGCACATACTACGCCTAAAAGATGTCTCAAGTTTGTATTAGGTCTGCATGGCCAGGTTTTGGTATCAGGGGGACTACAGGGGTGGTTTCTGTGTGAAGCTTCCAGAAACTTCTCCCGTGTCCAGCAGAGCCAATGCCAGAGAGCTCCAGGATGGGTACGTCACTGGCCAAGGCTGGGTGTTGCAGTGTGCTCTGGCCAGTTTCGGTTTATCTCATGGCCAGGCTCTGCTACCTCTCCTCCCCCCACCTCCGTATCTGTCTTCCCCCCCCCCAGAGGGCTTTGTATTGCGCAATCCTATACAAAGCCCACCAAATTCAAACCACTCACTCCTTCCCTATTGGATGTTGTATCCTCCCCCTGCCCCCTCGCGTTGGTATTTATGTAACTGTAACACGCTGTGCCAGTGCTTCCCCGGCACAACCCCAGTGCCGAGTAAACCATCTGGGAAAGCCCCTCCACTTGTCTCTCCTTCTTTGGCGTGCCTGTACCATCGGTGGGTTGGGTGAAATCTTGCAGGAAACTTCACCAGCTCTCGCGTGCCTTCAGAGCAGCCCAGCAACCCCTGAAACCGTGAGCGGACACCTGGTGCCCCTACCGACAGCATCGCAGCAGCTGGGCCCGTCAGAAGTGGTGGTGACGCGGTGTGTTTATTCTAAAAGAATGATGTATATCACCATCCCTGTGATCACACAGTGTTGCACTGGTGCTCATATAGCAATCATTTTTGTGCTTCCATATCACAGCATGCGTCATTTCACCATGCACTCTGAACCAAATGTTGTGGGTCAACATTAAGTCAGAAATCAAGATTTGTTTTCTTTACCTAGCCTGTTGGGTGAAATGGAAAAATGATTGCTTCTATTCTCTGCATCATGTTTTGATTAGGGTTTGAATTTGTTTTTTTTCTGCACAGAGAAACAGACTGGAAAATTGCAAATAATAAATGACATTCGATCGTTATTGTGCTATTTTTCCATTCAATACAGTTTTGAGGTCTTCAGTGTAAGATATCAAGTTCATTTCAATCCTTGGTCTCATCAAATATTCAGCAGTGTTTAAGACTCCACAGGTAAACTTACTCTGCTCTGCCTAGACTATTCTTGCATTGTTAAAATGAAGTTTGTCCATTAGAAGAGTTAATGGAGTTATGATCAAAAATGTACCAGAAAACCATATGAGAACAGTAGAAAATGCATAAACTCAAGAATAAAGTTATCTGGCACAACTAGTAGAGGAGGAGAGCTGCTAAGTCTCATTCATTAGTATTTGATTTGTGCCCTAAAGCACGATCACTGACTTTTCTTTTGAAAAGAGAGATTCTTTCCTAAAACAATATTTTATACAGATAACAATATTCATAGCTCCATGAAACTGTATCAGTAATGATGTTATTACTGTGAGTTTTACGGTTTAATTAGGCACTGACGTAAAGTAGTTCCTTTTAAATATAATGCCTTTCAGTTTCAGTGAATATTTCTATGAAATTTTGTTATAAAAAGATGCAAAGAGGAATCTTTTTGACCTTTTTCCCCACAAATCTTTACCTGTTGAAGAAAAGAAGACCATCTGTGGATTTTTTAGTTTTGGGGTTTTTAAAAAAATATTATTTCATTTTTCATTTTTACTGTGTTGCACACTCCAATTACTGTTTTAAATCAAGTAAGTTTTAATCTTTTCTCTACTCTTCTCTTCTTACATGGATGTCACTCCCCATCTCTCATTTTCCTTATCTTTGTGCAATTTCTGTGGACTGTTTTTCCTGCTTGGTATGTGGAAGTGGCAGAGAACCCTGACAGAAGAGAAGTAGTAATTGCTTTCTCATATACTATTTGTATAGCACTTAATTCTAGTATTTCTTGCCTTCTAGAAGGATTCAGTTTAAAAACCACACATATGTCTAGTTATAAACCAGCATTGCTATGTAGCAGACTGGCCAAGAACATTTTAATTTCTATTATCATCTGTACTTCAAATGACAGCTGACGATTTTAGTGGGCAGGAGAAGGAAAAAAAAAAGAAAGGGGAAAGAAGTGACTTCTGTTCCCCCAGCTCACTGCTAGAACAGCACAAATGCAGTCTAAGGACTGTAAATGCAGTATCTTGACGAAAACATCTTGTGATAATACCTTACTAATAAAAGCTCTTGTGCTCAAGCCAAGCACAAAGACTACTTGTCCAACTTTGAAGCAAAATACCCCTTCACTTCTCAAGCTCTCCCCTTCAGAAAGGGTTCAGAAGTTCTGAGGAAAGTAATGTCCAAATGCAACTCAGTTACTATCACATACAAATAATTCAACTCTTCCCTTGTTTTTGAATCTATTCTTAACTATGAAAAGCACAAGCTCTATTTTTTTTTAAACTGAAAAATGCTATATAAATTGACTCTGATGAAGAAGGTGTCATGGAGCCCACAAGGATTAAGACACAGTGAATAAATACTCTGTATGTTTCAGGGAGAAAAATAGACCAGGATGTATGGGACCTCCCCTTCAACCTCAAAATATACCATTGCATAACAAGCTTGTTCTGGGATCTAAAATCAATCTCAGTACTGTCTTTGAGCAATCCTGACCAATCTTGAAGTGTAATATTTTTAAATAAAATTTTGTTTTGTTAGTACTAAGACTATGTTTCTTTTCTAACTATTGTAGCCATATAGAATGGGTATAATACAGAAATATTGAACAGGACTTGTTCCTAGGGAACTTGCTTCTTCTTGCCTGCAGACATGCTCGGGTTGAGAGGTCCAAAGTACCCATTATACAACAAATAGGGATCCACAATAGCTATCTACTTGCTGGATTATACACGTACAGGATTTGTAACATAGCATGGATGTAATACACTAAATCTGACAGTGAAGACAATTATTTCCATCTCTACTGAGATAATATCAAGAAAATTAGCAACAAATAGTCTGTAATTAATAGTTTACAGACAAAAAAAAAGTTAATAAAGTAAAAAGTATTCTTACTGTTCTAAATATTAAAAATTTCCATAGGAAAGAGACAGCTTTTTATAGTCTCATGTTTTATGTGTCATTTGAGTCATCTGGCTTGCAGTCCCTTCATCTCCACAAGAGAGGAATATAACCTGATTTTCCTACCATAATGTGTACTGATGGAACAAGACATAAAAGCTTTTACCTGGAACAGAGCCTGGGAAGACCCCAGTGACAGCTTTTATGGCATTTCAGCTCAGTTTCTGAACAGGAGCACTTGGCCAGCCCAGAGCTGGTGACAGCTCTTTGCTGCTTGTCAGAGACGAACCTGACAAGCAAGGGCAGATGAGAAGGTTCAGCTACAAGGTTTTTACTGAACCTAAGCCAAGATTTCTGAACTGTGATTTGATGCTTTATCTGGTCAGAACAGTCAGTTCAAGATTTCAACCTATACAACAAGACAGCCTGAAAAGTAGGCAACAGTCCCTGACAGCTCATTCTTTAAGACTATACTTTGATTTGTCCTATACAGAAAATATTTACCTGGAGAATACTGAGCAACATGTATTCTAAACAGTGGGGCTACAATCTTTGCCTTATTGTTTTCTGTGTTGCACAGGTTCTCCAGCAAATCTAATTTAACTCTTGAGATAATTTTCCTCCTTTCCTATTTTTCCCTGCCCATGAATTTCAGTTATAAGTTGCAGACACTGTGTAGAGAAGTTCCAGAGTGCTGCTGAGCACCAGTGGGTTTATTTCAACCTCTGGGTTGTAATCCAGACAGACGTCTAAGAAAGATGATTTATTGCAACCATCAGGCCTTTGCCATGACATTTATAGAAATTATGAATCTCTGTCCAAACCATTTATTTCAGTTCTGCAGGTATTAAAAATCAACACAGAAACATACACCCTGAGGTGCTTCTTGCATTTTGAATGGAAATTGTTACTGTGACAAAGATGAGATTTCAATTCCACCATCAACAAACACACCTTGAACATTTTTTCTTGTGAACACAGACTCCAAGCCAGAGCCAGGACTGAGGGAGAAAATCATGTTTCACAATAGTGTGTCTCTGTTGACATGGATACAAAAGTGACATGTGTGGAACTATCTGTGGTGAGCCTCCTAAATGATTAAAATACAGATGTGTCTTTCATCTTATGGTGAAAGGATATTACCTCTACACTGAGCAGCTTTTACACATATGCCCCTTGCACTGTTGTACTAAATATCATCTGTTCAGCCCTGTTTTAGTCAGCAGCCAAATCTCTCTTTTCCCTTTAAGAGTGGTGGATCACAGGTATCTGCACACAGCAGCTTTCACTGCTGGCCTCATATTGCGGCTGACTCACAGGACTACACCCTCATATTTATCCCTTCCCATATGTTTTCACTCTTGCAGAGGGCTTCTCCAGCTTCAGACAAGGAAGATCCAGATGTCTCCAAAGCAGCTCTCCACCAACAGTGGTGTCTAATTTTGAATATTCAGAAATTTAAAGAAAACTATAGCAATATCTTATACCACTGAATAGTTTATATTTTCAAGTCCATCCTCAAAAAACCCTGCCTATCTCTACCCATGACATTGCAGCTCTCACAGGAAAAGGGATTCTCTATTCATTAGTCCCCCATGCCCTCCTCCTGGAAGCTTCTCATCAGCAAAGCATTATATTAACATTTCTTTTCAAGGAGGAACAAGAGGATGTAGAAGGTAATCTCTCTCCTTTATTTGAAATTCTGCCATCTTATATACTGGCTACACAAAACGTGGTTTGAAAGGCAGCACTGGGAACAATTACTGGTGCTTGCAGGTGTGAAATCAAATATTTCAGACTGATGAATACCAGCACCACATGGGCAATGTATCCTGACTTACTGTATATAGAATTCAGTTTTCTTAAAATATACATTTTGCATTTGCACCCTCAAAACCAAGGGTTTACAAAAATCTTAGGATAGCTTTAAATCAAAATGAGGGAATATTCACAGTCTAAAGATGCAGCCTGCATAAGAAAAGAATCTTCTTGCATGAATTCTTTCCTTTTTGTCTACTGCCTTTACCTTGTTATCCAAGATGTCTATTTCTGAGTCCTTATGTTCACTTTAGATTCACTTACACCTTTGCTTCCCAGGTGCAATTAATTTTGAGCATTAGTCCCCACATTGGTGGCTAAGAAACACTTATTTTAATTGTGTGAGAGACTTACTCCTTTACATCTTAGTCATCTAATCAATCAGCAGATGACAATAGGAATATTGTCAAAACCAAAACTATATTATTTTAATCCATATGAAATCTAATTAACAGGTGAACTATTTATAAGTTACCTGTGCTAAAAAAATATCAAATTTTCATAAGGAATATTCAACATTTAAAGCACAAAGTATCAGGAAAACCCAAAGTATACCCAAATATATGAACAGATCAACACTATGGTGCTCAAGATAATTTTTTTTTGAGTGAGATTGTCTAAAGCAAGTCTAAAGAGTTGTTACTTTTGTCAGAGAAAAAACCCCAAAGTTCCTTAAAGTAAGACATCTCTATACTGCATGTTGTTCTAGATAAACTTGAATTAGGTAGCAATACAATATTAATCCCTTAGTTACTATTGTTTAGTAATTTTTAGTCCACCACTGAACACTCATACTTTATTTGCAGTTTCTGCCACTATATGCTTTTCTTGAATATTGACATGAAATTAATAAGACAGAATGAAAGACTTACCCCACAGTCCTATTTCCATAGGCAAGTCCATTATGAAACTCCAGTATTGTCAAGACATAGAGCTGTTAAAAGCTGAGTGACTGGAACACAACAACAGTTAGCACCTCTATCACAGCTCAGCCACAGCTTTTATGTTGTTGTCCATTGAATCTCTTCATCAATGTCAGTCTCCTCCAACAAAGAAACTTTCCACTCCTTTAGCACTAGAAATAATCAGGATTGTCTCCTTGTAAGACTCAGTAGTAATCTCCACATAGCCCAGCTCTTCCTGTATGAACACCCAGCAGTCCTGGGCCCTTGATGCCCAGGCAGTTTTTAGACTTCCACCCTGTTACAGCTCATCTTTATGGGAAAGTTGAGAATATAATTCCTGTTTCCAGAATAACATGAGATGGAACTGCATCCTCATTTTCTGTTTGCTCCTTACTGAATTCAATGGGGCAGATTATAGAGTATTTTTCTGAAGGATGTTTCTGAGTCAAGATGTTTCATTTGTATTAATGATGCTGAGTATGATAACTGCCAAATGGTCTAAAATATTTACTAACTATTTCCTCACAAAATATATACTGTGTTTCCCAGGTAATTTCCATGGAAGTTTTATATTTTACTAAAATGCATATATGCAAATGCTCCTGTAAACAGAAAAGAAAGTTACATATATAATAGCTAGAAATTAGCAAAAAGAAATTGTGCACGGGCCCCACATTGCTTTATAGACTTCAATACGTCTTTTAACCTTCTTTTACTGGTAGGATTAACTGTTTCACTTTCAAAGAGAAAAGAGGCTGGCTTAACAGGCAGTTCTGAGACACTGGAATATCTCTTACAATCACATTAGTAACTATAAAAAGAAAGACTAAGAAATCTTTTAAAACCCTGGGAACAAAGTTCATATCATCAAAACTTGGACTGTATTAAATGAGAAAACTTACAGAGGCAGTCTTAATCACTGTAGGCAAGGAATGTACCTCAGAGGACTTAAAAAGATTTTAATTGGATTCTTCTCAGTACTGCTTACAGAGAGGGAAAATCAGACACTGAGAGGCGCTCACTGAGGAGGCGGCCTGAATCATTATAGCTATGAGAAAAAAAACAACAAACATATATTAAAAATAATTTTAAAAAACAGAAAAAAAGTAGGAGAAACAGAAAAAGAGAAATGAACATAATTGCAGTTGGATGTAGAATAGGAAAGATAGTTTTGCTCACTGCTCAAAATGTACAGAATTTTGATTCCATTTAAATTGAGTTGGAAAAAACATCCTCAGATTTAAAACTCTTAATGAAAGTACACACAGCTAAATGTCACAGTTGTGAAGCCCACAGCATCATCACAGTCCTGAAGCTTGGAGGCAGCATGCCTGCATGCCTGCTGGCTGCTCAGAACAGGACTCTGGAATTAGGGTCCTAAGCAAGGACCAGCAAAAGAAGACACATTCCTGCCAGGAAAGATGATTTATTGCAGGAAATCTGTCTGGGACTCACTGAACAGAAGAAACTGGAATCAAATAGTTTAATGGAAATTTTTCAAACTANCCCCCCCGCCAGCCCCGCCACTATCTCTGTTTCTGGCACTGCACTAAGAAAGAAATACTATTAATTAGGTATACAAGTTTTCAACAGGAAAATTAATAACTCTGAAGACTATAATATCCTAGTAACATATGGCTAGTTAAGCAGAACATATCCATGACTCTTGGGTTTCCTTCTGTTGCACCATGGTTCCTCTAGGAGCACCTAGGTTCTGATAGATTGTCTAAGAGAAGTTACCCAACAAGTTTACAGAAATTCACTCCATGGGAGCAACAGGGGGCACTTCTGGCTTTCAGCCTGTTTCCTTTGATCTCCTTGCTTTCCCTATCCCTCTCATTTGCTGTGTGCTGCAACCTGAGAGAGGGAGTCACAGTGGTGAACAGCAAAGGATGATGGCAATGGAGCATTACCAGGCCTTACAGAGCACTCAGTGAGGATCTATTTCTCTTTGGCCTGACTCTTATTGCATTTAGCTGTTTTCTGAGCTCTTCCTTCCAGTATCAGCAACGTAAAAATCCACATGATGCAGAAGTCACCACATTAACTTTACTGTTAGTAGTTTTTTACAAAAGAGAGAACTTTTCCAGTGCCTTCTGGCTGTGTGCATTTTATCTCCTTTGAGATTTCCCCACTTCTACTCCAGAAACTCTTGAAGACTATTGTATTAAGAACTTCTTTGCATCTCTTGGTTTCTTTAATAGACTATTCCTGAAGCCTCAAACCTCTGGTTTATGTCTTACCTTTTGAGGGAAAGACACAGTTGAATTGAGCACAGATCTCACAGTCAGATATCTGGATTAATAGCCAGCACAGGACTGGAAGACTATTTTCAGAGTAAGAGTTTCTACCCAGATACAACATTCCAGGTTCAGCACACAACACTGCTTTTACAGAAGTGAACTCCCTGTTTCTGCCCATAGCTGGCAATTAACTCCCACTTTCCCCTTGTCATACATCAAAAGCACAGTGGTAGTTAGGATCAGAGGAAGAAAGACAGCAGACAGCTCAGTAGGGGCAGATGGACTCCAAAATGCAAACAATTTCCCTGTCAGAGTGTGACAATTTAGGGCTTTGCTACAGTTTCCATGGTAGTGCAGCAACCCCTGGACCAAGGCAGCCAAAGGGGGCTGGGCAATCGGAGACACAGCTCAAGAACAGCAAGTGGTGTGCCAGGAGACTGCTTCTCAAGGTGAGCCTGCAGAGGGGACAGACAATCGGCAGTGCTTGGCTCCAGCTTGAACAAGAGCACCCTTGAGGGGAAACCATAAAGGTGCTGTGATACGTCATGATGCAGTTATTCTCCTTTCTTAGTGTCAGGGGAAACTTGTTTTTTTCTTTCCACTGTCTTGTTCCCCAGCAAAGCCACCAGCAAAGAGCAGCCCCGTGCCCTGGGCTCACTCAGCAAACCCAGCATGGGTCTTACTCAGAAAAGTCGGGCACCAAGACTAGCAACCTTCCATTTATCATTCTATAGGAGCTATTTTGTTTATCTTTTGTTTGCATGTGGAGAACAGAGAGACAAAGGGTAGGAATGAGCTGCTCTTCTCTCTTTTGGAAAATTAAATGGTGTTTGAAAAGAAAACCCAGTTTGTGTCTTGTTATCAAAATCAATCATTTCCTTGCCTGTGGTAGATCCCACAGCCTAACAGTATTTATCTCAGAATAAGAATACAGTTCCTGACCTAAGAAAATACAAATTTGATAAAAACTTGTATGTTGAATTGAGAATCACCCCCTGATTAGCAATAAAATGTCACCTCAACTTTAAGTTGTCCTGAACCAAAAAAAGTCTGTGTCATTGCCAAGGTAAGAATTTTGTGCCTTGATTTATTTGCAACCAGACTACACAGACGCAGGAGCTGAGATGACAAACCCAAGTGAATAGCCAGGTGTATGGAAAAGCACAAGGAGATACCTTAAGACAAATGAGAAGTGAGATTCAGGGCACCTTCATGCACTCTTAAAATAAAATTTTGATGAAATTATGGTGCATAAGTACAAAAAAAAAATCTTTCTGGAAAACACAGTCATTTACAGTCACCTTCTCCCTGACCCACTTAAAGCTCCTGAGGCAATTGCCTGTCAGCACGAGATTTGTCTGGGCAGCTAGCCCCAGTGCCTGAGCACAAGCAAACCTCAAGTTGTAAGGCATTTTCTGCAGCATGCCTGACACAAAAGAACAGTCATGTACGAAGGCAGACAGAGTCATTCCTGAAATGGTGCTGCTGTTTTCATTAAAGTAATAGACACAGGATGGAAGTGCCCTATTCAATTCCTGTCTTACCTTCAGGACATTCAAAACTCTATTCCACTTCCAACCATTGCTTCGTCTCTCTTCACCCTGTGTGCTGAACACCAGCTGCTTTGCAGGCAAGAAACGAAAGGTTCCTGAACAAGAAGGAGAGGAACAAAGAGGAGGCTGCCTCTCTACCAAGCAATACTTCTGTGACAAATTCAATTCCATGGCTATCTAATATAAAATTTGTCTAAAAAAAAATCTTAGGTGATGGCTGTTGGACTTTTTCAGTGACAAGTACCTATTTCTCAGGAATGCAGCACCTGTGTCTGGGACGACCCAGTATCTGCTCCTGGATCTAGACCACCCGAAGTAGGAAACTGGAAAAAATACAGAAAGGATCATACTCATTCTTCTGGGCACTCTACCCACCAGGTACGAAATGTCAACAGCTTAGAATAGTCCTATGTCAGACAAAGTGCAATCAACATCTGGGTGGATGCATATCATCTCTGCAAAGTAAAATAAAGCTATGACTAGTCAATCCTCATTATTTATAATGTTCCAACAATGAAGAAAGAGAAAGTATGTTTCCCAGTAAATTTCCAAAGTATAATAAGTATCTGAATATCTGCCAGAATAACTTGACAGCTATTTATAGAATTTTTCCTGAGTAGTATCAGAAGGTGGTGGACTATACAATTAAGTGTACATATTTACTTATCTACACTCAAAATTCCTGTTAGTGTACATGAATATTTATGCTTATCTTTGAAATGGTCTCTTGCCTGAAATGTCTTGCCACAGCTGTCATGGGGTACAAGCTTTCCTGCTTCAGAGTCTTGCATGTATAAACTCAGTGATACTTTTTAAAGTGGTATGGTTTTCATACATACCATACTACATATATATGTACAGCATATGCAATTTACATCTATCCATATGTATATCTTTATGGAAGCAGGTAGCTGTCTCTGAAAAGACTCTATGGCAAAGTCAGCACAAGAACTGTGACTTCTCTAGTTATAAATAGACCTACAAATAGACCAATCAACTATTGGGGTTTTTTTAAATTTTCAATTAATTTACTTAGTCACCAAATAAAAGTTCATTACATGGTATAGTCTAGATCATTCACTTTTTTTTTT
>VYZT01060723.1:15447-36383 GCA_013400735.1 Pomatostomus ruficeps | reverse complement strand
GTATAGTCTAGATCATTCCCTTTTTTTTTTTTTTTTGGTAGCTTTTGTCTCATAAAGATAATTGGTGAATTGGGTTACAAATACAGTAAACCAATTTTATGATCTTTTATTCAGTCTTAAGGTGACCTTGCACTGGGCCTTGTTGAATTTCATGATGTTCACATTGTCCAGCTCCTCAAGCCTGTCAAGGTCCCTCTGGATGGCACCCTCAACAGCACCTCTCAGCTTGATGTCATATTCAGACTTACTTCTCAATCTGACAGTCTATTACATTAATAAAGATACTGGTCCCAGTACAGAACCCTGAGGGACACCCCTTGTTATTGATCTTTATTTGGACATTGAGTCACTGACTGCAATGGTTTGGACGGTACCATTCAGGCAATTCGTTATTCATCTAACAGTCTACCCATCAGACCCGTATCTCTCCAATTTAGAGACAAGGATGTTGCATGGGATTATGTGAAAGATTTAACAGAGGTCAAGGTAGATGAATGATTTTGTTGCTATGAAAACAGAAAGACAGTGTTCTCTTATGAATTGTTTTTCCTCCATTGGTTCATTATTATGTATCTTTTTAGGCTTTTCTCTCAGTTTATTGAGCGACCTATGTAAAGTTGTAAGTAATGAGAAAACCCCCCAAGGAATGTATATCAGTATATGACAAACAAATGCTCCTGCTTACTAGGTGTGTGCAAACCAGAAGCTTGACTGAGATTTAACAGTTCCACTACAAGTATCTCAGTTTACAGAAAGTGGGGCAGTTACCACTGAATTTGGTAGTACTGATTAGAGATGGTCCAGCTCTTGCTACCAGTTGACCAAAACATGCAATTCTCTTTGGCTGATGAGTAAAACAAATTGTCTAAAAAGGCTGCACTAAGCACTGAAACTATTCTCACATTCACTCGCAGATCTTACTTTTAAACACTGGCATAAAATTAACTTGCGGGTGAAATGTGTTTGCTTAAGCACAGTAATTCTTATCTTCATACAGGCAGGCCTATCACCTTTAGTGGGAGTGCTCAAATACTGTATTAAAGTTAAGAGTCTTCCATTGTCTTTTGCCTAGCCTGTGTGTTAGACCTCAGAACTGAGTGCCTCAGTTCTCTTCAGCACTGCACAAATCTTGTATCAAAGCAAATACACAGATACAGAGCAAATACTAGACAGTATATCAATGACATCAATCCAGTAAGATTCTGTGAAGAAGTAAGCATTAGAGTCAAATCTTCAGCTTGGAAATCAGATTGTCATGATGCCAGGACAGTTTATTTCTACATGCTTTGTGGTTGTCTTTCTGGAGAAAAAAATAGGAGAAAAATACCGATTGTATTTTGAAATTTTTAATAATCTTTAAAAACCATGAAGTGAATTGAAAACCAAGTAAAAGTTTCTTGTTGTATAGAAAATAGGCAACTATAATTGCCAAAATTTGAAAAATATTAATAAAACCCAGTGTTGAGACATAAAAAGGCACACACACCTGGACTGGATTTCACTAGATCAGAAACTATCTGTCTTCTAGAACACATATCAACTGCTGCTTTAATTAAAGTTACACGAAGCATGTGCTGTCTCAATTATGAGTTACTAGGGAATATTATTTAAATTACGTAGTTCGTAAACTTAGTAAGATTGAAATGTTTAATAAAAATAGCACTTGTTCTAAAATAACACACCTCTTTTTATGATTCCTTGAATTTCCCTCTATATTGCATCTTTTTATAAAATAAAGGTTGTTTCACATTCATCAGAATTAATGAAAACTTGCCTCTTTTCCCTTATATAATGAGAATCCATGTTTTATTTATAGTATGAGTAAGAAGGCACAAGTAACAGGACTAAATTTTTGCCTTAGGGAAAATATGCAGAACTCTAAGAAAAAAGGTTGTTTCTACATAGTATTAAACAAGCTGGTGTTGAGTAAGTTAGCAGTTATTTAAAAAGTTATAAGTTTCAGTTATTAAAACAATACTAAATGTACATTTTAAACTATCAAAACCTGTAAAAATGAGTTTGCTTTCAATATGAAAACTCCCCTGTGTCACAAGTCAACAAATAAGGTTTCAAAGGAAATCCTGTCAGTAAGCCAGAGCAGAATCTCAGGACCTTTCTTACAGATATTCATTCATTAAAATAAGGAATTCTGTGAATGCAAAAGAGAGCTATATGGTGGAGTGAGAAGTGTTCAAAACAAAATCCCTCAGGTCAAGAATGAAAAGCAAAGAGACATCTCTCAGCTACCTCAGAACAGTCTGAACAAAAAATTCTCATCTATAGAAAAAGAAAAAATAAAGTGTTGTGTTGACCTTGTACTTGCTAACAACTCTATGTTCTAGCCAAAATCCCCATGTGTTTGGGTTTCTCCTTGACACTGCATTTTTCACAAGGGACAACTTTGGGTCTTTTGCCGGTAAGATAAATTTATTCTCCTGTTTCCTTACCTTGCTTTAAAATGGATGTGTCTTCCTCAGTGATGATTCACATCGATAACTGAAAGGACTCTGAAGCCATTGGTCTTAGTGGTGTATCACACACACTTAAGTCCTTCAGATTTTTCATTATGAAAGTGACAGTGTATGAAGTAAAATCAGAAAAGGATAATTTTTGCTTTTCAATTTTCAGAAGCCCTTAAGAGAGAACAAACTTTGTTCCATTTATCTGTTGGAGTAAGGAAACAGAAAGAAAATATCTTGAGGATCACTTGATATTGACTTTGGATTTTCACGGAATGCTTTTACAGCCAAAAAATCTGTACGTATTAGAGTGATATAATGAAGAGGAGCAAGACAAGTTGCTATTAACTGTACAACAACAAAAACAGTTCTTGTCTGTCACTGATAACAGCCATATAACATGGGATAATTAGTACCATAGGGTCTATTTAAAAACATTAAAATTAAAGTGTAAAGTCTCTAAGTATTTAATATCTTTCATTAGACCAAGTTTACACATACATCAAAGGTATTTCTGATAAAGTATTTGAATTCCTAACAGGTAAAGCCATACTCTTGACATATGATAAACTTTTAGTGATGCTACACTGTCACATACAAAGTAAATCTAAAAGATCTCCTTTTGTGAAGTGACTAAAAAGACACTTGTGGTGCAACACAGCCCAGGTCTGTCTTCAGATCTCATCTACCCAAAATAGTCGTGGCAAATATCTTCAGGAGCCTAAATCAGACCTTTAATCTTCTGCCTGTTTTAATTAGTCAGTGCAGGGAAGTATGTTCACGAAAAAAAAATTAAAAGGAGAGGTCTACTGTAGAAAATCCCTAAGGTGACCGTTTTGAAGAGGTGAACAACTTTCCATTGATTTTGAAGAGAATCAAGGAAAACACACCAGTTAATTTACATTACTAAGTTCAGCTGTCAGGGGCATTAATATCTTCAAAATTTTATTCATTCATTTTTACAGCTACAATACTTCTGCAAGTTGGGGTATGTTGTGGATGACTTCCTATCACCTGAAGTCTGATGCACACTCCTGTTAATCTACTTGGTGCTGAAAGGATGAGAGCTCTCCCTAGAGTTTCAGCCATACGAGCACCCTCATTATTGCAAGTAGCCTGAAATCAGTGGTAGCAGTGGCAGAAAATTCTAGCTAAATAAAATAACCTCCTTGTGTCTATTTTTTGAAATAGTTCGCAGTCTTTATAGCTCTTTCTACATACTAGAGGACAGTTTAGATGCATTTCTTTCAAAGAACCATAAATCAATATATAACTGGCTTATTAACTCATCTAACATAATTAATAGACTCTTTCAATTTCAGCTTATTTTATTAAAAATATTAGGGCTATTCTAGTCTGCTGAGTAAAGCAGACAAACTGACCAGTGTAGCTAGCTTCAGAAATTGAACAGCAGTGATCACATTTTACAATGTTAAACTGTCAATGATATCACATTTTTCCTGTCCATTGCTGACTGTTTTTCCATTTTTAATAGGTGTTGTGGTTTTAGTAGTAGAGAGGACACTATAAAGATGGCTCTTGTGAAAAGTTTTTAGAATGCTTCATCATTTCCAGCAGAGTCAATCTCTGATGGCTCTGAAAATGATAGACATACCACTGGTCATGTCTGGGCTAATTAGAAAAGCTAGTTACGCCTCTGTGATGACATATTTAAGGAAAAATCAAAACAAAGTGTACACGCAACTACTTGTAGTTAAAAAAAGAGAAGAATGTGAGAACATGTGAAAGAAAACAACATGAAGACACCAAAGTCAGTGGAAAAAGAGAGGGAGGAGGTGCTTTAAGCTCTAGAGTTGCAATTCCTCTGCAGGCCGTGGTGAGCCCATGGTGAGGTGGGCTGTCCTCCCTGCAGTGCATGGGGTCTATGAGGGATGCAGAGCCACCCGCAGTTTGTGGGTGAGGTGCCAACGTTGGAGTGGGGAGATGTCGGAAGCCTCAGCAGCCATAGAAGCCAGAAGAAGCTGCAATAACTGTAAATACCAGAAGAAGCCGTAGCAAGTGCAACCCAATCAGAGACAAAAACTGAGATAAAAATCCCACAATTTGTGGAGGAGGTAACCACGCTAGAGCAAGTAGATGTCGGAGGAAACTGCAGTCCGGGTGGGAGACCCGGTTGGAGAGAGAGGGGCCTCCTGCTTCCACGCTGGAGCAGTTTGTCCTTAGAGGACTGCATCCCGTGGAGGAGTAAAACCCACGCCATAGAAGTTCACAAAGAACTGTCTCTCGTAAGAGAGACCCCATGGCAAATGTAGAAGAAAAAAACTCCTCTCCCTAAACAAAAGAAAAAGATCCTGAAAATAGACTAACCTGAAACCCCACACCCTGCCCCCCCTCGCACTGTTGGTGGGAGGAAGGGAGGGGTAGGGAGGGAAAAAGAATGGTGTCTTTTAAAAGTTTAGTTTACTTCTCATATCCGCCTTCTAACTCTAGTAGTAATAAATTTCACTTTACAACTTAAGTTGAACCTAGTTTGTCCTTAGAGCGTTTTCTCCCAGTTCCTTATCTCAACTCATAAACCTTTAAGTTAATTCCCTAGAGTTTTTTTTTTCCCCCTCTCCTTCCCTCCTCTGCTCAGCTGTGGCAGGGGAGGGACCGAGTGAGCAGCTTCCATGAGTGCCTGGCACTTAACCAGTGTCAAACCATGACAACAGGGTATAGTCTTTTTATAGGACTACCAAGATCTAATGTTTAGCATTTCATGATTGGACTATGCAGTTCCAGGTCACCAGTAGCTTATTATTCTGTGGTGGTTGAGTAAAGAGAGCCTTTGGCACTCTCTGTGTCTCTCATTACCATTTCTAATTGCTCCACACAGCCTGGAACTGCTGAGCAGTATGACTCTGAGCCATGCTGCCTTTTGATCGCTGTTTGGACTCTCACTATGTTCGTTGTCTGAGCATGACTCTCTTTGCAAGAAGTGATTTATCATTGCTACCCTCTCACACAGAGAGAGGTGCAGCAGCCACTGTAGTCAGGTTTAAGCTGTTCAGAGAGACACTTTGAATCTGAAGAGATTCAAGAAATGGATGCAAAATCTCCGATGTATTAGATGTGCACGTTTTGTCTTTTTTTGAATTACACTAGATTTGGAAAAAGTTGGAAAAAGAAAATGTCTGATCTAAGTGTGCCCCATTTCCAGAGGAATTTTCAGTGTTCTGTAGTATACACTGGCCAGTATTTTCAAGACTGGCTCGTATATTGATTTTATGTATGAAAAATTTAAGTGGGCATAAACCAGGGCAAAAAGCAAAACATATCAAAACAAAAATCAGACAAGATTCTCATTTTATTTATGGTCAAAGAAGATTTTGACAATTTGTTTTCCTAAGAAATGTAGCTAATATGGAATTATATTCCTCAAAGTTCCTGCTTGGAAGAGCAGAATTTTCAACTATATGGGAATGCTAATTTACAGACTTTTATTTTAAAATTTTATTGTGTTCATCCATGCTGAAACTACAGTGTATTTGCAATGACCCATGAGATTACAAGCTTATGCAGCAGTTGAAATATCTTCATTATAAGTAAAACAATAGAGAACCCCAGTGCTGAAAAAAAACCCCACAGTCATTTAATATCAAATTGAAATACAAAAGAACGTACTTACTCAGTATCTCTTCTGAAAATTATCAGAGTTGAACCTTTTTTGCACACAAGCAATAGCTTGCAGTAACACCTTCAGGTACAACCCATTATACCAATATACAGAAAATTCACCCAACCTAACAGAGTTTGCATATACAAATCCAGAAGCAGAAGCACCTGTCTGCTTAAAAATCTTGAGCTAAAACATAAATGCATTCTTAGAAAATTCTGACCTAAAGTTTTTGCCAGTTTGACAGGTGAAAATTAATGCTATAGAGAGATTTATCATGGTATTCAGGAAATATTTTGCTTTTGCTTGAGGTGATAAAGGGAAGTCTGATTTCCTGTGTATAGTACCCATACCACTGATAACACCAGCTTAGACATTTCTCAGAACAGTTAAGTCACCAGTGTGGTCTCCCTGCACAGCTGGCTCTTCATATTCCTAGCATTCAGGACACAGAAAAAACACCAGAAAAAAGCTGCCAGAGGTGTTCCAGAGGCATGGGTTTTGAAGGTGAAGATTATTATTAATATGGAAATACATTGACCATACATTGAAGGGAGAAGGATGTAGCATTTTAGATTATTTTTTGCATTAAAAGTTAGGCAACAAGTAATGTGGAAGAATGGTTGGCTATTCAACAATGGTTATATAATTATTAATGTTTTTCTTAATGTTTATTCCCTCTCTATACAATGTATAAAGCTAAACCGCTTACATATTTTTACTGAGTAAATTGCTAATAGACTGCTTGTCCCTCATAAATGATTTGAATTAAAATATCACTTTAAAATTTTTGTATTTTGGATTATATTTTATTAGACACTTGATTAACTTCTTCAGAAACAATTATAAGTATAATTATATTAAACTGAATTAACTGAAATCATGTACCTTCTTCAAAGAAATCATGCTGAGAGTTGCAGTATAACTTTAAGGTTGCTCTGATATGCAAGGAGGTAATAATATATATTTGTAATGCCCTTATTTCACAAGTTAAAATATTCTCTCAATCCAGAATAAAAAGAAACTGGTTTAGGATAATTATAATTTGATTGGGATATGAACTTTGATTTGTCCTTTGTGGGATTTCCTTAAAAAATGTTTTGTTATTTCACATTGCAGAAGAAAAAATCCCCCCAAAAAACAGGTTTACTTTTGTTAACCTAAGAGATAATTTGAAATCTATTATTATTATTATATGTCAATTATATGTCACATTCCTAAATATATGCATTTTGTTGTCTGTGCAGACAGTAATCTGATTTAGTTGCAGGGTAAATTTGCATAAATCTGTAGACTGAGAATTACACGGGAGGACTGCATTAAGTTGATTTTTTAAAAAAAATTGTTTATATTCTGTTAAAGAGACATTAATTTGACAAATGCAGTCAGTTCTTTGGATGCAAGCAGTGAGACTTGGCACTTGTTTTCTGCTATGAAATATTTACCCTCAATTGCTATCTAAATATGTTTTATGTTGCATCTTATACACATTTCCAATAAACTGTCTGTTTGATTGTGTAGACTACACCCATCAGCATGGGGTGTGAATGTTTAATGAGTTTCTAATGTCCACAAATCAACTGATCAAAGGAAAGAGCTAGAGAAGATAATATTTTAACTCCAAATATAGTGATTATATTAGAAAAAATACAAAGAGATAAAATACAGAGCAGTACACGCAGTGCTTCAGCAGAGCAATATATAAAGGGACATCGACAAATAACAACTCAAGTACAAACGAATATTTCATGTGTTGCCTGGAAGTCCTCTCTTGAAGCCTAATGCTCCAAAGGATGAAAACGTCCTTTAGTACAACCATTTTACCTCAGCCTCTATACATCCATAGCTCCTTGCTACTGATGTGTAAGACACCACAGTGATCAAAAAGAAGTTGGCAATGACTAGCTTTGCACGTAACTCCTGGCACCAGGAACAGAAAAGTTTAAGTATAGGCATCAGGGATTGATTGATTGATGTGCCATAATGAGCTAGCTGGCATGTTTATCAACACTATGGAAAGAATATTGTTACAGCATCTGAGGCTCTGGAGTCTAGAGCCTGAAAGGAAGGCCATTACAGAAAAAAATGTAACATACAGTATCATTTAATGACTGGGCTGCTCTGGAAGGAGATAATAAAATCATTTACAAACTAGCTCATCAATGTGTTCCTTCAAAAATTATTTTTTTTTTGCTTCTCAGAAATACAGATCTCTAAGGTCTGACAGGCATCATTAACTCTTCAAAATCAGTCAGGTAAGGTGGTCAGAGGGGTAAGCAATAAAGGCTGTTTGAAGAACTGATAAATGCCAGAAGCCAGGTACCAGCAGACAGTTAAAAGAGGGCTGCAAGGCATTGATCAGAAATTCTCTTTGTTCTTTTATCAATGGCAGAGTTAACAATGCCATCTGACTACAGTGTGTGCACTCAGTAGGAATAATTGCTCCAAAAGCCCATCTTAAAGAAATACAATCAGGAACAGTATTAATATGTAGTGATTTTGTCCTTATGAGGTCATAAGTACAGATCATAATGTTTTTGAACATCACCATTGACTCTTTCACAACAAAACAAAGAAATAGCTCATTAGATATAAGAATCTGAAAAAAATGCTGGGAGGAAACGTTCATTTTAAGAAATAGCTTGTAGTTAATTTATGTTGGTTTATATCTATTTGTTTTCTTCTCTTAAATCACAGGACTTGAACCAAAGCAATTTATGTTGATACCTGCCTTTCACTTGGCAGAAGTCATTCTCCCTCCTTTCTTTAACTTAGGAAGTAAATATTCCTCAACAGCTGTAGTTTTGACTTTGACAAAATTTAAGGTTTTTTTATTTGTGTCCCCCAAACTGTCCTGGGACTGTAAAATTATTTGAGAACTGAAAGTAAGAATACATTTTAACAAGGTATTTTAACAATACTTTTTTTACTAAGCTTCTGAGTCTGAACAACTTTCTTGAAATAGGACTGTGAATTCAGACTTAAACTTTGCAAAGTGACCTTTTGATTTAACCAAGCAAAATTAAAACCCCATTTCAGACTGCCAAACTCCACTTTCTGGTGTTTCTGAGGATTCCATCTAAATGTTAGGGTTTGAGGCCATGTCTTGTTTTCCTTTCATGGTATAATACTGAAACACAGCGTTTAAAAATTCAATGAAAAATAGAGATTAAACAGTGAAGCATTAGGATTTTATTAAAGAGTTAATTTATTAAAATTAGTTAAAATAGACAAGCAGGCCAAGCCAGCTGAACTTAATTAACTAAGGTGATAATTAGCTAGAGAATTAAGCTTGGAATTTATAGTGATTGATTATCTTGCTATGTTGTTTGTTCAGCTGTGCTTGCGCTTAGCAGATCTAAAGAAATGTAGACAATAACTAATTTTTCAATTAAAAATCCCATTTAGAGAAGATGAAGGGAAGAACTAGAAGTCTTCCAGGGACCCTATCAATCAATATGACCCAGAAAGGTAGAAAAGTCAAAGCAAGGTAGAGGAAAATTACTTCATCTTCAACGCCCCTCCTCAATTCACAAGACCACCGACCCATTTCAAAAGACTGAATGCGCATGCTTAATTAGTTTTCAGCTCATTACCACACGAAGCAGGGAGTGAGAGGTGGCAATATTATGAATATGTATTTGTACTGAATTTCTGTAGATAAATAGACCTTTTAATGATATGCGATTTTGCTCTGTGTATTAGGAAGCTATTCCACGCAGCACCCGGCCGTCAATAAACATACACTTTCTAACCTTGTTAGAGAGTCTTGTCCATCTCAGTTGGGTATCTATATTAGATCTATACCCATATTTTAGTAAATCAATACAGTGTGAATCTGATACCTCTAAATCATAACCCTTAGAGTTCACCGTCAGGTGGGCAATGCCTGTTAAAACTTGCTAAAGTTAAACTGCCATAGTGACCACATCAGTGATACTAAATCACCAGAAAATATGCCCAGCAAGCCACAAACAGAAATTTGAAAGACTCAGTTCAATTGATAAAAAAAGAAATGTAAAATGTGTGTCCTTAATTGTGTACCTTATATAAATTTATTTCAGAAAGCATTAATTACATTCACATCTGATGTTCAAACAACCCAGCATTGCCTTTAAAATATTTAATTACCCTTTTTTGTCTATTTAAATATGAATATTTTTATTGTATATTTATTTCTCTCAGATATTGCTTTCCAAGTTCTAAGTTGATTTCTACAATATTTAGTTTATCAAAATAGAGGTAGGAGAAAAATCTGCATATTTTCTGTGAAATTAGGCTCCTTTTTTCAATAGGCCAAATTTTATGCTGAATTTAATAATATAATACCAAAAGCATTTTAGGATTTTCACTGGCTTCAAATCAAAACTATATTAATCTTTGGAGGCAGAGGTCCAGACTCCTATTATGCTGAACACGCAGCTGCGGTTTAACAAACACATAATAAATGTTTTTTCCTACCCAGCATAAACAAGGTCACTTCAAAATGAAATATCTGAGGTAGATTTAACCCCTACATAAAGTCATGCTGAAAATTATTTGCCTTTCTGTGACAGAAGGATAGTACTGCATTAAAGAAATTAAACCATAAACCATATACTCAATAGAATTAAGATTGCAAGGTATTTCAGGCTGCCCTTGAAGACTGTACACTAAATACAACTGAATGCCTCAGCCTAATTGGGGCTGCAGTCAGTCATTGTGAAGCTCAGAAATGGATAGTGTGTCTCACCTTAGTCCCTTAAGAATAAATTTGTATCTGTCAATGGCATACAGCTAATTAGGGTACAAAATCCTTTTTCTGAATAAAACTACTTCTGGAAAATCCTGTCCCTCACTGTTGACAATGGATGTAGAATGGCCGTTGTCAGCAATCTAACAAGAACCCTGGACTGAGGAAGGTAAACAGAGGTGAGCCAAGTGCAGTGGGAAAAGGTGTACACAGAAGGATGATTTCAGGCTGCTAATTACAACGGGGCATTACAGCCCCCGTGCCCTTAGTATGCTCCTGAGGGCTGTCCCAGGGAAATCATCCCAATCTAATAACTTCAAGCCCACAGCACAGGCCACTCTGATATCCTGAACACATGCCCTTCCTACTAACAGCCTTCAACTTCTGCACTGATGTCACTGCACCAGCATGTAAAGTCAAGCTCGTTAGTAAACTCCAAAGTATGAGGAGGAACATGACCTTCTATGGAGGCCTCAGGGAGTCTCCAGGAAAAGCTCCACTGCCAGTGACAGAACCATGATGATATCACCACAGGAAAATCAGCTCTAAACAAGGGCTTAGAGGTGTATTAATGTGCCTGTAGCAATAAGAGAACACAACTGCATTACTGGAGGCAAAATTTAAGTTTTGCTTTCTCAAAGCCGTTCTGCACTACATTATCAGCACCAGAAACTGCACCACCCGCCAGAGATTCAGTCCATGACTTCAGGTGGGAATGCTCTTTGCTTTTAAAGGTTAAGGTGGTAGAACTAGTAAAAATAAACAACAGAAAGTGTCCAAAGGGTTATTCTTCCAATAAATATTGTAGTTTTTGGTAAACAATAAAATCTTTTCATAATACATTAATGCTTTCAAAATACAATGCTTTCCAGGAAGGAGTATATTATTGGGCAAAAAGTTCTTTAGTGGATCTACATAGTTTAGTTCCTAGGATTTTAAATCATGCGTGGTATTCCTCAATCTATTGAATCTCCATAAGTATTAGGAAAATGTGTTAAATTCTGAGACCTAATTTTTGGCAATTGTTTGGCTGTTGTTTGCTATGAGTTCAGAGCAATAATACAGTTGCTAGTACAGAATGGTATTAGTAATAGAAACACCACTGTTCATCATACTTCTCTAGAAAACAGACCTTGACAAACCAATTTAGTTTCTTCTTTTCCTAAGTACACTGGTTTAATAACAGTTTCTAATAACAGTAGTTATTTTTTAAGATATCTCAGAATTTTATAGGAGGCTTCTCTTAACTTGAAAAGCAGCTTAAGAATGTAAGATTGATGGCAGTCTTCATTGCTGAAGTAATTTCAGAGTTCTGTGGATGCGGGTTATTAAAAGTGAGGCTCAATCAAGAGCAAATGAGCATTGTAGACATAAACTAGATTAAAACTTGATTGACTGATAGGTTTCAAGATGCAAATATAAAGGGAAATCTTAGAGAATGAACATCCTGCTGGGCTCTGCAAGGCTGAGTTCTTGGCTGTATTCTGTGCAACATTTTTTGTCACTGTTTGTGAGAAAACAAAAAGCCCTAATTAATGTTGTTTGTAGATGCCATAAATATTGTAAAAAATAGAAAAATCTTGGAAAGTATTAGAAGTGCATAATGAACATTAACTCCTATTTCAAAAGAAGCAATGCATTCCTCTGCTACATAACTATAATAAATTGGATCAGAAAGTTCATAGTCCCTTTGCTCTTGGTAGCAAAAGCAGATGAATTGCCTAGTAATGCAATTTTTTCTGGTGTCCACAGTCCCAAAACTATGTTAATAAATTGAAGGATACAAGAAGATGTATGGAATAACTTAAATTAAATAAACATAATAATTATTCTCTCCAATAATTATTATTCAAAGGTATTTAGCTTGATAAAAAGAATCAGTAGCTGCATGAAAAACAGGAAATATACAAGAGAGGGCTATTTAGTCAGATTGACATATACCTAAAATCCAACTACTACCTGAAATGGAAAAAAAAATCAGTCTAAACATATTCTATCAAAGAATAGGACACATATTTCTGACAGGGAGAGTCATCAGAAAAAGCATCACTCGACCAAAGACTTTTGAAGTTCCCCTGAACTAGATGTGTTTCAGTCCAAACTGGACAATTAAAAAAAATGTCTGTGTTCTTCTGCAAACAAATTAGTTCATGGGCCACCTGTAGCACATGCGTTCGAGGGTACTGACTGATCCCAGGGTTTCTCAGGTAGCCTAATAGAAATCTGCAAGGTACAGGTACTACACAGGATAACTATGCCCTCAACAGTTATACACCACTTTTAAATACTGATGCAAGTACATGGCAAATGAAGACCTTCAGTGCTTATTCTCCAGGAAAGAAAATGTGATCTGAATTAGCTGAGTAGCATCTCTAGGCAATTCACTTTTGAGGACTTATTCTTTGTTCAGTAGAGTGAAGAGAATATTTTGCACTACTTTTTATACCATTCAGGCAAGCCGAGTGCTGTTTAGCTGTTAAAGTACACAAAGCCATCTTTTCTAATACTTGGTGAAGGAGATTCCCTGGACCTAGAACAGAAAAAAGTCACTAGATGTTTTTGACACCTTTTGGACTTTTGATGGTTTTGACATCTTTTCATTGCCTACTGAAGCAGCCAAATTGTTTTTGATCTCAGTGGAATGAAATGTAACAATGTGAGGGGGAAAGCCTGTGCTGAAAATTATCTCTGCAGCAGTTTTATTTTCCTGTCTGTCTCGGTTTGGGAGACAAAGATGTTCAAGAGGAAATGCTCAGGGATGAGCACCTCCTCCCAAGGGAAAAGGGCTTCCCCTCTTCCTTCTGCCAATGAAACAAATTAACAACAGCAAATGAAAGTGGAGGAAAAAACCAAAAAACTATCTATTAACACAAAATGAAAGTGGGAGAAACAAAGAGAACAAAATGGAAAAAGGCTGCCTGCAAGGAGCCGATGGCACAGTGGGCGGAGCTGGTGGATCTTGGTGACTCCGCCTCCTCACTCATGGGCGTGGTGTTCCTCGCAGCTCGGACTGGCCTGGGCTACCCTGCCGGCCTGCTGGGACCACCCTGCAGGAGGCTCCCCGGGCTGGAGAGATGGGAAGGAGGGTAGGGAGGCCAGGGGGAGGGAAAGGAAAAGCAAACAAAACCTCTTTCAAACTAGCACATGACAGAGAGCCATTCTCTCATGAAGTCTTGGTTGAGAGCCGCCCACCTGCCGCCTCTCCAAGAGCCGTTGCCCCCCTTGGCCATGGGGCCAAGCCCCTTTTAGAGCCGCCTTGCACGTGCTGGTTCGCTTAAACCCACCCCTCGGGTCTGTCTTAAAGGTACAGTGGCAGTGGGCATTAAGCAGGCAGGGAAGGAATAAAGTGGTTTCATAATGTCAACCCAGGACACTGTCTATAGGGCTCACTGTCTCACTTTTTGGGCTTCACGTCCTTTATTAACTGCCTCAACATTCCTAGACCCCAGGTACTCATAATTAATAAAGATCACTGGAGAAATAAAAAGATTTGTGATTGAGTTTCTGTACTTTTCTCCAATATGTCAAAACAAAAGGAAGTTTTAGGTTATTTTAACAGATAGTAATCTCAAAATCAGCTTGAAACTATTCAATCCTTGACTTAAAGGCCTGCTACAATCACTGTAAGCAGCACTGCCATAATAGCAGTACCTCAATATACAAGTAAGATTGTTACTTGTAATTTTTGATTCATTTAAAAGAAAAATCTGAATTTTTTATTTAAAACAGAGCTAAGCATTGCAAGCAAGGGTTTTCCTGCTCATTTACTGCCTCAATAAATGAATATGCAGAGCACCATTTGAAATTCAGCTTTGATCACAATTGAAACACATTTAACAATTAGTATTTAATGATATAAAACCAAGTGTTGAAGGGTATATTTACTCAGAAATCTATACAGCAAAATCTCAATCTCTGCGTGGAAAAACACTGAAGAAGGATGAAGTCAAACTGTGAGAGTGGTTGGGAGGATGTCAATCTTGAAAAGGTTATCATTAATATATCTTCAAACTGCTTAAATTTCTGATAGGGATTATATGAGTTTGCTCCTGTTAAAAAAAAAAAAAAAGAGTCAACCTGGTGACCCAGAACCCTTCTTCTCTTCCTTGTGATATGTGGTGATTGTAGGGCAATTTTACTACTCAATAAAATAATCTGTGCCACTTTGCAGTTGCCAAGGGCAGACTTACTACAGCTGACAGAGTAAAGAAATCACTAAGTAGCTCAGTCTATTCCTCATTCTTTGTTATGTTTCCTTCTGCATCTAGTAAGAGAAGGAGAATCTTCTTACCCCTACTTTTGTTACTAATCTTTTTATGGAAAAGTTTTTCATTGTCTTTTACATCAGGAGTCAGATTAAGTTATATTTGGGCTTTGTTTATACTAATTTTCTCCCTACATAACCTCAGGGCATTCTCCAAAGGTCAATAGCTCTCCTTTTTTCCCTGAGTTTCAGCCAAACCTCCTAGGTTGTTTCCTCTTTACTGTAATCTATTTTCAGCAGTCATCTGGTGAGTTGAAGTTCTCCATGAGAACAAGAGCTAGTGATCTTGAGATTTCTCCCAGCTGTTATATAATATTTCATCTCCCTCTTCATCCTGGTTGAGTGGTCTCAACATTGATTCCTAGGCAGAACCAAGAAAGGACAGGGGCCTTGCATCCACAGCTTGGTGCTCTGGAATGTGTTTTGTCTTTCTGCCTATTAGGGCAGGGAAAAGTACTGGGAAAACTAGCTAGGAATACAATAATAGGCAACAGAGCTACAATATGTATGTAAAGAATAAAGAAAATGAATAAAAGAAAAAAACACGAAAATCAATTTGACATCAATAACAGACCCCTGCCTGCCTTGTTGGTCTTCTTCCTGATTTTACCTGTAAACACTCAACTCTGCTATCACCATTATTAATCTCTAGACAGCCAAAATACTCCCTGACATTTGGGACTAACCCACCACCCCTCCCTCCCTGCCTATCCCTTCTGAAGATTTTATAGTCATCCATTGCAGCATTCCAGTTGTGCAAGTCATCCCACCATGTTTCCATGAGGGCAACACTCCCCCACTGCACAATCCTGTGTTCATTGGAGTAAATGTACTTCAGTAGGGCTGCTGATCATGCCACGATTTTGGGAGGAGAAGCCCTAATTCCTATGTGACTGTTCTCAGATGCTTCTGTGGTTTCTAACAGACCAATAACACACATGTCTTCACTGTCCCTTTGTATCTTCATCCCTTGCCTCCACTGAGACAGCAGACTGAAGGACCTTGCTTTCACACAGTCCCCAAAATATTGTCATGCTGCAAATCAATCTTATCTCCAGCGAGCCTGGTTTTACCCCTTTCCCCCTTCCAATCGACTTTAGAGTTCTTTCCATGAGCCCTGCTGACTCCTGCACAAAGATCCTTTCCCACCTTTGAGACAGGTGTTCCCCACTGCTCACCATCTGGTCTGTAAAGAAATTAATGATAAAACTCTCCGGAATTCTGCTGGTGACACAAGGCTTGAAGCCAAGTTATACATCTGCTGAATCTTTCTGTTTCTTCCCTCACTGATCCCTGCAACTGAAAGCACACAGGAGAGCAGTGCTTGATCTGCTCTGCAGATTGTGCCAACATGGAAGCTGCTCGCCTCGGCAAGTGAGACACCTAATGAATCAGTCACTGATATTTCTGGTAATGTCAGCAATACACTAAAAATAAATCCTCCAAATCTTACAATCTTACATTATCTTGCAGATCTCTATGTCCTGTCAGGGCAGGGGGTCAATTAAGATCAATCACAAATCCATGGGAAGGTCCTCTTGTCATCTCGTGAAGCCTCTCTGCTCAGAGCACATCTAGCTAGATGAGATTATTCAGGGCAATTCCCAGTTGAGTTTTAAAAGTCTTCAGGACACGAAATCTTGTAACCGCTCTGAGCTGCCTGTTTCAGTGTTTGAACACTGCCACAGTGTTTTTTCCCCCCTTATATCAACCCAAAATTTCCCATATTTCCGTTTGTGTCCATTGACCTTTGCCCTTCCATTGTGAGAATCTCCATCTGTGTCTCTTTAATCAAGTAATTGTATACCATTATAAGGTGATTTTTTAATATTTTTTTTTTCCAGATGCAAGAGTGCACTGCTAATCATGTATAAATTTTGTCAATCAGGAGTGCTGGTCCTTTGTTTTAAAGTAACTTTCTAGCTGGACTGTTTTGCTGCATGGGATCCCCAGGGCAGAACTTTGCCTTGCTAAATTTCCTGAGGTTCAATTCAGTCCAGTTTTTACAGCTTGACCAGCTCCTTCTGAATATGAGCCCTGTCCTGCAATCTGGTAGCATCCTCAAATGTTCTGACCATCTGTCCCACCACCCATGCCATTAATACTGACATAAGGCAGGACTGACCCCTGAAGAGCATTGCTAGTCAATGGCTATTTGATATTTTACTTTTTAAATATATATTAACTATAATATCCAGGAATGCACCAGTAGGGTAGAATAAAATGAGGAACAAAATTTGTCTTGAAAGTGGAACAGCTGAAATCCCCAGTGTCTCATGTCTCTTTAATGTTTACATTGCTGTCAAATTGTTTTATCATTCCCTTATCTAAGAACTATCCCATCCCTTCCTGCACCCTCACTTTCCTTGGGCTCTGCAGCAGTGTGATTAATTTTTACACAAGAGTGTTTGAGGTTGCTTAAAAAGTCATGGTGAAATTTTTGGTGGAGAAATACCAAAGCAGTGGAGAGCAATTTGCAGAACTCTAGTTTGTAAAACTTTTAGGAATTTGCTAAGAAAATGAATTGTTTTGATTGTTGTTGCTATGGGGTCTTTTTTATTGCCTACTTAAATGAATGCTTTTCTGAAAGACAGGCTTCATCTGTATGTGTTATTTTTTCTCATCACGATTACCTGTACTCTGGGGTGCTTAACTTACATCACTCCCTATTATAAGTTCACTTTGACTGATATTCATATTATTTAAGTGTTACTTTTTTGTACTTTAGAATAAAGAGAGACTTAGTTTAATGGCAGTTTGACAGCTTTTCCTCCAAGCAACAAACTAAAATTGATCAAATCTACATTAAAACTTTTATCTGTGAATCATGTGGTATCCTGTAGGGAATACAGCTGGAATAAGTTGTGGTATATGAAAAATGCTGCATTCATAAGTAGATCATTCACACTAAACTTCCAGTTAGCTCCTTTTATCTGTGTGACTGGCTTCACTGGGTTTAAAAGAGGTGTCCAGGACAACTATATAGATTTCAGATCAAAATCATTCAAGTTCTTTGGCACAGTCCTATTGTGTAGTCAAAATCCAGGTACTATGGATCAGCTATTCAGTTAGTACTGCTAAGTCAGTGCTACTAAAGGCATTTTTTGTATACAAGGAGGAGGGGGGTTTAACTTGAAAATGGTATGGGGAAAAATAAAAAAAAGGAAAAACCCCCACCGGAATGGGGTTTATTATTTGTTTGTTTAATAAAGTTGGGCATTATACTATATTAGTGTCAGTCATGGCATTGGTAAGTTAAAAAATTATTTTCTCTTTAAAATTATAACATCTGATTGATCCATTGCTTAGACTGAGAGTCATCAAAAAACACATCAAATCATGTTCAGCTATTTATAATGACATGAAAAAGTACTAAGTTATATTTTCTGATGCTAGCTGTCAATGCAAATATAGCAAATGCGGGCAGGCACCTTGAGCATGGAGCTGTTTCAACAGAGATTTCTTTGTCTAAATCATAAAATGTCATTTGAAATCTATGAAGTCTCATATACCAACAATTTGACATATTATTAGTACTATCAGATTATTTCTTTACTTCACTGAATTTGAAACCTACTTAATTTTTGGACACTATGGCTTTTTCACAGTAGGAACTGAGAAGAAGTTTTATATCAACAAGCCGTGAATAAATAAACTAAGTTTTTTCTTGACGAATCAGTCCTTTTCTGCAAGGTTCTCTGATAAAGAATATGGCACTTCCATCTACAGCTCTGACAGATTCAGTTTACTGATACTTAAGTGAATTATTATTTCTCTTTCACTGTAGTAATGTGAACATCTACTTGACAGCTATAGCCTCATAGCAGCTTTGAAGATGACACTGTATTAGCTGTCAGCGTTCTCCAGAGGAAAGTGTTGTTCTCCTGCTACCTCACTTCTCTTTTTTCTCTGTCTGAAACAGTAGTGCTGGGGGGATATCATATTAAGATAATTCTTATGCCTAATTCACTGTCTGCTGCAAGGAAGTTTCCTGCAACTGCAAACCCCATGTGATGTGTAGATGCTGTGTAAACATTCCCATCTGCAAGTACAGGAAGCTTGGCTTCCTCTGCATCCAGGCATTGAGAACAGGTCACTTGATCGTGTAGAAAAAGATCAAGTCAGAGTAGTTAATCAAAACCCAAAGGCTAAGGGAGCATGCTAACATTTCAAAGAGCTGGGGTTCAGGAACAGGATGGATTGTTGCTCTGAACTTCAAAATAAGACCACAGATTTAGAACAGAACAGATTAAAAAAATATATATTCAAACTTATTCTGTGTTTTATTTTAACGTCCACATTTGTGCTGATAACTGCTTCTCCAGTCTCTATCATCCATTTACCTACTATTTTGTTACTATGGGCTGAACAGACTGTAGTTTTAAAGGAGATGCCACAATGAAATGAAGATCTAATCTAATTCCTAAGGACATGCTTCCTACTTGTTAAAAAAAAAAAAAAAAAGACAAATTAAAAAAAAGAAAAATAAGAAGGAAAAAAGAGAAACAGGTCTTAGAATTTAAACATGTCAACAAGCTGGGTCCAGGATGGAATATTAGATCTCTAAATTCATTAAATTAATATTTATCTCAAACAGATATTCTATAGCGTATTTTCAGTTATGTTCTGAAAGAATATCAGTTTAAAAGTACTGAAGTAAATGGAACAATTAATGAGGACATTTCTGTATATAAAATACTGAATGACTTTGAGACTGTATGGAACATTACGTACTGGGACACAAGGGGAAAGGAGGAATTAGGGAGAAAGAAAAAATCTCAGATAGTGGGAATAAATTATTTAAGCAACTTATTGCACTCACTCTACCCTCATTTAATTGTGGTTCTAACCATCAGCTGTAGAATGCTATAGGCATAGGTGAGTATAGGGAGTTGTTTTTATCTTTTTATATTTACAGTATCAGCACCATTTGAATTAGGAGAGAATGAGTTTTACTTTCTGCAAGTAACCACACAATTCCTGTCAGCAGGATTGTGTTCACTCAGGTTTCAGCACCCACTGGCCTTCAGTGGTTCTGTCCCTGAGACTACATAAAATTCTAGAAGAGTTAATTGGAAAAGACCTCTTCTGATCATCAAGCCCAGCCTTTGCACACAAAACAGAACTATTGCAAAGACTAGGTCAGGTCACTACTGGTTCTGTCTAGCTGAGAATCAAAAAATTCCAAAGATGAGAGGTCCACAACTTCCCTGATCAACTCATTTCACCACTACACTTGATCTCCTCTTGGAAAAATTATTTCAAATGCAAAAACTAAATCTGCAAAGCCAAAAATCATATTCTGTACTTCATTTTCCTACATAAAATTACAGTTAAAGTACAGATAAGTAACTGTGAGTGTGTCAATGATATGGAGGATAGATAAAATAGTGCTAGCAAGTCTTATGAGAACTTGTTTTTTACATGTAAGATTCAGAAAAGAGAAAATAAGCCATTAGACAAGGTAAAATGATAGAAGCAAGGAAAAAACAAACAGGCAAATAAAAAACCAAACCCAAACCAAACACTTAATGTAAAAAAGAAGACATAAATCAGAAGATAAAACGTCAGAAGAGCAAATAGAAGGAAAAAAATTAAAATATATATTAATGATTCAAACAAAAATAACTAAAATGAAAAAAAGCAGACAACATACGCCAGGGATCAGGTTTATCACCAACATAACTATATAGTGTGCAGTTTTACACCAAAGATGAAATTTTCACAGAGAAAGCACAACAGAATAAAATAAGAATATTAGACACCTGACCCAGTAATTATAAAATCACATAAGTATAAAATTATTTCCAGGAAGAAAAAGATCTCCTTATCTTCTGTAGTCCACAAGTGGGGAGACAAAAAAAA
>VYZT01060723.1:0-15394 GCA_013400735.1 Pomatostomus ruficeps | reverse complement strand
AAAAAAAATTTGAAATGGACACCAGAGAACCAGAGAAAAGGAAAAAGGAGAGAGAGGGAGGAAAAAAAAGATAAAGAAAATTCTCTTACAGTGAAAATAAAAATCTGAACAGATTGATTTGTGAGACAATATACTAAAGCACAATATCGGTACAGGCTCCCTTGAAATTTGCAGTTGGGCATCATGCAATCCATGTTATTTTTACACTGTCATCCTCAGATCTAGAGCTCAAAAAGAAGTTAGTGCATTGTGGTAAAGAATGGAAGCTATTGAAGAGCAGGGAATGAAGATGTCTGCATTGACTGACATAGCTCACATAAGAAGTAAATACCCAGGTGAAATCCTGAATACATTTAGAGCTAATAAAAGCAATTCACTTCCTTACTGGATATTTTGTTTGTAGTCCCAGTGGTTTATGCTACATTTTAAGTCATTGCTCCGATCTCTGATTGCTACCTAATTGATTTGATTTAGGTGCTCTGTCACTCCAAAGTACGATGTGTGTAGCAGTTTCTGGAAGAATATGGGGAAGGAGAGAGCATCTGCTCCAACAAGTGTACCTGGTGAAAGACCTTTTTGATGCAAAAGGGAGTAATGGGAAAAGGTGGGAAGCAACAAACAAAGCATACAGAAGAAACTTGACCAAAAAACTATAATGGGGACAGAAATAAGAACCACACCTGCTCAGTCACACTAATTCATGAGGATATATGCAATGTGAGAGTGCCAATTTCAATAAAATTGTCTGCTTAAGGAACTTGTCAAAGGGCATGGAAAGGAAAAGGGGAAGGCAGCAAACAAAATAGAGAGACACAAACCTGACACAAAAATATAGTGGGCACAAAGAGAAGAAACAAAACTTTGTGGTCACACTATAGTCTGTCAAGAAGCTTCAGTCAAACTCATATCTTGGAACTGATAAGGATACAAACTAGGAGGGTCTCAAATATCCAAAGGGATGGAAAGCAGAACTATGTCAGCTGATGAAGGGATACAGAGGGGAAGGGGGTCAGGTAGGAGTAATGGTGTAAGAGACAGAAAGGGTTATAAAAAGGGCCAATCACATGTGAAAAGGGCTGGGTCAATAGACTTGTCTGACTGAGCCCTGCACCAAATCACTGCAGTCTGTGTTTCCTTCCTGTTTAATCCTTTCTCGACCCTCTTTCTGTGCAACCTCACCCACTATCCTGCCTACTACTGGAGGAGTGGTATGGCTGGATATCAGGGTGGCAGCTGGAGTCAGAGCAGGGGTGTAGGTTCCCCTGGTCTGTGGCATCAGCCCCTGGAGCGAGCTGAGGTCTGGGCAGCCAACCATGTTTATGTCATCTCTGTGTGTGTGTGTCACTGGAACAAGTGCTCAGCTCCACTGCTGGATGAATCTGCACAAAGGAACTCAGCAGGTGCCTCCATTACCATCGACGGAAACCGCAGGTTCCCACATGCCACAGGCTGGGCTGCAGTAGCTGGGCAGGAGAGACCTCCAGGCTCTGACCTGCTGGGGGCAGTGGCAGCTTTTAATATTCTTTATATTTTGTCTGATTGCTTCCATTTCCCTACATTTTGTCTTAGGGAAAATAAATTCACTGCCATTTTTATTCTTCAGATTTTTTGTTTTGGAAATGTTTTTGTTATAAACAACTTACTTTGCTATGGCTCCATGCAAGACCCAGTGACAGTGATTGTGACCAGGGTCAGAAGATGCCAACTATGTCACCCTCCCTAAGACTAAGTGCTGGAAGCAATAAGAAGAAAATTTAGATACTGAGTGTGTTCAGGCATGAATGATACTTGCATATTGGGAGTGGGGAAAAAAAAAAAAAGAAAAGAAGGAAGATACTGTGAGTATAGCATAGTAGAGTGAATTTGCTAAAAAATGTGAAAATGTTTGTTGGATATTAATTTTGATGAATAATAGCCAGATGTAAATACTAGTAGTAAATGCATATAGTAGTTCATAACATTGAGGTCTTAGATCTGTAAGGCTCAGGCAACGGGGAGGCAAATACAGCCTGAGGACAAAACCTTTTTCAGACTTGGTATTTGCTTAATCTAGTGTTTTTGATTCTGCAGTCAGGAGTGGAAGGGATGAGCAAAGCATGACTTATTAAATAACTGCAGTTGATATGAGTATTTTAGTTCTGTGGCTTTGCTTCTGCAATGATAGCTACTAACTTTTTATTTAGTGTGGAACACTGCATGTTGGCTGTTATCTTTTGTGTGACCAAAGCAAGGTAATTTTAAGTTACTTTTTGAAAATAAATTATTTTGAAACACTGAAGAGACTATGTACCTGTGTTTTGCTACTTGAATAGTAATTAAATACCTTGTGAAGTGAGGCTGTAAGATTGAGGAATGCTGGTATCTGAGAGTAAAGACAAGCGGAGCAGCAGAGATCTAGAGAAATTGTTGAAAAGTTTTCTATTTTTGACTGAAAAAGGAGGGTAGACTGCTCTATGTAGGCAAGATTACCCAGCATAGACACTTGAGGTAAAAGCTCTAGTTGAATTTGCCAGGTTCAAGGCCCAAACTTCTAAACTTGCAAATGGAAGGACAGAGAATTCTGTTGTCAATTTAACATACAGTATAAATAATATTTTTTTTGAAGATTGATATGTGGTATATTAGTACAACCTTCTATGACAAAGTGACCCGCTTAGTAGGTGAGGGAAGGGCTGCGGATGTTGTATATCTAGACTTCAGTAAAGCATTTGACATCATCTCCCACAGCATTCTCCTGGAGAAACTGGCTGCTCATGGCTTGGACAAGTGCACTCATCACTGCTTGAGAAACTGTCTGGATGGCCAGGCCCAGAGAGTGGTGATGAATGGAGTAACATCCAGATGGCAGATGGTCACTAGTGGCATTCCCCAGGGCTCAGTATTTGGAGTCAGTCCTGTTTAACACCTTTGTCAATTATTTAGATGAGGGCATCATGTGTACCCTCCATCAGTTCGCAGATGACCCCAAGCTGGGTGGGAATATTGATCTGCTTGTGGGAAGGAAGGTCCTACCTACACAGAGATCTTGACAGGCTGGATCAATGGGCTGGGGAAAACTGAGGATGGGGATGAGGTTCAATAAGGTGAAGTGCCGGGTCCTGCACTTGAGTTGCAATGACCCCATGCATTACTACAGGCTTGGGAAATAGTGGCTGGAAAGTGGTACAGTGGAAAAGGACCTGGGGGTGCTGTTTGACAGCAAGCAGTGTATGAGTCATCAGTGTGCTCAGATGGCCAAGAAGCCAATGGCATCTTGGCCTGTATCAAGAATACTGTGGCCAGCAGGACAAGGGAAGTGGTTGTCCCCTGGACCAGCTCTGGTGAGGCCACACTTTGAATCCTATGTCCATATTTTATCCCTTCACTTCAAAAAATACATTGAGAAGCTGGAGCATGTCCAGAGAAGGGCAATGGACCTGGTGAAGGGTCTGGAGCACAAGTCCTGTGAGGAGCCCCTGAGGGAGCTGGGATTGTTTAGTGTGGAGAAGAGGAAGTTCAGAGACTATCAGTCTCTACAACTACTTGAAAGGAGGTTGTAGAGAGATGGGGATTGGTGTCTTCTTCCATGTCTGAAGTGAAAGGATGAGAGGAAATGGCCTTAAATTACACCAGGGGAGGTTCAGATTAGATACTAAAAAATAAATAAATTCACTCAAAGAGTGATTAGGCATTGAAATAAGTTGACCAGGAAGGTGATGGAATGACTGTCTCTAGGAGCATTCAAGGGACAGCTGGATGTGGCACTTTTGGGTATGGCTTAGGGGTGATTATGATGGTGCTGGGTTGACACTTCGACTACCTGACCTTGAAGGTCTCTTCCAAACCTTGACGATTCTGTGATATGTGGCCTCCTGAAGGTAGGAATAAGTTTACAGTTGCACTGGACAGCTAGAAAATGGGCAAATTTTTCATCCTACAGACATAAAACACATTGCTTATTTTCTTCAAAGCCCTTACTACTTCTTCATATGTCTTTTGAAATTGTATTCTGCAGTATATTAAATCTGAATTCTGCTTGAAAATGTTAAATATGCGTCCATCTGTTGACTTCCTCCGATGCATATTTAACTGAAATCTACCTCAGCAGAGATTTTTTACAATGCTTAAATCACAGCCAGGTCACAGTTCATCTCAACTAGGCCAATGAAATGCACATGCCCTGAAGACCTTAGTCATGACTTGATAAAGCAATTATATCCATGCTTGACTTAAAGAATGTATATACTGTCATGTCTCCTCAGCTAAAAACTAAAATGCTTTAGTTTAAGGAGCTTATTTTCTTTAACCAGACATCTCTTGCCTTTTCTACCTCTTATTTTGCAGTCCTCTCAAATGAAATTCCTCTACTCTGTCAAAATAGGGTTTACTTCAATTGAACTTTTCCTTAGTTGTTTTTTATGTGGAATGTCAAGGCAGTGAGGTTCAAAACAAACATTCAGGTTCAAACCATTTAAGATGAATTTCAGTCAGGCATATTAACTCACCTGTGCCTACCACCTGTAATTGGTTTAACAGTAATGTATGTCATATCCTCACCTGGAAGCTGGTAGTTCTACAGTAGATTAAGCAGTTAAGTTTTATCTTCAGTCTTTGAATAGTTAAAATTAATGTATTGACTATGGAAGTTGGAGCAGTCTGTTAACAATTAGGGCATAACTCCAGACAGTGGATTCACTATAGCTTTCCTCAAACTAGTAGAAGAGATGTCAAACATTTAAGAGGAAATTGAACCAGGCCTCTAAAGACAAAAATGAATATCATCTACATTTAAATCTAGGGAGGCAGCTGGATTTAGAGCTCTAGGTGATATATAAAGACTGCAAAGCAAAAGACTAACTCCAAATACCATTTTTAACATAATTCTTGCCTAAATTACTGCAAAGATTTGTTGAAATAAAAGCTGCCTCAGTCTGTCTGAGTATCTGGGAGTTTTACAGATTGGTTTTGGTTTCTAAGACAATCAGAAACCAATGGAAAAAATTAATTTATAATGCAAAGTT
Organism: Pomatostomus ruficeps; assembly: GCA_013400735.1. NCBI lineage: Eukaryota > Metazoa > Chordata > Aves > Passeriformes > Timaliidae > Pomatostomus > Pomatostomus ruficeps. Next base: position 10,394 of record VYZT01060723.1, on the reverse strand, counting down.
TACTGAAATTAATGAGTGTAAAAAACTTATTTTGCTGTCCAACAAAGACAAACAAGAATATGCAGTTAAAAAAAAATTTAAAAAACCCTCAAATGTTGTTAGGTATTTGAGAATCTGAGTGCATTTACTCTGATGGCTAGTCCTAGAGTGCCTACTGAAAGGGTGTACATTATGATATCTGTCTTGTTGTACAGTTCAGGGGGAAAATGATTTACCTTTCCAAATCCTTCTCAAAAACTAGAAAGCAGAACAGAAAGCTGCTGCAAAATGATGAATGCTAAGGCACTGAAGGAAAATATCTGTGTTAAATTCAGTCTCTCTGGGTATTGGACGCCTTAATTACATTCATCATCATTTCATGCCTAAAATCCTTGTGGTTTTTGCAAACCTTTCAATACTTAAGTTAAGATAGATCCTTATTTTCAAGGCAAAACTTAATTGCAGAGGACAGGTGTATCAAAAAATGTTTGGGGTTTGTGGTATTTTCCAGGAGTCGACATACCTAAGAGAGCTACCTTTCATGAGTGTGATGGAGAGTTTAGCAATTGTTGTGTGTTTACATCACTACTCTGAGATATATTAGATTTGGCTTTAAGTACAAGTGTGCTACTGCCAAATTGTGTATTCAAGGAAAACCAGTAACATATTGATCCTGCAGTAGGTCCTGTGTGGTTGAAGAAAATCTGCATCTGAACTCAGTAGAAATTCACACAGGAACAAGACTTGTTTTTCTGATGATTTCTGCTCTGTCATCATCCAAGATCTGTCACATACCAACGGGCATTCCTTCTCCTGTACACTTTATCTTCTTTGGTTTTCCGGGTGCACATTTTTTAAGTCACAGATTGTCCCTCCTAGTTTTCCTTTCAGGTACCTATCAAAATGGAGTCCTCATATTAAGCTGATGTCTCCTGACATTGGTGAAATATAAGAAAAAGAATATCAACATGTAAGTAAAGGGTAAATAAAATACTCCCGGTCCTAATGCTCCTGGGGGTCTGGTGGGGGGGGAGACTGGGAGGATTTCTGTGTGGGTCTTTTTTAGTTATTGTTGTTTTGGGGTTTTTTGGTTTGGTTGGTTGGTTGGTTTTTTTAGTATTTGGGAATAGAGAAATTTGGTATTAGAAGCAATAGGCTGAGCCTGATTTGAACCTGGGATGGAAACAGACTATCTTATAACTAACTTATGCTGGTTTAGTACAAAATGTCTGCAGATTCCTCTGATATTTCATTTTATCTTCTGGTAGACTTCCTCATCTGAGTTTGTTTTTATGGAAAAAAATTTAAATGGCAATAAATCTTACTCTTTTGGTCCCTCCCTGATATGAAGATAATGCAGTTCAATTTAAATACACTACAAATCCTCAAGTAAAATCTAAATCCAATTAAATATATGCTCCAGCAGATCGCTAAAATCCTCCCCCCCAAAAAAGCCCCTAACAAACCAAAACACAAAAAGCCACCAAAACCAAACCCTAAACCTTCTTTAAAGACTTCTTATGTTAAAATCTTAATAATTGCATTCTCAGATATAAAAGAAATTAGTTCTATTCTTAAACCTTATGGAGGCATCTACAATAATTCTTTTTTTTTCATTGCTTACTATACATCTTTTTTATACATCATTGCTTACTTTTACATCTACAGATGAATAAAAAGCTTGAAAGCATATTTATGAAAATACTTGAAACAAGTTTGAATGTTAATTCCATGGAAATAAGTTTCACTTGAAGTTGGTACCATTTCTGAGTTTTTCTGATAGGACATAAATTCTCCTTTATTAACGTGTGCTGATTCACATAAGTTCAGTGCCAGACACAGCAAGGGCATCAAGCAGTCCCCTGATTTAGCAATCACAAATCAAAATAAAAAAATAAAAAAAAAGAATGTAAACATGAAGAGTAATGGATGTTCCAAGATTTCCAACAACATTATGATTAATGAGTTTAGTGCTTGAAAATGTCTGAAGTGCATTACCATTGCTCTTTTGACAGGTATTACTTCTGATACAAATTAATCTCAGCAATGTATATTATAAACAATATAATTATAACATTGATATGAAAGAATAAATTGTTTTAACTTGTACATTCCGAGATACATGTACACTCATTCAATTTATGATTTTAACTCCCCAGTTACCTATGTATCTACAAAACCTTTGACATTAGGATCATACTGGTATTATAGCTATTAATGTTTATCTATTTACTAGGTTAATTTTTCCATCCCACATTCTCCTTTTATACACCTTTGCATTAGAAACAGATTTCTTTAAGGGTTCTTGGTTATTGTTTTCCTTTATCTTCCTCATTCTACTGATGCTAACAGAACACAGGCCTAAAGAATTTTGATATATCACACATATGCCAACTAAGCTAGGGAGACAGGGTATAAAAAACACCTGTCACACAGACCTGTGTTCTTCAGTAAGTCTTAGCTGCACTTCTTGCCTTAAGTGAAAGAGTTGAGCTTGCCTCAATGAAGTGTCAGAAGGAGCTCAACAAAAAAGAGGATGTGTCAGCAAATAGTTGGCAAAGGAACCATATAAAAATTAAAATATGGTTATCTTTTTCAATTGATCTCCCTCTCAAAACAGTGGGATATGGGAAGATTAGAAAGTATTCATGAAACAGTCTGAAAGATATAAAAATTTAATGTAAGAGAAATTAAAATTCTTTTGATTGTAAAGGTTGTATTACTTAATAAAGAAGAATCTAATTTGCCTTTTTCAGATGAAGAAAATGATATGGCAGAGCCTGAGATTTAAATTTTAGGGAAAGATTAAGGACTTAAAAAGTTCATCAAAAAAATAACTTAATTTTATCACTGGAAAACAGCCAAAAAGAAAACAACCCCCAAATTTAAACTCTGTTTTATCCTTGCTGCACAGAAGTAAGGTAAGCATGTTTGAAATGTAAAAAACTTTCTTTACTTAGAGGATAAGAACATACAGGCCTTGGTTACAACAGGAAAAAAAAGAACATGAAAGAGAAAGGGAAGGCCAAACAGAAGAGGAAAGAGAAGACAAGGTTAGAGAGTGAGTAGTTCTGTTCATAGATGTGATGGGTAAATCTGTTTGTGTCTTCAGCTTCATACTTTGTCCATCATTTTGGAATAGGAACAGCTACATAAGACATTTTTTTGGTATGTTTTTTTTCCTCGTGTTTCCATGTACAGTTGCCTTCAGGGTTCTTATGGTATCATTTTTGAAGCAACAAAGAGCAAGATTGAGAGATGCACTGAGACACTCAGTGTGATCCATGGATCTGACATGTCCTGAGCCTGAGGCTCGTCGAAGTCTGGCAGCTCCGTGTTGACTGTTCTTGAAGTAGATCTTAGGGTAGTCTTGGCTCTCAAGAGAAAATGCTTTTTTTTCCCCCTTAGCTTATCCAATACTCCTTTGCCAAATTAGTGGAGAATGTAATGATGGTCATCTCTCAATCTCAATTGAACCTTGTTCTCAGAATTCAAGGATAATTTTTAAAATATACATTGTCATTTGAAAATGAAAAGGATACAATTTTTTTTCAGAGACGTGTAAAAATAAAGCTTTTCTTCACCACATTCCTTTGCTGGATGCAAAAAGATATTAAAGATTAAGATATTAAATAATTCTTATTAAATATAATATTACTAGAAGTCTCCATCACATGACACTCGTTCTCAGCCCCTAAGAAGAAATTCCGTTTCTCTTTTGTTCCCTTAACACATTTTCATCTTATTTAAGACTTCTAAGCAACAATCTACAGGAATTTTCCAGGCATTTATTCAGGGAAAGCTCTCAGTAATTTCAATAGATATTTACTCAAAGGTGATCTAAACCAGACAATGATTAATAACCCTGTTCCCTTTTGCATTATTTTCATATCATTCCCTTTTTGCTTGTATTCTATGAAATTGAATTTTTTCACAAGGATTTCACAAGGATTTAAAATTATACACTAAGAGACTTGCATGTGTTATTCATGCTACTATTTTTTAAATCTGCTAGTAGGTTTATTTCAAAGCATTGTTTAATATTGCTAAATGCCAGACATAAATATTGAGAATCAGGTTTGTAATGTGAATACTTGTATTTATGATTTAAAATCACTTGCCACAAATGATCTGCAATATTGGGTCAATGTTCATTTTTATTAGAATATTTTCAGAAAATAAAAGCAAAAAAGGTGTGCAAGTATTTTAATTAAATTAATGTACAGTTATAGCAAGAATTATTTTTATTATAGTTCCACAGAAATATATATTTATTCTCTTAAAGACTGAAGTTAAATTGAGGATTAAGTTATTGTTTCAGAAAAAAATGGAATTATGGATCATAATATTCTACCCATGTCACAAAAACATGTTTTCAAGAATCACAAAGAACAAATAAAAATATGCATTCCTCTATGTTTTGAGAAGTAATTGAGAATGGCCAAAGTCTTACCTGAGTTCCACTAAATTAATAGAAATCAGAGATCCACCTGACACCCAGAAAGGTGCTGGGTACATACTGTACAATAAATTTTGAGAGTTAGATTAAAATCTTCAATGTAGATCCCATGTTATTGTGGATTTTTAATCTGAAATACTAAATATTTTGAAATGGTAAACCAGCAAATATTAGAAGTCATCTATAGATACAAGGAATATACCCTTGTGACTGGAGTGCTTTTTTTAAAACCTGTTATATTCTGAACAGATGAGCTTATTGCTGAATTGCTTGTTTAAAAAGTGTTTGACCAATAGGAGTTTCATCTGGATATGCTATGTGACTAAAACATCTCCAGATAACAAGGTGGTTAAAAAATTAAAATTCCATAGAGTAGTTCATGTTGGGGAGCAGCTCAAAAGGTCATCTTTCCCAAGCAGCAGTTCAGAAAAGGACTAAATTCAATGCTAGACAGGGGACATTATCTAAATAAATTGTGAATGTCTCCAGTCATGGAGACTGAAAAACCTCTTTGGTTTACTGCTTGAATTGGTCTTCTCAAGTGTAAGTATTGCAGGATGTCAGGGTTTGGGATACTTTTTTTTTTTTTTTTTTTTTTTTTTTTTTTTTTTTTTTTTTTTTGTTTGTTTGTCTCTCTGTCTTAGAATTTTTCCCCATTCCAGTTGCTGGGGGGTGATAATGGGCGAGTGATTAGTTGCTGGGAAGCCATAATGGGTGGATGATTAAGAAGGGACAAAGAGTTGGCTCTGAGATGGGTGCGGCTAGCTAGCCCTATCTAGGATTCCCTGATATCTGGGATTTTTCCCCTCAGAGGGGGGCAGAGATACTGGGCGACTGGAACTAGTTAAAAAGAGCCAAGCACAGCTGGAGGGTACCTTCTTCACTCCTGGACACTGAGAGGAGAGGGAGAGAGACTGCTTGGAGCTCCAGGAAGAATCTTCCTCCACCGTGGGCTTCTGTTTTCAGCTGCTTGTTTCTACCAACTCTCCACCGTCCACTCCAGTGTCTCGAGGGAAGGAAACTCGGGATCCCTGAGCCCCGCTTTCCACTCTCAGGGGAGTCATCGCATCCTCCCTGCACTCCAGGAGCACCAGTGCCCCCTGCCGGCTGTGACTGCACCAAAGGGGAATTGCCAACAGAGCGGGAAGAGGCTGTCCGTGAGTTTGTCTGTTCTTATTTGTGGTGGTTACCATTGTTGTTGTTTTGTCTGTCCCATTATATATATATACATATAAATATATTAGTAAAGGACTGTTATTCCTCTTTTCTCATACCATTGCCTGAAAGCCCCTTGATTTCAAAATTTTTCCAATTCAGAGGGAAGGGGGTTACCTTTTCCTATTCTAAAGCTCCTTTAGCAAATACCTGTCTTTGAAACCAAGACACAGGATAACTTGTCAAGGGGCAGATTGCCAAGATTTACAACTGCCTCTGAATTTATTGTATCCACTCAAATTCTGCACATGGTATTTAAGGCAATATTGCTCAGCTGCCTGGAAAAAGTTATAAAGAAAGTGAAAAGATTAATTTAAAAAGAAAAGATAGTAGCATTTAAAAAAATCTGCTTATTTTCTTGTAGTAGTGTATGTTACGAACTACAGGATAATCAAATCTGATTGTATATCAGGATTAAAAAAACTCAGGATATATGGCTCCTTCATTGAAGAGGAATAGACTGGCACAGTTTTCCTCAGCAGAGAAAATTAAATGATAATGGGTGGTCTGTCAAGAAATGGTATTACATTAGGAGAATGAGAAATGATTGCAAATACAAAAATCTAATAAGCAGAGAAAGAACTTATCAGCCATTGGAACACTCTTGGCTCCTTGCCAAGTTTTACATAACTTCAAACAAATTATTATATGAGGGTTGAATTTACACATACAGTCAAGACACAGTCAAGATTTTATTACCCTTATTTTACCCTTACCATTTTCCCCCCTCTAAGTGGTTTCAGTAACACCTGGAATAACCTGGTGGAAGAATGTACTCTTCTAGCATAAGAAATTTTATTAGAAACCAGCTATTAGTGTACTAGTAATAATAGTAAGGTTTTCATTGTGTACTAGCAATACTAGTGAAGCACTTGTTGCATATCACATGTGGATAGTCTGTAGGGTGAGTCCAGCATGACTTTGAACAGCAACTGTAGAAGATCTATGATGCCAATGACTTTTACTTCATTCAGTTCAGTTCAGAAACAGAAGGTCCATCCACAGTCTGAGACCAAATTCCCTTCTGGTGTTCAGAACAGTCTTCCATAGGGAAAAAAATTCCACCTCCAAATCTGAGAAAATTCTGATAAGACACCTAATACGATGTCTTATCAGACAAAAATACAATTAAAACATATAAAAGCTGTATTTTAAAGTTAGGACCTTTAAAGCTTTGCAAAGCACAGACTCTGCATACATAATTTGGGCCATTAATCTGTGCCTTGTTCCTGCCTCTCACCTCCTAAATTTAATGGCCTGAGTTACTGTCTTCATGTTTGGTTCTGTGTATGTTACTTATTTCTATATGTTTCATGAATCATCTACTAGCATGGAAGAGAAGAAAGAATTCTGAGTAGATGGAATACATATGAAATATCCATACATATGGTGATGCTCTTGACTGGGTAGTAAGCAACTTTACTGGCATCATAGTATGTCTCTACCAGTCATGCAGGTGGGCATTCTGGGGGAAGAATTAAAAAAAGACCAAAACATTTGAAGTTGTGTGAAGAGAATTTGAATCAGAAATTTCCATCAGAGAACAAATGGAAATAAATTTGATGAAGTGTGGTAAAAATACGGTAAAATCAAGCAGTTCATCAAAAATAGTGAAGATATTTTAGCTTTTTAGTCATGTACACCAGATCAATGATGATCAGAAGTTATGATACTGGTTTCACTGTCACTGTCAGACAGATACAGTGTTAGATTCAGTTTTCAAAGCCAAAGCATGTGAAGTAACAGACCAGTACTTCAAACAGTAATGATGTTTTATGGAAGTTTTAGTTGAAATATTTGGAACCAATAATAAAACACAAATTCCAAGACATGATTTAAAAGCAATAACATAGGTAAAGTAAATTTGCACAGATTTGTCCTTCACTGTATTGCACCTGTCTTCTGAAGTTTTAGTTCTTTATCATGGTTCACATGTATACTTATATACAGAAAGAAACACGTTTTTTAACTTAACTAGAATTTGAGAATAAAATTCTGCCCAGAAAAGACAGTAGTAGTACAGCTGCAATACAGATACAGTGCTGATTGATCAGCAAGCCTGGAAAACAATTTTAATTAACTATTATTAAGAGGATTGTAAGCTCAATTAACTTTCTAAGAAAACCACCCCTCACTACCCACCACCGTCTTTTGATGATTTACAAGACACAGCTCTTTGGCACAGAAGCACAGAAGACATTTTCTAAAATTCCTATAGTTCACTATATGGCAGTAGCAGAGCATAAATGCTCACAATGAGAGATAACATTGCTCTACTTCCTTTGGGTATGGAATTGAGCAATTTATTTTCAGTCCATATTTAACGATCCAAACAGATTGATTTTCTATAGTTTTAGAATTACTTATAGCAACATTTTCCTTAAGCCAATAAGCTTTCAATCAAACCTAAGATCATTTTCTTTCCTCATTATACTATTATTTCTTTGAGGAATAAGTTCTGATTTGTATTTTCATTTTCAGTGGTGGCTTGTCAGAGAATAAGACAGCTCTGGCCTTCTAAGAAAGTCAGTGGTAAATATGCTATGAAATAATTTTTTTCACTGGAAATAATAAGACCAGATAATAGGATAAATAGCCAGCTGTTATTTATTTTAGAAGATACATGGCACAATATAATTGCACGCTATCCTCTATTTCCAGTCACATCTCATTTCAAATATTTAGTAACACTTCATATTTTGAAAAACTTCAAAGTACATGATCTGAAGTTCTTCATATTAGAGGGAAATACAGTTTTCTCTCAAAAAAGCCAAGCTTCTGCAACTGTGAAGACAATGAGCAAGAATTAATCAATAGTTCTCAGTATACTTATGGCAGTCTCATTTATTCACCAATCATTTGGGATTAAATAAATATGGCTTTATATGTATGTATAAATACATGTTTCCTGCCTACTATTTGGAAGATTGAAGTATTTTCATTTAGCTATACTCTGCAAATGCTTTCAAAAGATTCTGTTACACTGTTCTGCTTTGGATTCTAGAAAAGACTTACTCAAGCAGAATGTTCATAAGGCTTGTATTGACCTCCTTGAAGACCGACATTTTCAGATCATCTGACACAGCATGGTAGATTGTGCAATATCTGGTGGGTGGATCTGCATCTCCTCTCTTCTCTTATTGCTTAATCATTATTGCTGTTTTGTTCAGCCCTTGCATATTTTTTAGTGACAGTACTGTAGTTTGTGATCATGAAACATGCAACCTGCAGTAAATGCAGTTCGTTCTACAAACTAGTATCAAAGGATTTCTTGAATCAAATAGGATTTTTTTTTTGTCATGACTCTGAATTGCTTTACCTTTTATTTATTTATTTATGCATTTATTTATTTATTTATCTGGACCAAAGGGATGGATTTGGCACTGCAACAGTAATCACAGCTCTGCTATGGTCCATTTGCCATTTGGTAGTTGATGCAGACCTCCAGTTACTTCCCTTTATTATGGTTGAACAAACTAGTGTAATGACTAGTACTATTAACTCACTGAAATACAAATTATAATCAAGTGAACTAAAACAACTGATAAAAGTTTCAAGAAAACATAGGGGGAAAACGTCTTATGTGGGAGATATTATAATCTCAGTCTGGTCTAGGATGAGGAAACAAACACATATGTTAGCTGAAGGCTCCTGATTACTGAACTGGTCTAAAACTTCAAGTCATTCTCTTTTCTTAATTAACATTTAACAACACATTTTAGCATAATGAGGAAATTGCAAAGTACCTTCCAGTCAAAAGGAGGATTAGATATGAGCAGAGAAAATAAACAAGTCCCACTGGAAAACCTTCCAATGTCCTTGTCACCAGTTCTGTGTGCTTTGTGCTCGTTACACTCAGGCTAAGAAATAAGCTGACTGTCCACAATGAATGTGAGGAATTATGGGCTCACAATGTTCATAGCACATGTCCAGTGTGGAAATTTTTCTTCTGCGTTACAGGCAGGAGAAGCACTGATCATTTCTCACACAGCATCATAAGCCATTACAATGTGTGCTATTACAATGATTTAAACCTCCTAGGCTTTTAAGGGACTTCATATGTAATATAATCTACCTGAGTTAAACCATGCTTCATATTATTTTGTGCTGCCTTATAAAACAAGAATCAAGTTTTTTGTTTGCTTTTATATTATCACTTGGCAGTATGATGAAGTATCCCAAATAGAAATAGACCTTGAGTGTCTGACTAACACAATATGTCAAAGCAGCATTAAATAAATTCAGGAATGTCACTCATCTTATTCTGAAAATCCATGAGTAAGTCACATGTCACCATAAATTATCAAATAATTCAAGGCAATAAAATCACTAAATGACATTTGATCATAATTTAATTTTTTCGAGAGTTTATTATTATTACCATTTGTTAAGTAGATTATTTCAACATTAAAAAGATAACCCTACCCCCTTTTCTGGAAGACAATGTTTTCCCTATTTCTCTATGAATTCTTCATGACTGAAGGCTCAAAAATTTCTGTGCATGTGTGCGTCATTCTGCCTACACATTCTCCTTAGCATATTTTTAACCAGTTATTCGACTTTAGTTTTATTTAATAAAGAAACATTATCACAAATAATCAATAATTATAATAAATTATTATTATTAAATAATTAATAATGAATAATTGATTTAAAATTAAATTTTAACTGTATTGTAATAATTAATAATTATTTAGTGATTCTTTTTAAAAAGTAATGCTTTTCAGTGACCGCAAAACTG
>VYZT01060720.1:0-19132 GCA_013400735.1 Pomatostomus ruficeps | reverse complement strand
TTCTTCTCCCTATGTAACATGTAGGAAAAACCAAAGTTGATTAAAAACACAAAGAGGAGATAGACTCATTATCCCTCCTCTGAGTTCCAAGTCCTCCAAATAACTCTTAATAACAGCACTGATTAGATGCAAAATCAGAAGTAATGAAGGTAAAAATGTAAATGCCAAGGTCCAACCAAGTATTTTGATCAGTTTGAGAAACCAAGTCTGACAGAGAGATGCAATTTATATAATTGTATATGTGCAAACAAGTCCCATGAAGTATCAGCTAGAATAAAGCGCAACAGTATAGTCAATAATAAAGAAATAAAACCTAAATAACTTTGGGGTATTTTGTTTTTGCAGAAGTAAGGATGATTTTTTATAGAAATATAATGTATTTTAATTTGTCCTATTTTAACCTGGTAAATAAAAGAAATATATTAAGTTATTTGAAATTACAGATACTAGTTCATAAATACAGATTTATTTACTTTTATACTTCTTTCTTTGACTCTAAAAACTCAACATTGAAAGGAGGGAAAGGAAGAGAAAATTTATTATTATTATTATTATTACGAATTCAACTTACTTTCAAGCTATGTTATTTCCCTTTTCTGAAAAATTTTGATTTCTTAGTTCACTAGTGTAAGAAATAAATAGAATAAAAGCATCTCTAAGTCTAATCAAGTATAGATTATTTCACTTCACATGCTTCTTCCTTCAAAAAGAAACTTGGATTTGGAAACTAAAACATTAAATGAGTTAGACTCAGTGATTAAAGCAGTCAAGGCAGAGAAGAATTTATATTAGAGAAGAAGTCCATTTAGCCTGCATGAAGCTACATAATCCCACTGTTTTCCTATTACATGTACACTGTGCATTGGATTTAAAGTTCTTTTTTAGCTGCAATTCTGTATTGGACTACAAAGCCATGAAAAATACTATACCCAGATTCTAGAATTGTTCAAGCAGTAGAAAAAAATACTCTGCCAATTTTTAATTTATTGCTATCATACTTGAAGTATTAAAAAACCCCAAACAAACCAACAATCCAAAACAAACAAACCTTAATACTTGAAATAGGTTTTTAAAATAAAAAACACTACTTTTGCTTTTTTGGGGAGAGGAATATTTGTTTCTTTTGCATAAAGATGCAAATTCAATAACCTTATGACTTTTGATCCAAAATACATCAATAAAATTGTAGTGTTTCTGTCACCATTTCCAATCTCTAACTGATTCATTTCAATTTTACATTAGTTAGGATGACTATCTGGATACCTATGAGATAAGAAATGCAGTCCAAGGGCCTGATTGCACAGCAAGATTCACTAGATGTAAAATTTAAGATGCACTATAAACTGAACTTCAATATTCACCTGAACATAAATTAACTCCAGGAATCCTTGTTTTCTACAACAAGTATGTTGCTTTTCATATCCCCTTAATATGATTACATCTAAAATGCAGACAGGAGCTATTATTTATGACAACTCTGCAGATTTCAAAATTTTGACTGTGAGCACAACCGAGAAAAATTCTAATACTGAGAACATTTTCAGGAGTACAGTAATGTCTCCCTGTGTGTGGCTGACCCTGACTGGATACCACGTGCCCACCAAAGCTGCTCTGTTACTCCTCAGCTGTCTAGGGGAGAAAAATACAATGGAACGTTCATGGGCCAAGATAAATCAGGGAATGATCTCAGACTCAACTTGGGGACAAATTAACTGAATTCATTACCAATCAGGCGAGTAAGATAAATGACAAATCAACGATTTAAAACACCTTTTCTCCAAGCGGCTTAATTTCACTGACAAAATTCTCTACATGCTCCCTCCCCAGGAGAGCAGGGGGACAGGGAATGGGGGCTGCAGTAAGTTCATCACATCTTCTCTTTTCTACTCCTTCCTCCTCAAAGAGGAGGAAGAACTCCTCTCCCTCTTCCCCTCCTACTGGAGACAGTCCTCCACAAACTGCTCCAACATGAGTCCTTCCTATGGGGTGCAGCCCTTCAGGAACAGAACGCTCCAGCATGGGTCCCTCGGGGCTTAATTGTGTCTTCTGTCAAAACACACAATAACAAAGCAAACAATACTAACAATAAATTTACTTTACAGTAATCCGTAGGTTGAATAATTTGATGTTTCTGCAGTGAATTTTAGCAAAACCAAAAAGCACATGTTTGGGGTTCAAGGCTGACTTGTTTCCATACTTGTGAAAAAGCTCTACTTTACAGTTGCCATTATCAATTCCTCTTTATAGGAAAAAAAAAATGGGGAAAAGTACATATAGAGAGTTTGAAAACACAAAAATGAAAGAATTCTTTATTATTTTAAAACTATGTTTGACACACACACACACACAAAAAGAAAAAAGTATACATGTAACAACCAAATAGAGAAGCATTAAATATAGTTTGCAAATCTATATATGTGATTCCTATCTATATTATCTATTCATATTGTATATTCATATAAAAAGTATTATTTGTAAGATATATAGAGGCACCAAAATCTCTTGAAAGCTGAAGTTCTGAAAACCTCTAAAAAGCAGCATGGAAAAACCAATCTTATAAAAGTACAGAAGAATATTTTTGAATTAGTCTTTTGAAATAGTGTATTAGTAGTTGACATAATACCAAAATTTGCATTCACCCTCTGGTCCTTGAAATTGCACTAAAATTTTAAAAGTTAACTGTATGGAGATGATAACTCCAGCCTACCTCTTGACACTGTCATGCAACTTAAAACTTAGGATAATGATCAACAACAGTCACATCGAAAAAATCCTACTTTTCATAAGCTTTTAATTGGCTGCCTAATATTAGACCCATTAATATAGTTTAGCCACGATTAGGTTTCTCAAACAGAGACCTCTAGTAAATCAAAGTACATTTATCCCATCAACACTCTTTAATAGAATCAATCCTTTTAGGTAGATTAAATCTAGTGCTGTTACGCCTACCAGAGCAGCAATTACTCGTTTAGATCTGTAATTAGTTAAAATTTGCTATTTAGATGCTACCATGGACTCTCTTTGCAAGACTTCTGTACTTCTCTGGCCCTCACTAAGATAAAGCAATAATACTTCTTTAGTATTACAGAAGTGATTTACCTCATTATTTTAACTGTTTTCAACTTCTACAATACTGGACTGGATGATAGCATGCAGTGGATAATAACTCATAGTCACAGCAGCTTAGATTGTTCTAACACACTGCAGGATTATTTCAAAACATTAGATTCAAATTTCTAAAGAATCACTACAGGATTTCTGAATAATTCAGCTACTGAAAAATTCTCAAGGGAAGTTTTCCACTTCAGAGACTCACTAACATTTTCTAAAGTAACTTATCCTAAGACATGATATTCCATGTGTGTATATCCTGATAAAGACATCTGAATAGTCACTGTCCTAATCAAAACAAAACCTAAACCTTACCTGAGATAATTCATTGGTGTCCACAAGTCCATTGTTGTCTGAATCAAAATAATTGAACATTTGATCTACAAGGAGTTTCTTTAAAGCCATTTTCTCACCAATGGATTTCTCTTTTGATTGTGCAATGTATCTCTGGTTTTGTAGATCCAGTAACATATTTTTCACTTCAGAGTATTCAATAGGTTTGCATTTATCCCCTGAAAAGAAAATACACAAGATTATTTTGAATTTGATTTCCTTGTAAAAGTTGAAAGGTAAACAAAACAAAACCAAACCTGAAAAAGTAAAGAGTATTAACTTTTTATAACACTACAAACAGGGTTATTTTAAGAAATTCATTCTGTAGTGGTTTGATCCATAACATTTCCGTGTCTGGGCTTCAAATTAAGACAAAAACAAATTATTGCAGTTTTAGATACATTCTGAGGGAAAGTTTTCTTTTTATTGAAAACTAGGGAAGCTTTTATCACTTTCCAAGCCTGTACTTTTTAAATTTATCATTCTGGAAAGGTGCTTCCAAAGGTTTCTTAAAGTTTTACCTTTGATAAAGCTTTTCATATAAATGTAGAAATGTAATGTATGCAAAAGCCCCTACAAATATGATAGAAAAATATGTTCTTTATATTCATAATAATATTTGACTTCAGAAAGCAGAAATTACTTGAGTGCTCATAAGCTATCTCTACCTTTTCATTTATTGGACATAGCAAGCTTATTTGAACAAGAAAAGGTAGGAGTGCCAAAGGAAGAGAAAGGATATCTTTGACAACATCTAGTTTACTCTTTTCATTATCAAGTCTTCTATAAAGTGGAAAATGTTACAGAAATGCCCTGCATTACTGTCAGTACTTATTTTAAACCAAAGCTCAAAATAATGTATATCTGGTGCTCTCTTATGTCAGTTGCTGCATATTTTAAACTGGATAGAGAAACAGTTAAAAAGGGTTTGTTGGGCGTTTTTTATTAAGACAACCTTAGCATTTCAAAAGGGTTTTTTGTAAGATGAGATATGTAATCGTGTACCAGAATAATACCATGTATATGTTGCAGATATGTAATTTACAGTTAGACAATACTTAACTTCAAGCAGTGAATTCAAGGCTGTTTCTTTTAAGAAACATCTAATTTACATGTATGGGACTGGAGTTTATTATTTTGGAATATTTAATGGTATATGAATCATTATGGTGACACTATGAACACCTTCATAGCCATTACATAAGGCAGAGTGAGAAAAAGTTCCTAAATCCTTCTCACTATCCTAGAAAGACTTAGATCCAGAAGAGGATGATTTATGATAGAAGTTAAATCATGGAAGAAGATAAAATGTTTTTTGGAATCAAAACCACTCTAGCCTTTTTTGTTTTGGTTTTTCTAAAAGCCACCAACTGTTATGTAGCTATTTAAGTAACAGGAATAGACAAACCCAAGCTGTATTTAACTGACAGCCTAAGCTATGCATAGTATTTGCATATTTGTCCTCATCTGCCAGGAGCACGAAGATTGAGGCCATACAATTTGTGAGAGTTGAGTTCTATGTGACTGCTTTACAGGGGTCTATTGCAGAAACACTCAGCAGAGAAACATGTTTATTCCTCAGGCATCCTGAAGCTGCAGTAAGCAATCCCTGCCATCCAAATGGCTCCAGGTGGTGGGGAGGGAGAAGAGCACTTAGCTTGAGCATACTCTAATTCATTTGGGTGAACTCCAAGAGACTGGGCCAGAAAACAAGCACCATCTTTGTCTCCCCTAGATACTTTTCTGGCTCTGTTGTCCTCACAAAGGCATTTTGCTTCACTCTCCTGAAGGTGATGGCTAGCACCATTTTACCTGCACTCATGGCAGGAAAGACAAGATAAATCCTATTTGGTAGCGCACTGCTCAGAGCTAGCTACCACATTGAGATTTTAGCCCCTATAAAACATTAGTCTCATTCTGCAATTTTAAAACTGCAAATAGCTATGCTTTAGAGATACACAACATAGTAAGAGAGTCAGTTTTCTTAATAATATCTGTTAAATCATGGATTTGTCACAGTAGCATTGAGCTGCTCCATGTCTTGGTTCAAAAAAGAATAGAAAATTAACAAAAAGGTCACACTGACAACTTTTTTTTCTTCACACACAAGACAATATCTCTCACTTTAAGGATTGATCAAGAATTTAAATTAGGTTCTCATCTCTACAAAGGCAATAATGATGCTAATGTTCATTTGAATATTGAAGATTATTTAATTATAAATTCTGAACAACTTTTGCACAAATATTTCCATGAGTGATTTTACAAACCATGTAAATTTGGAGGAAAAATAATTAAATTTCTGTATCACATGATCATGAAAAGCATAGCAAGAATTAGTTGTGTTTCCTACTTTTAACTCAAAATAGTTTATGGAAAATAGTTGTAAGGGAAGTTTGGTAACAGTCCAGGAAATACATTTTAACTCACTTTAGACATTAACTTTACATCTAAAGCTTAAGGAAAAAAGGACTAATGTATTTTTTCACAACACCTGTTCGGAAAGAGAAGAAAGAATTCAAACAACATGTTCTCCACATTGGTTTTTTTGTACACTTCTCATTGCATAGCACAAACTTCTGTAGCTAGTATAGCTGTTATATAAGAGCACTTACATATTGCATGTTTATAAACTATTCAGACATTTTTCCAATAGGGAAAAATATTTGTATCATTTTTTAACATCAAACACAAATGCTGTGTAATACAAGATAATGTGAGAGACTGCTACTGCCAAAAGTTTGGGTACTTCCAGCAAAAAAAACTTCAATCACAAACTAAGCAAAGTGATACGTTGTAACAGAACTACTATATTATTTATATTTTGATCTAACACCCACCTTCAAACTATTATTATGAATTTTAACAATGCACTTTAAGCCAGTGAGAGGTGAACCTTCAGTTTATGATCTTAGCTAATTACAGGTTGTGTAATTAAAGGTTTCCACAGCTATACTACATTAAAACATTTTCATTTTATGCATAATTGAAAGTAGTCTTTACACCAACATCTGGAATTTAAGGAGAAACCTGATGGATGGATGTTACTGACAGGTAAGGGAATCACGAGGAAACAATAAGACACTCCTGGTGAACACAGGCCACAATTTCATTAACAAATTGCCCTCTTAACTTATTGTCATGACTGCCTTTTACTGGAATATTTAAGGAAATGTGAAGCTCATGTTTAAATTACAAGAACAAGGCTCTGGTTACAGGAGACTTCCCCCAGGCTAGAGTAGCAGGATAGTGAAAAACTCAGTTGCTTTATTTATGTTCTAATTTAGTAAGCATTAGTTGTGAAATACTTGTCTCAATGACACACAAATGGTAAATGGGGATTAAGTTTGTTAACATTTATAGTGAGGAAAAGTAATTTATGCGTAACAAAATTGAGAAAGACAAACTACTGGGAATATACTACAATTCTATTACTTCCAAAAAGGCCTACTAAATTCTATATAATTAACATGAAATTACATGAAAGGGTAACATACACGTACATAATTTACTAACTTAAATCAGTTTTCTAGTACCTTCTTCTTCCATTTTTGAACTAGACTTCCACAAAATTAATTATTTTCTGAAAAATTCCTAGAATATAGTAATAGAAAAAGAAAACACAAAAATTGTTTTTCTGTTTGTTTCATTCACGGAAAGGACCAGTTCTACTACGTATCAGTTTTTGTCAAAAAGCAAACAAAAAACCAACCAACCAAACAAAAAACCCTAAAGAAAAAAAAACTCTGCTATGATTTATTTCACAAGTTTTCTGACGTTGTCTGGGCAATCACAGAAGGTGTGCAGAAACCTAAAAGAGACAAAACAAACACACTGGAATCTAAGTGCAGTTCTCCAGTCCCATATCTGGCAATTTCTGAAGTAGTGGTATTCCTAGGGTTTACTTAATTCAAACTCAAAAATAGTAGAAAAATGGAAACATTTGCTGTTTCCTTCCATTCAGTACAACATTTTTGTAGCTGTATCTCCGTTACCTAGGAAACAGTTGAAAGTTGGATTTTGAGTGCTATTGTCCTTCTAGACAGTATTGAATAGATGGTATCTGCCTGTAGCAGGAAAAATGTTATGTTTGACAATTGGTCTTCCTTAATTTGCAAGAGAAAAAATTATCACAAAATTAACTAATTATTTATGAAAACATGGCAAAGGAATATACACATTCTTAACACCTGCAGTAAAATATTAAAGAATCAGTTATGATAATAGTTTAGAGAACACTCCTTACACCCAAAATTAGATATCAGATTCTTGTATTTTGCAGTTTTTAGAAAAGCACTAATATACATAAAGAAGAAGAGAATGAACATATTTAAAAAGCACAATAAAAGCAAACAATTTGATTTCTGTTCTCAGTTCTTTCACCACATTCATGGTTAATACTTTAACCTTCCTTGCCTGAGCCTCTCCATTTAGCAGGAACAACCCTTATGTCAGAGAGCTATCGAATCACTAATATTCATGGCATGTCTATTCCTACAAAAGCCACCAGCTGCTGAGATACAATTTGATTCTGAGCTGTTTATGATTTTGAACTGAGTTTTATCTCTATCTATAGCTATTGATAGTTTTTTTAATCTATATAGCACAAATTATTTCCAGATTTTTCCTTTAAAATTACAATAACTTTGGATCTATCAGACATGGCAACTAGTTTTCACTGAAGCATATCTCATGTGAACAGTTTTAAATAATCCAAAAATTATATACACATAAATCAGCTTCTTGGAAATGGAATGGACCTGATAAGCAGCAAGCCTACTTTTAACCTTCTACATTCTGAACATATTCAGAATAATCTAGTTAGCTAAAACAATTCACTGCAAAATTACAAATTATATTGCATGGAGCAGACATGAGAAATTATTCCAAGATTGCATCTACATCTATACATACACACATATAGAAACTAATACAGATATGCACACACATGTATTCATATACACATACACGTGAACATATAGACCCTTGTGCACAGGATGAAGTCACTACAGATATGATCTGATATCAATTATATTTCAAAGATAACATAAAAGGCAACTTGAAAGTCTGCATGCATTCAGCTGTTTTTCAAGATCTGTCTATAGATAAAGAAAGTTGTAATCTTACTTGCAACCCTTACAAATAAAGGCATGTTTTAGACCACTAAAACTGCTTAGGCTTATCTGAAAAAAATTTCAAGTTCAGATATCATTTCATAATATCTTACTTTTCAATATAAAACTCTTACCTTCCAAATCTAGAGGTCAAAAGCTTTGACCCTTATTCTTTGGTCTCCTCACTGAAGCTCTGGAACTAGAAGAGAAACCATCTCATCTATACATAGCCTAACTTTTGACCTATGGTCCAGAGTTTGAGGCAGGGGGAGAGGAAAGCTTTACACTCAGAAGTAAAACAAATAAACAGGGATTAACTTCAAAACTTTTCCCTGTTGCAGGTATGTTTTAAATAAAAGGTGAGAATTTTCTACTGTTTTTTTTTAAAAAACATGAGATTTCAAGGCTGCAAATTACAGCCCAACAGCTGCTCAGCTTTACACATTCAGAGTGCCTAAAAAAAAAAAAGAAAAAGAAAAAGAGAAAAGACATTTTGAAACTGTGTTTGGCTTTTTAGGGGGAGGTAGGTAATTTACAGAGCACTCAATCAGCAGATGTGCTGCTTTACATCTTACTGTGAAGCATCCATACTTTCTAATGACATATATAATTATCTAAATCTAAATTCAGCATTACACTCAAAGTCAAAATACTCAGGTGTTAAGGACTTAATTTACTCAGTTCTGCTGTGTAAATAGGTCTAAGCAGCTACAAAAATTGTTTAGACAATTCAACAGTGTTGTCTATTTTTATGTGATACACTATAAAAATACCTCCTATATAAAAAACATCCAATTATCCAGAGATAGGCACACAAATACAAAATTTTAAAGTTATATCTGTTGCTGTTTTTGGAAAACTCTTCTAAGTGATTACCATAGCTAGTATATAAAATATAAATTAATCTAGATTTTCAAAGCCTTAGCTGCACTTTGCAAATAAGGAATAATGCTGTCCTTTCCTTGGATATCACCAGTTAAAATGTTCTTAATCATTCTGATTTTTCAAAACTAAAAATTGTAAGAAGTAATAATTTCATTTAATTACACATCTTGGCACAAGTTTGGTGTCCAGTCTAATCTGGAGACACATATAAACAGCTTTTCAGTGCCTAAACAACCAATAGTTCAGATAAACTATTCAGATTTTCCTTACAGAAATGCCATTTAGGTTAAGTAATAGTAGAAGCTGTAATAAATTTGCTTTAAGAAAATGGAAAAATAGGCAATACTATTGCCGCAGTTTGACCCTGGCCAAGTGCCAGGCACCCACGGCAGCCGCTCACTCGTTCCCTCCCCTGCAACAGCTGGGCAGAGGAGGGAAGGAGAGGGGAAAAAAAAAGGGAATTAACACAAGGGTCCATTAGTCGTTAGTTGAGATAAGGAACCAAGGACAAAACAGGCTCACTTAAGTTGCAAAGTGAAATTTATTACTACCAGAGTTAGAAGGAGGATATCAGAAGTAAAACTAAACCTTTAAAAGACACTGTTCCCTCCCTACTCCTCCCTCCCTCCCACCAACAGTGCAAGGGGGGCAGGGTGTGGGGGTTCAGGTCAGTCCATCTCCAGAGTCTTCTTCCCCTGCTTAGGGNCTCCAATGTTGGCACCTCACCCACGGACTGCGGGTGACTCTGCATCCCTCATGGACCCCATGGACTGCAGGGGGGACACCCCGCCTCACCATGGGCTCACCACGGCCTGCAGAGGAAATCTCAGCTCCAGAGCCTAGAGCACTTCCCCCTCCTTCTCCACTGACCTTGGTGTCTCCATGTTGTTTTCCCTCAAATGTTCTCACATCCTCCTTCTTCTCTAACTAAAGGCAGCTGCGTGCACACTTTGTTTTCATTTTTCCTTAAATATGTCATCACAGAGGCATAACCAACCTTTCTAATTGGCCCAAACATGGCCAGTGCCATGTCCATCATCTTCAGAGCCATCAGAGTCTGGCTCTGCTGGAAATGGTGAAGAATTCCAGAAGCTTCTCACAGGAGCCATTTTTATGGCCCCCTCCCCACTATTAAAACCACAACAACTATTTACACTATTTTTTTTTTTTCAGGAGTGGTTAGAAGCATCATATGAAGTGAGAAAGGTTAACCAAAAAAGTAACTACAAAATGAAGAAAAGCACTGAAATCAGCATTTGGGGTAGTGGTGTGTGTTGGTCTCCTGGTTCTAATGCAGAGTAGTTGTTGTATCACATATCTCTTGACAGAAGAAAATAGGTCATATAAACTTTCACCTTCAAGGTGATATTTGAAAGCTACAGCAGGTTGACAATAATGAGCAAAACATCATTTTCCACAGCTGAGAAAGCAGCAGATGCTGGGGTTGTGTGAAGTGCATGTCAGCATCACAGGCACTGCAAGCAGTGCTAGTCTGGAACTGAGAAAAGCAGGCCTCTTCTACAGGACTGACCCTGTCTTGAAACAGCACAAATTCCCACTGCTTACAGACAGTCACATCACTTCTCAGAATTTCTCATGTCTTGCACGCTTACATTGAGGTATTATACGATGGCAAAGTAGAGATGAAAGTAGGTGCATTTAACAAAGGAAGGGTTTGAGGGGTTTTTTTTTTCTGGTATCCAGCTCAAGCTTTTAGATAAGTTTTTCTATTTGTTTCATACATCTTATAAAAATTAACCTTCCTTAGTAAATATTAATGTATGACATTAATAAGATAATCTGGGCTTCCTTGGCCTTTGTAAAAGAAATTTGAGAGAGAAAAAGAGAAAAGCAGTGTGTCCCAAAGGAAGGCATTAAAAATGAAGGTTGAGACAGATGTTTAATGCAGCATTTTATTTTCCCCTATAGTGAAGTTAATGCAACTATTGCTGTTAGTCTTCCTCCCACAGGGCTTAAACAATTTTTTACTTGAAGTATCTAAAGTGATACTATGAAAGTTGTGTATAGGCCTACANAAAATGTTGTATAGGAATAAATAAAAAAAAAAAAAAAAAAAAAAAAAAAAGCATTCGGAATCCAGTAAGGAAACACTTATGGGATGTACGCTTCACCAGAAAATCTATGCAGCATTCCACTTCTGCTTCTCGGGAAGCATGTGTAAGAGGACTCTCTCTTACTCAAAACAAACAAAGAAGGAAAAAGTTACTGAAAGAGATGAAATGCTAAGTCACAATCTTCCTTTTCCCAAAAGCTTCCCAGAGATGTGGAGTATTAATAGTTTTATGAAGGTGAGGTATGAAGACTGGGCCTAAATAAAATAGTACTAAATTGTTGCGGAAAAAAAAAAGATGACAGTTCTGTTGCTCCATTTCTATTTCTTCATCATCACCTATGCCCACCTCTTCCTTGGTTTCACCTTTAGCACAGTTGGGTTTTGGTGCTAATTGCAGAAGTTGTTACATTTAGTCTTTTTCTATAGGAAAAAGAGACTTAGTTTTATATGTGCATATATATGGAACCAAAAATTAACAATAACTTGGCTTCACACACACTTGCATCTGCATTTCTGCTCATACTCGAAGTTAGAGTCATGTAAATCAATGCAAGAGAAAACTTAGGCCTACATAACCTAACTTTCATTTAAAGATGCAGTGTGAACTTTGCATAGCTCTCAGGTTATGCACAAAGTTTGACCAGTCATCCTTAAACAGTATTTTGATCATTGTTTTCTTTCGCAGTCACAGAAAAGGCCACCTAGCAAAAAAATATCAAGATTTTAATTGAATATTCTTGAATTCCTATAAATGCATTTATTAGTAGAGGCATTTGTCATCTAAGGTTTGAGGCAGAAAGGCATTAGGAAAAATTAGACTCCAGCTTTTCACCAATTTCAATGAAATTCCTAGCTTTGTTTCCTTACAGCTG
Source organism: Pomatostomus ruficeps (assembly GCA_013400735.1). Lineage (NCBI taxonomy): Eukaryota > Metazoa > Chordata > Aves > Passeriformes > Timaliidae > Pomatostomus > Pomatostomus ruficeps. Next base: position 6,743 of record VYZT01060720.1, on the reverse strand, counting down.
AAGCTTTGTTTCTAAGTGTTTTGTTTAGCACTTAATCTTCTGCAGAAAATGTACTTATTCACATAGATTTAGGGATTTTAAAAGAAGTTTTATTTCTGTTTGATTTCATATTAATTCTATGTTTCTAAATAGACTTCTTTACATACTTCAAAAAGAAATGTCCACTGATTATGACCAAATTATGACACTCTGAAATTGTGGAGCATTTATTTAAATTGGACTTTGTCAAAATTTAAACAAGATATTATAGCCATCTTTCCATTACATTTTAGGGAAGAAGTTCTTTAAATTTAGACAAGGTTTACTTTAAAAACCATGGGTTTGGTTCTTAAAAAAAAGACAGAGAATAAAAAAGAAAAACAACAACGAAGATAAAAAACCCCACACACCACAAAACACACCAGAACACATCACAGAAAAAAAAACACAAAAAGAAACAAGACAAAAACCCCCAGAGCAAGTAAAGATTAAATTTAACTAAAAATTCAGAATTTTATTACTCTATATAAAGTCTAAAGTCCAAACTTTAAATTCCCAGCATTCTATCACACTGCATTTATAACCTTTCTAACCTACCACAATTTAAAGTCTAACAAGAATTAAATAGAAATGGATTTTCTGAAAAATACTTGTAGCAAGCCTAAAAATAAGACACATAAAAGACACAGAATTTTTATTTCTAGAGAAATATATACACACGTACATATGGAAACACCAAATAGATGCAGATATGCAACAACTGAAAATACATACTTCATTTTCTAAAATTTATATTCTTCCATACCTGCCATCATCTCACTTATCAGAATCAGTGGGGCTTTCTTAGGTTTGATATACTTTTTTCTAAGGATTAGAAATAAATTACCTTCACTTTATTTTTCTAAACTAAGAAATCATTTGTTCCAAGAACTTCCGGAGTACATTGCCACCGTGCCTTCACTTTATTAGTTTTTTAAGCGAAACCCACAACTCTAGAGTTGGGCTCCTTACAGCACAAAGAGAGTTCTGAAAGTTCTATCACACTCAACTCTCACTTTTTATGCGCTTGCACTTTGTGTACAAAGTGTGCAATATTGCTTAACTTCTCAAGTTCCACCAAAATACTTTTCAATAAGGCATGACTACATTCTGCAAAAAATTAATATTTTGATTTCATGGTAGCATTTCATATAGTACATACATTTCAGCTGAAATTTAGAGGAAATATATTGAAGAAGGCAACCTGATGGAATTTGGTCTTGATATGACTCATTTTACATACTGAAATGGTTTATAATATACTTGATTCTTTTTTAGACCAAGTTTTGAAGATGCATAAAGAATTTTCTATTTTCTTCCTCATTTTAAAAAAAAACCAGAGGAAAATATTTAACTTATGATGAATTAAAATAAATAAACTTTTATTCAAAAGCAAGAGCAATAAAATCAGTTACCAATTAGAAATATACCTCAACTTTCCTGCAAGTAAACAGTCTACCTCTTCAGATACCGCTTAACATAATTCTTTTAATTACGGGTATCTATCAGAACTGAAATTTTATATTTAATGAAATTTCAAATCTTCCCCTACACAAATGACCCCGTGATAACTTCAGCTAAAGGAATTTTACAAGGAGCACTAACCATATGGCTTGGACACAGGGCATTCATCACTGTCACACAAATGGAATAAAGATCCTGTTGAGAAACATCTCCAAGACAAATTTCAATACATACGTGTTCAAATAAAACCCTCAACTAATTCTGCATACTCCACTGAAAGGGAGGAGTGGCTGTGGGAGATAGGATTGTTTAGCCTCAAGAAAAGGAGGCTCAGGGGTGACCGTATTGCTCTGTACAGCCACCTGAAAGCATGTTGTAGTGAGGTGAAGGTTGGTCTCTTCTCTCAAGTAACAATTAACAGGATAAGAGGTCTTCAATTTGTGCCAGGAGATTGACTATGAGGAGTTTATTTTTTTCACAGAAAGGGTTGAAAATCATTGCAACAGACTACCCAGGGAAGTGATGGAGTCACCATATGTGGAAGTGCTCCAAAAACATGTGGATATGACATCTGAAGACATGGTTGAATGATGAACACAATGGCTGGACTTGATGATTTTAAAGGTCTTTTCCAACCATATCAACGATGATTCAAATCAAAGCAATCTGAAGATAAGAAGATCCCAACAAATTTTCCTACTATTTTAAGATCTCTGTTTTTCATGTAACCACTTTGCTTGATTAGAATAAAATGAAGGGGATTGATTGTTTGAGGTTATTTTTTTAATTTTTGCTAATTCTAATTTCAAATTATTATAATCTTTTGGCTTTCTCTCTGTAATTGATAGTGTTTTGTTACTAATTATTATTTAATTAATGCTGCCTAAAGATGCCTAAAAGTCATCTATACCTAAAGATGACTCTCCTAGCCATAACTCAAGGCAAGTGTCAGACATACCAAGATGTCTAAATGAAGAGTGTTACATCTGTCATTACTACTAACCTGCCAAATCAAAGTTATATACAGACCAGCTTGTGCATCTGAAGAGAACACATCTAAATATGTTATTTCAACATTAACCTCATTTTGCTTATGGATTCTGATATGTGGTGTTGTATACCTCAAACAGAGGCAACTTTCAAAGTAAGCATGTGATGAAATTAAGTTTAAATAGTTTTAATGATTCTGTAATCATATGTCTTTGCTTGAATAGTACTTTTTGTTTTGTTTTCATCTTTTTCAAGCAGCCAAAGTCTCTTTAGGATAAAAATAGGCATACTAAATAAACAAGGTATGCTCTTAACTAAAGGATAACAGCTGACTTTACCATTTGTAGAAAAAAAGACCATATAACAACTATTATCACAATTTTTAGATGTTAAAAACACTTTCCAGATCTGTATCATTTCATGTCAATAATGAGTGGAAAGCTCTTATGAATATTTTGTTACTCTCACAATCAAACAAAATATTTCTTATTTATGTTTGTGTTACCCAGTTAATGATTTTCTTGAGAACATATTAGGGATCACTGAGCCTGATGCTGAGATTGTGGAAGCTTATCTTTGTACTACGTAACAAATACATTGCTTCCTTAACAGATATAGTTAGTGTATTTTATATAAAGACTATGAAATAGGTGGTCTGGTTTATGGATAGAAACATGACAGTGATCTAACACTTTAAAATATGGACTTGTAACATGTCAACTACCATGTGCCACAGAACAATTTTGAGTACATCTATCCCCTCACAATAGATTATGTAAACTGACAGTTTTCATTCTGTGTGTCTCCTCTTCAGAGAATAAAGAAGGGAGGTAGTGTAAGGTTTCAAAATATGTAATCTGCAAAATAGATACAATTCCTGTCTATCTGCAGAAGAGTTACACCCACATCTGCTATTTGTATTTTCTTCCTTGCAAACTTTGACTTCAAAGTAAATAGGCTTCCAGTCTCTAAAAACAAATTCTGAATGAAAAAAAGACATTATAGGTTCTCTTTTGGGGTATTTCTCTTTAGGGCGATTCTCATCTCAGACCATACTAAAATGCTCTGCCCCACCATATGTTTTATAAAGTTTCTGCACAGTCTCGAAGCCAAACTGGTTTATGGAGAAGGAGCCACGTTCTCCCTCCCAGCAGTTTTACCTCGCCGGAAAGCAAATGCCATGAGTACAGCAAGAGCAGAGACTCTTTCAGTGACTGAATTAAACTGACATCTGCATACCGAAAAGACCCTTAACTGTGATAGCAAATTATGTATATTTGTTAAGAAAAAGTGTGAATTCTTACTAATAGCATTTAATATATCTGATATATCTCCAAAATTATAAATTAGTGAAAAGGGCCAAATTTTTATCAAAACTATTGAAGAAATAATTACATTCAAATTCTTCCTCAATATAATAGACAAAATAATTTTCAAAATACCTTACCTTGTCATATAATTATATTATTTTAGAATAAAACCAGTTCCAATTTCAAATGTAATATTTGAGCAACCCCAATAAACGACAGTAGTGGCAGTGCTGGTTAAAAGAACTACAACAGCAGGAAACTAATGCAAGATGAGGCGTGGACAACACAGAAACTTCATGCACAAATCTATTGTGAAAACACATTTGTTTCAGTTTTCAGATTGCTAAACAACAGGAGCAAATGTCAAACAAGTTAACAAATAAGAGTAGATACATTAAACATTAAATGCATATAAAAAGTAACCCCCCAACATGTGATATTGCTATTACAGTTCCAGAGAAAATATGTTGGGAAATTATGTCAGAAACAGAGTGTGTATATAAGTATGTATACTTATGTGTACTAACAATAATAAAGCAACAGACAATTTCATATGCAATTAAGATAAAAGATAAGTTTTTGTTGAAAGCAGTTAATCTTTGGAAAGGTATCAATTAGCCTGTGAAGAACGGGAAAATTGTTATGTGCATAATACTGCTTAAGGTATCATTGTAGAACAAGTTTGGCTGTGGTTACATTTTTGTCCTTTCAGAAAAACAGGAACACAGTGGGAACACTACAATAAAGTACTAGCTGTTGTATAGAAATAATTGGCGCTATAAACAAGTATCCTTATTTTTGTACTAAATAGAAATTAAACCCACAAACTCATTTAAGAAACACTAGAAACAAATTTTATATATAAATTTCATCTTAGTTGGTTGCTTGCAATAGCAGGCACGGATTTGATTTAGATAAAATTCTCTCCATTTTGGTTTCTTATATCGAACAACACCATGGTAAAGAAATTATTACTTTGAGGAAAGATATTCCCTTTTCACACATGAGAGAAAATGCACAAATACAATTGTACTGCTGCTATCAGATTACTTAGTGGATTTGGTCAAACTCTATTCTATTTTTGTAAACTCATTCTAGGCAAAAAGCAAAGTACAAGAAATTCATAGAAAACTTATGTACTGTGTAAAAACATGTTTTATATGCACTGAAAAATGGTGACAAAATCTCTGGTGACTTAGTGTGACTGAATTCTGCATACTAGTACTAGGCTTTTCTTATTGTAACTAATTAGACACATAAAGCAAATGTACAAAAATCCCTGCCTAGAAATAAAAATCATGTACTAATTACTATTATTCTTGAAGTCTTTTAATTCTTGTACCCATAGGCATACAAAACTGATTTAAAGACTGAAGTATTTTAAAAAAAGGACATTGGAAAGAAGATTGTGACATGTACCCCACTGTGTGAATGGATGACACTCTTATTTTAAGGATTCATAAATTTACACAGGTTTAACCTAAATTTGCCTTTGGACCTTGGCTGAAAAGGAAAGAAAAGGAAAAAAACGGTGAAAAAGAGCTTCATATTATCCTAGTTCTGAGATTATTTTCAAGTCACGTAGTTTTCAGAGCTTCCTACCAGTGACAAATAACCCGAACTTAGTCTGTCATCTAACTTGGAGATTGAACTCTGTCATTTACAACCAAGGGGTACCACAACACTCATGTAAGAGGCAACATTATTGTTGCTTTTGTTATTATTATTATTACTATTACTAGTAGTAGTACTATTATTATGTCTGTTCTGAGAAAAGAGTGGGATTAAATAGTAAGAGCAATTTTGTTTACAAAACATTCCAGTAGCCCCGAAAAAGCTGGATTTCCTGCTTGTTTTCCACAGCAATAAATTGCAGTCTTTCAAGAAAGACTTTCTCTGCAAATAAGGTTGAGAATGAAACTCAATCTTTATTCCTCTTATTTTTCTACATTCCCTGTCTCGTGAAGTGGAAGTAGTGAGAATGGACATAAAATGGTCTTTTAGAAATGAAAAAATTAACCTTTAAATTGGATAAATATGAAGATGTTAAAAGTCATTGGTATTATTGGTGTCTTGCTTTTTTTAGAGCTGTAAATATGAGTGTTCTTTGCATCTGGGTTAACAGGGGGGTGTTCCTGGATTCTGTTTTGTTTTAAAGTAAAACATGAACCCAAAAATTCTCACTTCCATACTTCACAAAAATTGTTACCTGCCGCGATGCTGCCGGTAGGGGCACCGGGCGTCCGCTCGCGGTTTCAGGGACTGGCCGGGCTGCTTCAGGGGCATGGGAGGGCTGGCGAAGGTCCAGCAAGGTTTCACCTAACCCACCAATGTTCCAGGCATGCCAAGGAAGGAGAGACAAGCGGAGGGGCTTCCCAGATGGTTTATTCAGGCACCAGGATTGTGCCAGGGAAGCACTGGCACGGGGAGTTACAGTTACATATATACCAACACGAGGGGGTGGGGGAGGGTACAAACATCCTATGGGGAAGGGGTGCAGGGTTTGAATTTGGCAGGCTTTGTATAGGATTGCGAAATACAGAGCCCTCTGGGTGGGAAACCAGATACCAAGGTGGGGAGGAGGGAGACAGCAGTGCCTGGCCATGAGGAAAAACCAAAACCTGGCCAACAGCACACCGCAACATCTCCTCCGTTTTTATTTATTAAAAAGANAATGAAAGGCTTGGGCACCAAGGTTACTGCTGGGGGTTCCCTGCACCCCTTTGCCCAGTGTCCCAGCTACCAGCAGTGGAAGCAGGGTCACTGGGGTGGGGGTTTCTCTGGATAGAACTGGGGTAGAGGGGACAGAGAGAGGGTCCAGGGGAGAGTTCAGCCTGGAGTGATCAGTTCCAAGCTGAAAAGGGTAAGAAACAGTCTCAGGGGTCTCGGGGAGACAGTAGCAACCCTGCACCGGTCACCAGATTGTGCCCCGTAACCAGATCCTATCAGCGGGGTGAGGGA
>VYZT01060719.1:0-32737 GCA_013400735.1 Pomatostomus ruficeps | reverse complement strand
AAAAAAAAAAAGAAAAAGAGAGAAAATAAGTTACAAATTATGTCTTTAAAGTACTGGTTATAAAGTGATTTCCTAAAATAATAAAGTAATTTCGTATAACTCCTGAATTTTATAAAATGTTCTGTAATACAATATCATGACCTGTGGTCTGCTTATAGGTATGTACATTACTAAAGAAAAAAGTACTGAAAACATATTTTTAATTTGGTGTGTGTTTGACTGCATGACTAGTCTTTAATAGTTCAACTCTGCACTCATGAAATACACAAGCCAATATGTGTCTGGGTCAGCTTATGATGTCAGTGTCTCTCTTGGCATCCAGCAGTATTGACAATGCTGTATCTTTGTTTTGTGACACAGCCTTACAATGAAATTATAGAAGACTACTCAAGAAGAAAGCATTATCTTACCACGGCAGATTGGCACCGGAGAATCCCACTGGTACATGCCGTTCTGGTGGCGCCTGCACGTTGCATTGTTGTGGCCAATCATTCTATATCCAGGTTTGCAATAATACCGAACTTTGCTTCCAGCAGGACCACCTGTTTTATTTATAATTCCCCCATTCCTCAAGGTAGGGTTTAAACTGCAATAAGGAGCTAAACACCAAAAAATGGACATTATTAAAAACTAATCAAATGCACTTAATGTACAAAATTAAGATTATTAATGACACGTACAAACTTTGAATACCACTAAAATTAATACTGAAAGCTTAAAAGCACCTTTGGAATTCTTAGTGAAGATTCAGACTACTCATAGAGAAACATCATGAAGTTCAAACACAAAATTTATAATCACAAACCAATATATATTACTGTACATAAGGAAGCTACAATCATGAGGCGTAGAGAATGTTCAGTAAGTTCGCTCACACTTAGTAAACAGTCTACTGCAAATCTGAAAACTTTACATTTTATTCTTTGAGCTACACAATATACAAAACCAATTATGAACAGTTTTGTTAAAAAATTCAGTGCACTTAGACATCTAAGTAACATTTTGTGAAATATGTTAAAAATTTATATGACAAATACATTGATTCTTTAGATGTATTTTTTCAGATTAAAATGCAGGGGGTTTTTTGTACGTGTTTGTACAAAGATATTAGTCGGCATTTGTATTATTTTTTACAAAAAGAATGTAACTTAACTGAGTGCAACATCTTAAATGTTGAATTTACACTACATATGAAGCAAGATGGAATGCACCTGTTTGAGTTTTGAAATGAAAGTAAACCTTGCTAAACTTTAATCACTCCTATACTAATATTTTCTGCAGAGAGGTTTTCATGACCAGTATGGTTCTCGAGGACCTGTGACACATAAATGGAGATTTTTAGATATGTGCTGAGTAAGTAAAAAAAGTACAATTTTTGTGTCAAAAAGTGAGTAATAAAGACCATTTTCTAAAATAAGGTTGCAGTATCTGTCTGTAATGATGGAATATGGGTACCTGAACTGAACCCAGATCAAGTAAAAGTACAGTATAGTTTGACACACTATATGCAGAGTTGTAACATGAATCCGTTTGTAGAATGCAAACGTTTATCACTGGATTAAAACAATATGAAATAATTACCTGGACTCCATACTGATGTACAAGTCACTGTGTATTTGAAGTAGGCATGCACTATGTCAAACTTACTGAGATTGTCTTTTCAGAAGCAGCATGGCAGGACCATGGCTTGCTGAAAACAAACCTGACTGAACATCCACCACTGAAATGAGTCTATGAACATTCTTCACAGGGAAGACACTGTTGAGCTTCACTAATAACTACATGTCATTACCAAGGACACTGAGACTGCAACTACTGATACTCCCTCCATCATACTGAAATGTATCTTAAGTATACTGCGATGCTCATTTTATCTTCTGTAGACAATTACCCAGTAGAAGTCATTTTGTTTTGTTTTCACAAGTGCATAATTACAGGTTTTGGTATACAGCTTTCAATATCTAGCTCTATTTTTTTATTTTTAATGTGTATTTTGTCATCTTAAGGTGAACCTAGGCTATCAATTACCACCTAAAGAAGAATGTTTTGGTTCACTGAGAGAGATCATAGACTTCATTATATTCCCAACAGAAATGCTTCCTTTAAATGTCTAGATGTAGATACAGTATATCAAAGTCAATATTTTTAAGTAATAACACCCAACATAAGCAGTAAAGCTAAATCCAGCACTAAAGATGTTGAAAAATGTTGTCATCTTTTGGAATTATATTCTATAGTTTTCAATTAAGCAACATTATTTCTACTGGAAATGTTATTTCTATATATTCTTTCACTTGGGGATTATTTGAAAAAAACCCACTAAAACATAAAGCAAAAAAATTAAAACTGGAATGAAAATTACTAAGCCAAGATGGTCCAGTAAAAGAATTGTTTGGGGCCATGTTCTGTGTCCTTTATAAGGTGACACTACTTTCATGCCTAATTAAAGTACATTAATTATCAAATTACTCTTTAAAAAGGGACTTGACATATAAAGAAACACAACAAACATGGCTTTAATTTTCCTTTCAACATATTGAAGAATAAATAATATTATTATTGCAAAATAAGCAGATTAAGACCTCTAAAATCAGCTCCAGTAACCTCTTAAGAGCTATTTAATTTTGAATATCCTAGATCTTAAAATAATAGGTAAGACATAAATAAAATATGCAATTCAGACAAAACTCCAAATTTATTACATCAGTACTGCAATTCTGGACAGAAAATATTTGTCTGTAGCCCAGTAATACTGTACAACAATTCTAACCGTACTGTTTTACTGTATAGTACCTTTCATGTCTCCTTTTTTTCTATCTCCTCCTACAACTGTTTAATCTGGACTAGTAATTCTTTTATTAAACTGCTAACATTCAGTTATTCTCAGTAAAATCTTGGCTAGACATAAAAGCATAGGGTTTTTTACCCATAACAAGATTTTTAGCATAACAGGTTAAACTTTGCGTTCTGATTGCCAGGGTATTTATTGCCATGTTTTAGCTGTGGTTAATTACAACAATAAATATATATGAACATCCAGAGAGAGCAGCTTTAAAATGGCATGAAATATGGGACATTCAGGCTCCTGAATTACACAGAATGATGTCAAAATACAGAAAATTTCCTTGGGAGCCACAGGGGAAATCTATCAGTCATAACTGTTGCTTATGTTGTAACAATTAATAACACCTTAAGCCCTCTAGTGAATCAAGTGGTGTTCAGAAAAAAAGTCAGGCAAAAAAAATCTTTTGAACTAAGAAACTAAGAACTTTTGGTAGAAGAAAAGGAGCAAGACAAAACAGCAATATCATTCAGAATTTACTTCAACATCCCTTTGAAAACACTTAATTCCTAAAGTTTATTGTTGCAGATCGTCTACAGAAAACTATAACCTCCTTTCCCAGACCCCTTGATGACTCCTGAATATCTGCTGTCTTCAACCATCTCTTCAACCTACTCTTACTAATGCTTACTTTTCCTGACAGCCCAAAGTGACTGAGTGGCAGCAGCTGCATGGACCTGGAGGAAACAGGGAAGAGGAGATCTGGGAACCAAGCTCTCTTGGTAAAGCTTTGTGGTCATCTGCCATTGTGAAAGTTAAAAGCAGATGTTTGAGTGTGAATATAAAATTATGAGATGTGTTTGACAGGGTAGGGAGGTTATAACTGGAGAAAAGACAGAAAGAATATTTGACACAAAGGCGCTGATTTAAGAGCCAAGGGGAAGAACAGCCATGACAGGTTGTGCAAAGTGGTGAGAAATAGGAAGGAAGAGATTGGAGGCTAGGAGTAAGTGATGAAAACGAGAGAAAGAGAAGGACTCTGGTTAGCTATTAGAAGTGGCACCAAAAGGATTGATACGTCAGAGACTGAGATTGTGTTCAGAGTAAAATATGATTCAGGGAAAGAAACTGGAAAGAAAAATTTATAAAATAAAATGAAATTGACTAGTGGGAGACAAAGAAACAGAAGATCAGGGACATAAGAAAGGAAGAAGTAGGATAACAAATTAGGGGAGTCATTGTAAAGTGGAAGCAAGGGAAATTAAGATGGGAAGCTAGACAGAAAGAAAGATAGATAAGAGCTGGAATCTAACATTTTCTACTACTAAAAGTAGACTGTGATTTGTAGGGAGGGGCAGAAAACAGGTAGAGATCAGAAAGAAAGGTTGGGGAGCATAGCTAGACTGTCTTAGCAGAGGTATTTTGACCAGAATGAATATAAGGTTTGAACAAAAAAAGTATGTGAATGGGACTATATGAAGTGAGGTGGATTCCTTGAAGTACAATGAATAGTTCACCAGATAGCAGTAAAGAAAATATCCCATGTTTCAGAAAGGGGCCATGCTCCCAAAGTATGAAACTTTACAGTTTCATGACTGTTAAGTGTTTCTGAAACCCACTACATGCATTTCGTGAAGCAAACCATATATGTTTGGATAACTTATGTTTAAAACAGTTGTTTAACATAGATCAGATCCATCTTCCACTATTATGGAAATGCTTATTAATGACATTTTAAAGTAGTGGCAGTAGGCTGGTAATAAGTCAGAAGCCAGCAACAAGGTTGCAGGCAACAGTGCCTGCAACCCACATCCATGTAAAAGTCCTACTAAAACTAGAGTATTTTGTGCTGCCAAAGCAGCATAATATGTATAGAAAAGGCTGATACTCAAAACAGTGTATTATGTCTAAGCTATAGATGGCATGAAAAGAAAAAAAACATTTTAAGCAAATTATCTAAAAATTCTGAAGACGGATTTTGATTTTACAACTCTGAAAAGTACATCTGTTGATACAGTAAAGGAATAGTGATAAATCTACACACAATTACCTTCTTAATTTATAGTTTAGTAATTTTTAATCTGTTCTTTAAACTGAACTCCCTTCAGAGCCCAGGATCAAGCATACACAACAACTTCTAGGATCAGGAACTGACATATTAACAGAAGAACCACACACAAAGCAATAAATAAATGTCTGAAGACATGAAGTGTAAGCAAAAGCTTGAAGAATGCCAGACTGAAAACTACAGTCACTGTCAGCTGAGTGAAAATTTTGAGCTTAAGCAGAAATCCATACAGTGAACTCATAAAATACTGTAGTTTTGTGTCAAGGACCACTGTGATAAAACGCTATTTTTCTCCAAGCTAGTTTCTGAGAGGGGAATCTGTCCTGGAATCTCATGAGGCCTAGCTGAAATAGGTGTAATGACACAGGAGTGCTCTCATCTAGAAATGACAATGTTTTACCACAAAATGTGATAAACTTCTATGACCATTCCAGTGACTGAAGTAACTTTACAGTTATAGATTTAATTTACTTTTCCAAATGGCATATTATCCACATTCCTTCAAGACCTCTTAGATAACAGTGTATTTTACAACTGAAAATATACTGAAACATACTGAAAATTTTCAGCACACTTATAATCAAAACATGCAGCTCACTTAACATAAGAACTTTTGTAATTTGTAACTGAATACCAACAGGATAATAGCTGCCAGCTAAATCACATACCACTAGTCAATGGATGTGTGGACAGCAACACAGACAAACCCTGATCTTGCATTTGCAAGACCACACTAACAAAGCATATTCTCTTTATAGCTGGAACTTTTAAACATTTATGCTGAGGGGTTTTTTTGCTGTTCGAGACACTCTGTCTCAGGGAAGCTCAATTAAATGACTCCCAATTAAATATTAAAATTATTTTAAACTCAATGTCCAACCCCCCCAGATGATTCTGTAGATCTCACTCTCCACAGTGAAAAATACAACATTTTATCAAAGAATTTATCTTAGCAAAGGATGTGATTTCCCAGCAGTATCTTTGATCAGTAGTCAAAAAACGAATATGAAGAAGATATTTATAAGTATTCATAGAAACAGTACTATGTTTGAAATGATAAATAAATGAAGAACTTTCCTTCAAGTCCCACAGTGCTTTGTTTAGCTTACATGCTAGATTTTATGTTGAGAGATAAAAAGTCACAACTTAGTATACTGCTTTCTTATAACTTTCCCTTTTGGATATTTAATTTTCTTCATCGTCATATTATTGGGTAATCTTATGTCTTTGTCCTGCTATTCTTTAAATATCCACTGCAGTAGAGGGTTACTGCCATATTCATTTTATAAATAAGAAATTGGACACTAGTTTAAACAATTAGTTAAGGTCAGACAAGAAAACTAAACGTACCTTTTCTGATTACGAAACCATTTCCTTAATTAATGGACCATCCATTCCATATGTTACTTTTCACTTTATAATGTACAGGATCAAAATGGAGAACAATACTCAACCAAGCAACAAAAAGGGATCAGGGTGTCATTCTTTTTCTTTTGCATTGTATTTTAAAACTAACAAATAAACATTATGAAAAGACAAGATAAATTTGCAAAGGCCTTTTACCTCTTTAGAGATCTAATTGTGAATGTTTGTCCCTTCAAAAACTAAATATGTGACTAAATAACCTGTTATTTATATGACAGTTGTTCTTAATGGTGGTTCAACATCTATATATCATCCTTTTCTTGATTATATAGCATACTTTTCTTGATTCACAGTACTGTATAAACCTCCACTGTGACCTTCCTGCTGCACAAATCACCACCTAAAAGTTTACGAATCAGAGAAGAAACAATTATACAGAGTCTGATGAACTTCTTCACACAGTTCCCTTGCCACTTCTAACCATCTACCAGAAAACGTAAAGACAAACCAATCAATATTCTTTTATTTTAAATTGAAATAGAGAGGGAGTAAGAACACTTGTTTAACATGTCCAAAGCTTAAAAATAACAAGAAAGGAATGGTGAAGAATTAAGCTTCTTGCAATTACATATGAGGTTAAAAGAGCATAATAAAGGTGTGCTGGGTTTACCCTGGCTGGATGCCAGGTGCACACCAAAGATACTGAATCGTCCCCCTTCTCAGCTGCCCAGGGGAGAGAAAATATAACAGAAGGCTTGTGAGCTGAGATAGGGACAGGGAGAGATCATTCAGCTGATACTGTCATGGGCAAAACAGACTTGACTTGGGGAAATTAATTTAATTTTTTACCAATCACATCAGAATAAGATAATGAGAAATAAAACCAAATTTTGAAAAGTCTCTGCCCCACCTGCCCTCCCCTTCCCCTAGTTTTTTCCCAGGTATGCTGGTTTGTCTAGGATAGAGTTCATTTACTTCACAGGCATTAATATGAGGCTGTGTTTTAGATTTCTGATGAAAAGAGTGTTAATAATACAGGGATGTTATTGTTGAGCAGGGCTTACACTGAGTCAAGGCCTTTTCTGCTTCTCACACCACTCCACCAGCAAGAAGGCTGGGGTGCACAGGAATTTGGGAGGGGACACAGATGGGACAGCTGACCCCAAGTGACCAAAGGGATAATCCACAAGATACAGTGTCATGAGCAACAATAAAAGCTGTGAGAAGAAAAAGGAAGGACCAATGTTGCAAGTTATGTCCAAGTCACTGTTAAGGCTGGTGGAGCCCTGCAAGATCTCCTGGAGATGGTTGAACACTTGTCAATGGGAAGTGGTGAACGAATTCCTTGTTTTGATTTGATTGCATGGGCAGCTTTTGTTTTACCTATTAAACTTTACCTGTTTACCTCATCCCACAAGTTTTCTCATTTTTATTCTTCTGATATCCCATCCTATATCTTGCTGTGGAGAGGGTGAGCAAGCAGCTGGAAGGGCCTTAGTGGTGTGCTAGGGTTAAAGAGCAATACAGGGCTCAACTCCACTCCAGATTCCCTGGCACAGGGGGATGGGAATCACTGCTGCACTCAATTCCTCACATGGTGTTTCTGCTCCTCCTTTCTCCTTTGGGGGAGTACTCTTCACACTCTTCTGCTCCAGCATGAGGTCCCTCACATAGGAGACAGTTCTTCATGAACTTCTCCAATAAGAGTCCTTCCCACAGACTGTAGTTCTTCAGAATCTGCTCCAGCATGAGCCCCTTCCACAGGCTGCAGTCCTTCAGTAAAAGACTTCTCCCGTTCATGTTCCCCACGGAGTCACAGGTTCTGCCAGCAAATCTACTCCAGCTAGGGGTTTTCTTCCCATGGGACAACACGTCCTGCCAGGAGCCCCCTGAAGCATGCGTTTCCCATAGGGTCACAGCCTCTTTCAGGCATGCACCTGCTCTGGCATGGGGTCCTCCAGGGGCTGCAGGTGGATATGCTCCCCCATGCACCTCCACGGGCTGCAGGGTGACAGCCTGACTCACCATGATCTTCACCATGGGCTGCAGGGAAAACTCAGCTTCAGCGCCTGGAGACCCTCCTCCCCCTCCATCTTCACTGACCTTGGTTTTCTGCAGAGTTGTCACTCACGTATTCTCACTCCTTCTAGCTGCTGCTGAGAATATTTTTTTTTTTTAAGGTGTGCTATTGCAGAGGCACTACCACCATCCATGGCCAGCAGTGGGTCCATCTTAGAACTCGCTGGATCTGGTTCTTTTGGACAGGGGAGAAGCTTCTGGCAGCTTCTCACAAAACCCATACCTGTAGCCCCCTGCTACAAAAACCTGGCCACTTAAACCTGAGGTATAAGGTAAAATATTTCTATTGGCAGGAAATTACAAATTAGCTAAGTAACCACTTGACTTATATACTCTTGAATGACTAACAAAAAGTCAAACAAAAGCCTGTAAATGTTGACTTGAAATGTCAACTTGAAAAGTAACAAATGAAGAACCCATTTGGTTCCCAAGTCCTTGTGCCTCCAGCAGATACTCCAGGTACTGTAGCGCACTTTCATTCCTCCTACCAATAATTAAAAAAAAAAAAAAAAAAAAGGGAGAATCATCTACCTCTTCTTAGTTATGCTTTTACCCTAGCTTGATTGAGTGTGAACGTGCATGCAGGGTTATAAATAATTGAAGGGTGCTATGCAGATACTCCATAGATTAAGAAAGAGATCATTTAATATCTAGGTGTTAGTGCAGTTAGTAGGAAATGTATAATTTAGACTAAAATCTATGCTATTGGTTCTATAATATGTACTTAAAAGCTCTTAAAAGCTCTATAAAGCCCTTAAAAAATACCCATCTGCTGTAATGCTACAGCATTTTTCTACTGAGATTTAACATATAGTCTTATCCCACGTGATAGTAAACATAATATTAAGCAAACAGCTTACACAATTGAGGTTGTATGCTAAAGAAAAAGCTTCTAGCACTTTTTAACAGTGAATAAAATTTGTATCTACAAGTGAAATCTAGCTGTGACAAAACCACAGTTTACAAAATTTTGTGCAGAGGCATAGCTGGAGAAGAGAGAAGGGTTATGGGAGGGCAGTAATTCATTTCAATAGGTTCTTCATCATGAGGAAGCCTGCTGGCTCAGTCACAGCTGCCACAGTATCAATAGCCTTTTTGGGATCTTGTATTTTTCCTACTTTCATGATGTTGCTCTCCCTCATTAGGATTCAAATCCAATTGTTTATGCTGCCGCTCAGTGTTACTCTTCTTTCATGCTGATTATTTCCATTGAATCTCATGTAAAATGGACAGAAGTTTAGAGAAAAATGCAGGCACTGACTGTTAATGAAGCAGAAAAAGCTAAACTGTTGTTTGTTCCTAAAACATAGCAAGGATTGCGTATCTGTCTCCAGTCCCCCAGTTTTATTGTTAGTCATAGCTAGCACCATAATAATTGATGAATTGAGCCTAGAAATTACAGACCACGTCTTCAGTACTGCAAAACATGTTTTGTGTACATGCGAAGGTATAAAATAATTTCCCATTCCCCAAAAGTCAGTCTCCTTAATAATTTGATACTTAAAAAACAAATTCTTTACATGAAGTCTATTCATGTAACCCTGATATTGCTTCCTCACTTTGAATTGATGACTGAAAACCCACTCCTTTCACTGCCACACATTTGAGGGCTATAACATGACAAGTTCTCTTTGTTCCCTCTTGCACACTCTCAATCCATCTATTAAGTCCTGCAATTGCTTTTTTACTATGAAAAACTAAATTAATCTCCAGTATGCTTGAAACAACTTTCCTTTCCCTATCCCTCAGCTTCAGTTTGTCTGTAGTAATTATCCAAAGGTGCAGGTGAAGATAATGCTTTTACTGACTGATTTTTTTCCTGACTGCTCACAGTTTTTGCTTAGTTCTTAAATACCCCAAACAATCATTATGCTCTGAGCTGAGCCCTGATTTTATGTTTCAGTAACAAGAGAAACTTTTGGGAAATTAGACAGGCAGAGCGTGGATTGTACAGAAAGGGAGTGGGCTTCCCAAAAACTGTCTCCCTAAAGAGCATTTATCATGACTAAATGGGAGCTACCTGGTGCTTCACGAAATGTTCTGTTAAAACATTCTTAGTATTCCTCTCTACTTAATTTATACTGACAATTATTAGCCACCACAATTAACACACAGAACTGTTACACTGCTAATCAAGTCCAAACACAGAAAAAGCAAATGTTAATGACAGCAATTATCACCTTTCTCTCTCATACACACTATTCACATCGGGTAACCGATCCCTAAGCCAAGCCTTTTAGTAGCAATGTGTCTGTAGATGTACGTATGGAAACATCATAAACAGGCTGCAAACTGAATAAGGGTCAATATCTCTCCATATAACATATAACCCAGTAGTGAAATATGTTCCTTCTTGATTTTTATTATTAATTAGGGTAATAATTTTTGCACTATTTAGATAGACTGCTTATATATTTTCATGTTACCACAATACCAGATTCACATGCAGCCTGTTGAAAAAATGAGGGGTTTATTTACTCCCCAGTTTTTCATTTATTTGTACACAAACAAAAACACAGTAATGAGAGTTGTGAACTGCAACTTGAGGAAATAGTAAACATAATAACTATGTATTGAATTGCAGCTGAAGTACCACACAGAATTTCAGGATCAAAAATTCTCACTTCTGAGTATTTCTGTGTTAATCTAAGGGTTATCCCTATCATTACATTTCAAATGCCTCTCTCCAGATCTGATAGGACAAGAGAACAGGTGCAGAGAGGAGTATTAATTGGAGAAGTATTAATCTGAAGACATCTGGCACACTGGGAAAAAATAGAGAGACCAAGATTTCTGCTTACCTTCAACTTACAATAGAAGGATTATACATCCTTAAAATGTAAATTATAATAAATTATCTTTAGAGAAAGAGACCTTATGTTACAAGTTCTATTTGATGCTGAACAGTTGTCATTGCTTTAAGACTAGGTGGACAACAGCATATCCATGAAGTATAATTTAATGGAAATCATGAATAGTTACCTGAGTAACGGATCTTGAATCCTTTCTTGCTGGTTGCATGATCAGTTGACCAGCGGAGATACAGCTGATTCATTTTGCTTGTGAAGTTCAGCTGCCCAGTATGATTTCCACTTAAAGCAACCAATAAAGGGCTTTGCCCAGAAGAACCTTCAGAGATGAATAAAGAAACTATTGAAGTTTTAAAGTACTATGAGTTTAAGTAAGTCTTGCCATATTTTAACTCAGCTGTGACTGTGAACACGGTATAATAGGAAATAGCCTGACACATCCTTGTCAGAGAAATAATTAAGACATCTCTGCTGAAACTGTCCATCTGGTTTTAGGTTTTCACTAGACAGCACTATAATTGCTTTATATTTCCATTAGTTTGTACCAAGATAAAAAAAATCTTGGTACAAACAAATGGCAATAAAAAGCAATTAGTGATTTCTCCATAAACACTGAAAAAAGTAGTGGATTAAAAAAAAAATTCATTTCTACTTGACACTATTGCATTGAATGAGGTTGTGTTTCTACTCCTTGCCCTTTAAAATCTATTATTTATTTAAGCTCTTTTCTAACTAGTGAGTGGTAGCAAATGTATACATTCTTTGATATGGTACATCTTGTATAATTTCACCACCACCCTATTACATAGTGAACACAGTAGCTAAAAAAAACTCTGTTACATGTAAGATCATCACAGTTTCACTGTGGGATACACATATGTACAAGTGCTATGAATTTACATGCTTCTCTAGGACTCAGTTTTGTTAATTAATGTGTTTATCATAGTTTCATTTAAGTATAAAAAGATATACATTTATGGTAAATACAGGATGCTGAAAAAATGTGTCCTGGCCCTAAACCACTGTCTTCACCACAACAAAATCCTAGAGGCACAGAAAATTATTTCAGGACTAATTATATAACAACATATATGCAAGAGAAAAAAATCCGCGTATCAATCCAATCTCCAACTGGACACTTTCTAAAACAAGAAATGGCATTTTTTCCTCCATATGAAGGTTATGTTTTCTCCAGCTGAACCACTGTCTTCCATATGCTCACTATGTCTTTTGCTCCACGTTTTTTCAAGTTTAAGATAGCCATGTTCAACCAACATTATCTTGGTCACAGTTGTTATTATCAATAAAGAGCTCCTTCATTCATTTTTCCTGAGTTTGAGCAGCTACAGACTGATCAGCTCTTCTTATATTGCAAGAAATTACAAAAGTGAAATTGACTCAAATGACACCTAAAAATTAAATACAATTGCTGTCAGTCCCATCCAATTCAATAAAAAAAGATGTATTTTCTGACTGAGACATTTCAGGTACAAAAGGGAGGCTATGGAAGCCACAAAAACATAAACATTAAGATTACCCCCCAGTTCTTAGGAACTGCAGTCACCCTAATGAGAATACCACAACTAAGTATGACTAAACAAATTCTAAATAATGAATGCATATATGAAGTAAGAACAAATAAGCATTGCTTTAGGGATATTTGACATTTGACTCAGTTACTCCATGCTTCTCTTTGGGTTTTGTAACTCTGTTTAATACACTTGTTACAGTTTGGAATGTAAATGTTCTTTCAAAATTCTCATATTAAGGGACTAAAAATAGGATTTCTACAAATAAAGACCTATTACCTACAATAAGGTGAGAATCCTTATTAGTGATCATGAAATTAGTTTGCAGCACCATACGCCACACCACATTTTTTAGTCATTGGGAGATGAGACTATTGATTCAATGCTTTGTTTTTCCTGGAGTTGAGTTTCAGTTTCCATACTTTACCTAGCAGTCAGCTCTTCAGATGGTGTTCAGGAAAGTCAGCAGCATGACTCAGTTGTTCTTGAATCTGACATTTATTTAATTATTATTTCAGAGTTGGTCTATATAAGGAAATAAATACTCCTGGTGTGGTGATCTGTCATACGATGTTCTCTTGAATATTAGATAGAATTTGACATTTCCTTCTATTTTCAGTGATAGATTGGTTTTGGTTTATTTCAGAGAGAAAAAAAATATTATTTTCTGTATTAAATTAATGCTGTTCAGTGTAAATAGCCTGGATGCAGTGTTTTCAAGTTCAAAACACTTTAATAATTATGTTCATGTAACATTTACGGCTTCTCTGGTTTAGAATCCAGATAGGATTTCCTAAGGGCATGACTGGTAAGTGGGAATGGCTAATGGGCCTGGTGCTCCCAGCTGACCAGGGTGACCTCACTGACTGGATGCCTCCCCTGATCATCTTCCAGCTGCTGCAGCACCATAATGTACAGTGTAGTCAGGTAGGTGTAGTCCCTGCTGTGGTTTGTCTTCCAAAGCTGCCTTATAAAGCAATCAGAGACGTGTGCCTTAGAAACACTAATTCTCTAAAATTTGTCCTGCAAATCTTTATACAGTTTCTGCATAAAGCTTGATGATGTATATACCTGTTACAGATAGATCAGTGCAGTTCCACTAACCTAAAGTACACTGTCTTGGACCACACAAGGCCCCACAATATGACACATATTTGTTGCAAAATGCAGCAACATTTGAGACTGTTATAGCCATCACTGGAAGCAGTATAGACACATCAGAATAGCCTTCTGCCCCCAAAAAGTCATCATGCTGAGATGTACAACTAATTAGTCCAGCAAAGTACATTGCTAATGTGGCCACAGGGACACAAACAAGTATCTCTGCAAGACACTGCAATGTGCCATATTTGAATATCAATTTGTTGAGAGCTAGCTTGGGAATCTCTACATGGCACTGTAGTTGAGAGGTTATAAATATGCCATTATCTTTTTCACTTAAGGTGAAAAGGTAGGTGGTAGAAAAATTATTTCTGCAGAGCTGCAGTAGAGATGAATTTGTAAGAATAATATTTCATGCCATGAAATTAGAATGCTTAAAAATGTAGGAACTACTTTAATTCTCCTCTTGGATCTATTATTGATAATCTGGTTTCATGATATTTAAATTCACAGGAAAGAAAACAAAAATATACACCAGGAAAATTATGCCATTTCAACACAATTTCTCAAAAGAAAACAAAGTGATCAGACCACTAGAAAAGTTCCAGTCATGGTACATATTGTCTTTGATACAAAATAAGATGGAGGAAAAGGCAGTCTTAATAGATTTTTTGCAGACTACTTTCTGCACTAACCTGAGATGAATCAGCATACATGTTAAGAAGTAAAAATATACTAATAAAGTGGCATTTTTAAAAGCATTAAAAATATGGTGGGTTTTTTTAGAATGTTTTTACCAAAAAGTAAAAAAAAAATTAATCATTTTAGACATTAAAAACCTAATTCCTTAGAAGAATACTTAGAGAAAGATACCTCAAAAATATGACCTTTTAATATTTTTCATGCTGTGAAACTCCTGTAGTGAATATTCATTGCTTCTATCATACTTATCATATATTCTTGGTTAATGAAGGAAGATATGATAATGGTCTCTAAATGAATAAAAATATATTTAAGAACAATCAGAGACTAGTTATCCTTGTCAATCAATGAGAACATAATAAGTCATAATAAATTCAGAATGCAGTAGAAAATAAAACAAGAATTAAGTAGGGTCCTTTGAGAGGTGATACTATTAATGACACTAGAAAACAAGTTTTGGTCGTTTCTCTGCTCTTTGTCCCAAAACAGATGGTTGAACACTTTAACAGTGGCATATTCAAACAGTGAACAGCACTGGTGAGCTGTGCTATGGAGAAAGCAGACAGGGTATTTGAACTCAAATTTCAGTATTTAGACTCAAATAATTTTATTAATTTTGACAAATGAAATTATAACCCCAAAATACTTCTTCACCAGAAATGAACCATTACAGATCATCATGTTAACTTCTCCTTTCAGACACCTCCATATATTTCCCAGGAAACAGAACTGGGATTTTCCTAGGGAAGCTGCAGCTGTTACTGCTCTTCCTGTAACAATACCTAAGAAAATTTAAAATCTTCTCTGTCTTGAATACATCTGTAAAAACTTTCATTGGCTAATAGATTTAGATTTAAGGCAAAAGTAACAGGAATCCTGAATTATTGTTTAAGTTTCAGATATATCACTGCATTATGAACTCAACTGGAAATCAAGGCCCGCTCCACCCAATATTTGTTTTTGTATAATTAGATAGAATTTAAATCTCTCTTACCATCAAATACCTCCAGCTCATCAAATTGCTTTTCGCTTTGAAACATTTCTACAAAAATGGAGATATTATATCCTGGCTCAACCTTAATAGTCCAAGAACATGTCTGAGAGTTGGGATAGGTGCCTGGATAACCTGGACTGAGGATCACTCCTGATGATTCTGTACGAATTTCATTTGCTGGACATTGTGCTAAAAAGGACACAAAAAGAACACTAAGAATACCCATGAAACAAAGTACTTCTTCTCCATGAAATGCCTGCTTCAGGTTCAGTTTCCAAAGAAAAACATGTTAAAACCATATTCTAGTTGGAAGGGAAAAGAAAGTTCCCTATAATATGCATGGAAACAGGACCACTTTTACAAAACTTGCATTCAGGAAACATTATATCAATTTATTCATTATAGTAAAACACCCATCCAGAAAGAAATATGTTAGAGCCCAAAGAGGTTTCAGTCAAAGGATTCACATATGTTGGTGTGATCATTCACACAGCTGAGGTAAAAGGACAGGTAAAACTTTTTATTTGGAAATTGTACTCTATTTGAGGTCTTAAAAAAAGACCCAGCTATAAAAATAAAGCCTGTTATGTGAACACGACAACATATTGGAACATCTAGGAATACCACATCACTTGAAAGCACAGAAGTTTTATGTAAAGTGTTCATTTTGGATGCAGAATGCTCCAAGTCATCCAACTAAGACCTTCTTAGCAACCACTTTCCCTGTTACTTAAAGTCTGAACTCATAACAATACCAGGCAAAATTTCACCTGTTATTCATAGGCATTTATGATCTCTGCATGCTGAAAAGAGTATATTATATTAAAATACTCTAATTTTATGTCCTAAACACTGGTTTGATTAGGAAGTTTTGTTAGTCACTGTTATTCTTTAAGATGCTGCCTCTCCTGCAGGACTGATTTTTTCAAATCTGTTTCCCGTTGAAGTCTGATACATTTTGTCCACAGTTTCATAACATATGTTCATTTTAACATTTTTTTGTGTAAGATTCACGAATATATCACGACAGAAATGCATTCCTGGAAATCATCTGGCACAGTACCCAAGCACTTACATAAAGCAAAAGTTATAAGAAAGGTGAAAAACAAAACAAAACATCCGCAGAAAAAATATATTACAGGGGAAAATCCACACATAAATATCAGAAACAAACATTAAAAACTGGACAATTTCCCTCAGAAGGCCTTTTGCAAGCTTGGAGGTGAAATTTAGGCTCAGTTGTAGCTAAAAAATTTCTTCAGTCAGAGAGAAAAATATCAGCCAGCGAAAAGAAGGGATGTAATATGAAAGTGAGAATAGGCCATGAAGCAGAGCAACAAGATCTGAACTGGGGAAAATGGCAAGCAAATAATTTTTCTTTGGCATGTATCCCTTTCTGCTATCATTTGACAGCACTGGCTGCAGCAGACAGTATCTCTAAGAGGCAAAGTGATTTTTCATAGAATATCCTAAGAGAGGGAAAGGCCATGGGACAATGACATATAAAGCAAATAAGAATTCTCTTGACAATAATCCAGGGATTGCCTCTGGAGGTAGAAACACTTGTAGTAAAATTACACCCAGAAATTTCACACGAACTTCTGTCTAAGAATATAGCACTGCATGTGTTTAATGACAGTAGCTTCTGCTCTCATTCTCTTAAAATGTAACACACTGCTACTTTGACTTCTTCTATTCCTCAGAATAAGACAAGAATAACTTGGAAAAATACAGTCAAAAAGTGCTCTGACTCATAAATCTGCAGAAATTACAAGTTAACCAGCAAATTCTCAAAGAAAAAAATCGGGCAGAAAAATATCATCAGATAAATAACAATAATTTTCCCCATGGCATTTCCTGTCAGACGTGAATAAAAGTGCACATCATTAATGAAGAGTAGCTGACATAACACAGTTCCACAATCTGCTTTAACCTGTAGTATCATTCTGTATGTACAGGACTATTCTAAAAAAGAAAAAGGTGGGCTTTACTGATCCAGTAGTGGCTTAATTGGGATGTTTATTAAAAATGGTAACGTCTACTAGAGCAACTTGAGAATTAAGAGACTGTCTTTGAAGTCATAAATTACAAGTATCCTGGAGAAATAAATAATGCTGTCAGACTTTTCACAGCAAGACAGAGTAATTCTTTTCAACACTGGAAAACTGTCACCTCTCTGGATAAACTGTGGTTTAGAAATGGCTACAATCAACTAAACATTATAAACAAGAAGTTGCAATGTATAGGTCATTTGGAATGGGATATGGGAGCGTAGGAAGTACCTCTGGAGTGCTTTTGTAAACATGCCATATCTAAACACTAGCAGCACAGATGTTAAGGATACAAATGTCTTTTGTTGCCTGATTTTCCTCAGTATCTTAGGGAGTTATGGAAATAACCTTTGGTCAAGTTACTCATGAAACCAATTATTTAGTAGTCATTCAGATTTGGGGTCTACAAACAAAATCTGGATGTTACTACAGATACAGTCCAGATGAGACAAAACCATGGTAATCTCATTACATGGGAAGTGTGACAGCACAATTCTTCCAGAGAAGTTTACAGCTGGGTTAATCTAAAAGGCTATTATTGCCTCCTTTATATGGGTACTCTTTCAGCTAAGTTATCACAGGTATCATTTTCAGAGAGGTGTCCCCGAAGTATCCTCTTAAGAACCTGCTGAATGGACTCTGTTTACTTACTCCAGTATATGATTGTGGAATTGGGGGTGGAGGATTATCAAATAAGAATAAGATTCAAAATTACATTTTGAAAAGCCTGAGATCAATGTACAGTGATCCCCCAGAACACTGTCACTAAGTGTTGAGATATTATTCACTAACTCAAGAAATTCACTGCACACATCTTTAAAAAACGGAGTCAGGGAAGGAATGAAACGAAAACAAAGAGGAAAGTCAACAATTCAGAGAACTGAAAAATGTTAGGTTTTTTGGGATAAAAGAAATGTCATAGAACAAGAAAGACAATCACACTCAGCACAGACACTCTGACTGTGATCATCTCAGAAACCTGTGGCAATGCTCCAGAGAAGAACTAGTAAGAATGGTCTGCAAAAAGAAAAAGAGACAGGATTAGGAAATTGTGTGGGGGGAGGAAAGGATAAAAAACCCACAGAAATTACTTTCCCTGCCTTTTTATTTCAGCTACTTTGCTCTTGGATCATCTATTTTTTCTTGTAAAGACATCAGAGACAAAAAGTGAAGGAAAGAGACAAGGAAACAGCTTATTTGCTAAGTTTGAAAAAATAACAACAAAAAAATTTCTTTCAAAAGCAGGTAAAAGTTATCAATAACAGAGAAAGATTGCTCTTAGCTTTCTCATTCCTTGCAGCAAAATCTTAAGAAGGAACCTGAAATTAATTTATTTACCACTGGGGAAAATTTGCCTTTGCGGATACTTCCTCATGCCCTTCTCTCATGATTGAGGAAAAATACGATGTTGCTTTATAATTAAGAACATTTTTTTGGCGAGTGAATATTAAAAATCAACACCTTAAAGGTCAGAGAATTTCCTTGAACACATCATCACGTGTACACAAGAAACAAATCCATGCAATGATGCCAAATAGATTTTTGTCTTTTTGCTTTTATATATTCTTTATATTTTTATATATATTTGTAGCTCTGTAGCCCATTATTTTATTAACTACATAGATTCATAGCTAGCATTTCACCTACTCTGTTAGACAGAAAGACAAAACACATTCCTAAAAGCTCCAGTTGTCTGGGGACCAAGGTTAAATTCTTTGGGAATCAAGGTTAAAACCAGCTGCTCATAAACAAAGTTTCGTTAGTGTCTAAAGTAGGGGTTTCAGAAAAGGGTCAAACCATGGGGGAATTACCTCATCACTTGTGTCTCTAACTGCAATTCTTGTCAGTTATACTAATTTGGTAAACATAAAAAATTCTCCCAGTGTGCATCATCAGCGCATTTTGGGCATGTATTTCAGCATGTTGTGCACCATAAAGGATCCTTTATAAAGGTCACCACATTTTTATCACCTAACTGTGTCTGACTTGTGATTTTAGGACCGAAAAGGCATCAGCAGGACTGCTGTAGAAATTCTTTCCTCCACATATTCTATTGTATTCACTTACTGAACTTCAGAATTTTACTAACAGAACCATTTCCAACAGGAGAAATACAGTTTATGTGGAAAAAAATGCACCTTTCTAATACAAATTAGTGCAAATAGTGATGCAAAGGGTGAAAGGAGATATGGTTCCTCTGTGATACTGAGACAAAACCAGCATATTACTAGAGCAGAAAATTCAAGTAAAATTGACACTATTATGTCCTGTAAACAGCTCAGTACCTCTCTTGTGCTAGGACAGAAGTGACCAAATCTTTTCAAACATTGAGCTCTAGCTTTAGGCCTTCCTATGGCTAAGATTTACTTCCTATGGCTAAGAGTCATTGGACAAGAAGTCCCTTCCAATCTAAGCTGTTCATCACTGATGTACCACAGGGAGTTATGAGAAGAACAGTTCTGGAGTTGTTCAGGGACATGGGAAGGCAGAAAGTGTATTGCCCCTTTGCAGCCTGGGGAGCTGGCTGTACCATGGGCTTATATGGCAATCTGGCAATGCTCACCTTGGCAGCCTTTTTTGGCTATTTCTGCAGCCTAACGAATTACTCACCAATTCCCCTCCAGTATAGCTTAGCTGCTGATTACAAAACTTAATCTCTAGGGCAGAAGCTACACTTTACAAGATTTACATTTTATAAGATTCATACGTCGAAAGACATAAAACTGAGATACTGAGAGAGTACAACTGCTTCACCTTGCTCTGTAAAACAAAAGGCACATCCATTTTTCAATACTACAGATAATACCTATAATTGGAATAAAAATAAACTCCACAGTGTTATTTTCTTGTATTCACCATACACACAACAGGTAAATACAAAAATCTCCTATTTCGTGCTTTTTGTTCTATAATATTAGCTCTTCCCTTTTAGCATAATATTTAAAAATAGAGTACTCCTAAATAAAACATGCTCTGGTTGAGGCATACATATTTATGTTGGGTCTAGCTGAGATGGAGTTATTTTTCCCCACAGCACCCCTCACAGTGCTGTGCTTTATATTGGTAGCTAGGAGGAAGTTGAAAACGCAGCAGAATTTTGGCTACTGCTGAGCAGTTCTGGCACAGCACTAGTGCTGTCTCTCCAACATTCTGCCTCACCACCTCCAGTAGGCTGGAGGTGGGCAAGGCCTTGGGAGGGGGCCTAGTCAGGACAGCTGACCCAAACTGACCAAAGGGATATTCCATACCATATGACATTGGCTCAGCTATAAAAGCTAAAAGGAAGGAGGAAGAAGAGGGTGTACTCATTATTTACAACAGCTACATGTGCTAAAGTCCTGCTTCCCAGGAAGTGTCTGGACATTGGCTGCTGATGGAAAGTAGAGAACAAAATTTTTGGTTTTTTTCTCTTCTTGTGCATTAGACCTTTCACTTTTAAATTTCCTTATCTTGACATACAAGTTCTTATCCCTCTTATTTCCTTCTCCTGTCTTTCTGAGAACGGGAGTGATAGAGTGGCTTAGTGGGCACCTGGTGATCAGCCAAGGTCAACTCACCACAATATTCTACTCTTAATACTGTTTCTTTTATTTGTCAGTTGACTAGCATATTCAAATTATATTCTTCAGTATCATATTTGATACCTCATGGACTCTCTCCTGTCAGTTAAAATTACAGGTTGACTCAACTCCTTACACATTTAGAAGTTTAGGAATTGATGTGAAATTTACCATTTGAGAAAATCTGATCTGCAAAACATAATTAGATGCTTGAGCCTGACAATATATTTAATTATCAATTATTTATAAGTATATTCCATGAATTTTAAAAGTAGCTATTGTACAATAGTTTGGAATGATAACAGGAATAAATACTAAAAACATGCTTTAGGCATATTAGAGGCCATAAGTAATCTATTTTACATTCATTTTTAATAACATTGTTGCACATGTAAATTTCAAGTAATGTTATTTGTTAAACTTGCATAAATTCATGCACAGAGGCAATGCTTACAGAAAAACAACAGGATAGAAAACTATCTTTATGTTACATGGTCACATGCAATTGTGTGCAGTGGGGTAGTGTCATGAGAATGGCAATTCTGCATGACAGCATAACACTTTCATCGTATTCTAGTTTTGAGAAAAAAATTCCCTAACATGGTTTTTTGAGAAATCTGATTCAGGTTTTTTGGGGAAGGCCTGACCAAGCTATTTAGCTCTAATACTACTTCTGATATCCTCATCTTTGATTTTGCTTTTTATTCATAAATATTATCACCACATTAGGACAATAACATTACTCTACCTCTCTAATTTAAGTGTTTTAAGCAGTCATATTACCTTACACTAAATACCCATTATCTCTTTAACTACTATCAGAATCTTTGTGACCAGTACAGGAATATTTCTTGGTGCCACAATCCTCATCATGTTTTAATTTACATCTTTACACTTCCCTAACAGCAATTACAAAATGAAAGATTTTTGTAGTAAGAGGATAAAGGGATAGGATGAGAGCAGTGGCTCCAAGTGTAGAAACAGAAATCACAACTGTTCAATTACTGGTAAACATAAACTCATGCAAGCTGACAGCATGTTCTGTAGGGTGCCTAGGGCTCTGCATGTTAGAAATACCTGGCAAGTTAACACAGTACTAAACATTTTGAGAAAGTCCGTCCTCAGACAGGTAGGGAAAAGGATCTGTAAGAAAACTGTGGTGTGGTGTGATTATAGCTGCTCTGCAGGTCATTTATTGAGAATGATATAGAAGTGGTCATGCAGACTGATTTTTCATGCCTGTCAGATATGTCATCAGACTCATATATAGTATCCTAGAACTTGGCCTTCTATCATATATTTTTTGACTACTACTACATAGTGGCACAGCTCAGGAAAGTGGAAAGCCTTCTTGTATCTTTAAAAAATATGAAGCTGATCTAAAGAAGGACAATGTGAACAAATGTAAATTACAGGTAAAATGCAGAAATATGAGAAGGCAGTTCAAAATTAGTTTGAAATACAATATGTAAATTGCATAGCAAGTAGCAATTTTTTTCAAATCTGTGAGGATCAAATAGTTGGGTATAAATGCAGTTCCATCCCGCATCACTCCTAAAGAAATAGAATAGAATTGGACAGGGTTTTGAGAACAATGAGAAGAATTATTTTGTTCCCCATAAGAACTGTAGGACATGAAGTGAAAACAGCAGGTGCCAAGTTCAAAGCAGAAAGAAGAATAACTGAACATATTACATAATTAAATTGTGTAAGTTCTTGCACAAAACTTTGTGAATTTAAGGCATTTACATGGGTTTAAAATAGGGCTGAATAATTCTACAGAAGAAACAGCCCAATAGGATACAAAATAAAAAGAACATTGCTAGCTTAATAGTGGTTTAGCTACATTTGGATTGAGACCTTAATTAACTGCATGTATGCAATGATTTTCTGTCCTTCACTAGAAAATCATTACTGGCCAGTGCTAGGTATAGAACACTGGGTATATGGCCTGGTATACAGAATTTCTTGTCTGATTCAGAAGTACATATTTCCCCCTTCAGATACTTATTTTTTCAAAGGGCAACATGAGTACTTTCAAATATTTATCTATGAGTAAACACATAAAGATGGTCATTAAAAGCACAACTTCTAAATTATCTACTAATATTTCATATGATTCATAAGTATAAGCTAGGGTTTTATAATAAAATAGGAATTACATTCAACATTTATCTGCATGGTAATACTAGGCAGGCTGGAATAGAAATAAACCCAAACAATCCTACTCTCCAGAAAGGTAAATTAAATTTATATAAAGACGCAACTTGGTTGAAGAAAAGAAATCAGGTGCATCCCAATTTATCTCAAGAAATTCCTCCCTTATTTCTGTCCAAAATAACTGTGCCAGAATCTTATTCAAATGCCTCCAGTTCTATTGTCTACTGTCTCTGAATCACTGGATGGCACTTCTATTTTTCATTATCAGATTATTTCTCTTGATGTCCTCCTTGTGACAAAGTTTTGCTCTATGCACAGGATACAGCCAGAAAAAGCACAGCAGTTTGCACAGCATTGGCAAGAATTGTTATAGATGGTTAATCATTATCAGAAGCTCCTAATATTGCTGTAGGTTTTACAATAACTGTTCAGTTTACTTTAGGCTTTCATTTTATATTCACACTGTAATTGACACAGTCAAGAATTAAGTTACTGCTGTTACTATGGGTTGGTTTTGCTTGGACCAGTTTTGGTAGTGGGTAGGGGGCACAAAGATGGCTCCTGTGAGAAGCTTCTGGAAGCCTTCACCATATTCAGCAAAGCCAATCTCTGATAGCTCTGAAGATGTTGGACATGCCACTGGCCAAGCCTGGGCCAATTAGAAAGGTTGGTTATGCCTCTGTAATAACATATTTAAGAAAAAAGCAAAACAAACTGTACACGTAGCTGCTTTTGGCCAGAGAAGGAGGAGGATGTGAGACCATGTGAGGGAAAACAACATGGAGACACCAAGGTCAGTGGAGAAGGAGGGGGAGGAGGTGGTCCAGGCACTGGAGCTGAGATTCCTCTGCAGGCCGTGGTGAGCCCATGGTGAGGNCCTCGCACTGTTGGTGGGAGGGAGGGAAGGAGGGAGGGGTGGGGAGGGAAAAGAATGGTGTCTTTAAGGGTATATTTTTACTTCTCATATCCTCCTTCTAACTCTGTTGGTAATAAATTTCACTTTGGGCCAAATTGAGCCTGTTTTGTCCTTGGAGCATTTTCTCCCAGTTCCTTATCTCAAATCATGAGCCCTTGTGTTAATCTTCTTTTTTTTTCCTCCTCTCCCCAGCTGTGGCAGGGGAGAAAATGAGTGAGCAGCTGCTGTGGGTGCCTGATGATTGACCAGGGTCAAACCAAGACATACTGTTAACTCAAAAGGGAAGTCTGGATTTACAGTACAATCATCTTATTAAAATATTACAGTTATAACAGAGAAATACATTGATTAAAAAAGAAATCAAACACTAATAAGTATTCCGTTTTCTGATCAAGAAAGATATAGAAGTACACAGTATTCCCATCGCTTCTGCATATTTTCTGGTAAGGGTCCTGAAAATAATAATGATTCTTTTCCACTCAAAACAAAGATATGGAGTCCCATCTCTGAATCCATGGCAGATCCCAGCGAATTGTATGCACAAGTCAAAAAAAGAGAGGCAAAAAACCCACTTTACCTCATGTATGGGTATTCATGCAGACAAATTACTTATAGATGCATAAAACCACATCAATAAACTAATACAGTTTGTATTATGAATCCTTTATCAATTTTTAAATCATGGAAATAGAGAACCAGGGTAACAGGAAGGAAGATACACATACAGCTATTATTAAAGTGTCACAGTAATTGTGCTTCCAGCACTACCTCTTGTGTACATTGATGTTTTTACCTCATGATATAGAAGATGCTCCATCCACAATTACATATTATAGATCAAAGCTAAACCTGGATAATATAGAATACTGAATATGAGAACTTCTGTTCACTTTTTGATTTCCTTAAGCTTTAATGATAGCATCTCATTGGTATTTTTTTTCCCAAAAAAATTTTGAAGTATTTCAGGACAAAATTCTACAGATGCTTTCTTGATCACTTTTTAAACCTTTTTGTCATCCACTGTTTAACAAAATGAAACAAAGTAAAGAAAAAAACCCCAAGCAACATATTTTGAAAAACAAAATTTGAAAGACAGAATACAAATTTTCAAGGTAAACTTGATTTCCATGAAGATGAGGAAATTATATATAAATGTGCATTTAAACATCATTCATATTAATTTTTTTAGGTCCTTGTTTGAAGTGCTGTAATTATGAACACAATATGAATATTTGGAAGATTTTTAATACTTTGAAGAATTTAATTTTGCCACATTATTTTAAAACAGCTTTTTCAAGTGACTTTGTTATAAAATATCACTGTATTTGTCATAGCACAGAGAATAATTTCTTATTTTATTTTGAAAGCTTAATTTAAATACTAAATTTGAAAGCTTAATTTAAATACTAAATGTTTTTAGTATTCTTCAAAAGTAAAAAGAAATCTTTGGTTTTCTATGAAACGTTATAAAATATTTTAAATTAATGACAGACATCAGTATTTCAGTAATGGCGGAGTCAAATAGTTTAAACCACTTCTCACCGGTTCTAAAGAATAAAATTTCTGTGTAAAATTCTTAGGGCCTAATATAGAAAAACATGTGCATTTCTTAGATATTAAGAAGTAAATGGAAAATATTTGGTTAAACATCAACAAAAAGACAATGCCTAAAATTTTTATGCTTTATGTGGGATGCATGTTAATGATATACACACCATGCAAATATATATTTACCTTCACAGGATGGAGAGGATCCTTCAAACTGCAATTGTGCATTCAGTTTACAGGTTAATATATCTTGTCCAACAAGGGTGAAACCAGGATGGCACCTGTACTTCACAAAATCTCCTGAAAAGTATTGAAAATAAAGTTAAACCTCAAAAAAATTCTTCAAACAGAAGTATATCAAAATCTCAGGTGGAAGATGAAATAGCTTATTTTAAGCAGTATTCAAGTGAAAACCGAAGAAAGAGAAAGAAATACTATCTTTTTACCTATTTCAAAGTCATCATCTTCTGTAAACAAATCTGCATGTGGAACAGTGGGTGGAGGCTGGCACTTCCTGAGCTGATAAGCTGCAAATTTAAGTGAAAAAATTAAATATTGGTGTGTTAAGAAGTATTTTACAGAAAATTCATTTCATATTCACACTTTCCAAATTACCAGAGCTGCACTGAACCTCATGGTCTCTCAGTTACATTTTCCAAGTTAAATGTCATTACATGACCTGAGGGTGGTGAGGCACTAGAACAGGTTGCCCAGAGAAGTTGTGGATCCCAGGAATTATACAAGTCTAGGTTGGATAAAATTTTGAGAAACCTGGTCTAGAGGAAGATGTTCCTGTCCAGGGCAGGGGGGTTGGAACTAGATGATCTTTAAGGTCCCTTTAAATTTAAAATATTCTATGATCCTTTAAATAAAGTCTCTCATCTACTCTTCAAATCTGTTTCAATAAATTGTGAGCAATCTCATAAGGAAGTTGCCCTAAAGTGATCGTGTTTCTAAAATAGAGTATAATGCCTACAACCGGTGAAGAAGCCATTTCTGGATTAAAAAATTCAAAACGGAAATGACGAGAGTGCATATACTAATGAAACTCCCCTTGATGGAACAAATTTACCATCAGAATAAAATTCTCTAGACAACTTGATAGTCCTATCTACTTTAGATTTTGCTTCTCAGGTTAAGCGCAGTCGGTGACCATGTACCATGGCCTCATTTTAGGAGAAGAGTACAGACAAGAAAAACTTTTCAGATTCTGAGTAACAATTTCATGTGGACTTCCCCATGCTAATAGGTATCTTCAGGTACTCTCTTTCTGTGACATTTACTCCAGTCTTTGTGAATTAATTCACTGTATATTTTTGATTTACAGTCCAGAAGACTAATAATATTCCATTTAATATACATATTTTGGGTGACTTAGTCAGAATTAGAACTAGAACTATACTTCAGCTTTTCACTTCTGAGTTAGAAGCCTAATTTGCACCACCTTTAGCCCTGAATGTAACTTTGAACAAAGTATTTTGCTGGATATCAGTCTTTAAGCTGTTGTTCAACCCTACCATAGCATCCCAGAAACATTTCTGACCATAAGCCCTAGCCATGATCAGCTGGAGAATGATTTTAGTCAATAAAGTTAAATCTTAGTTAATAAATAGGCCAAAGTAATTAAAAGAGTAAAAGCTTAATATTAGATGATCATAGTTAACATTAAAGACAGAACACAGTTTATTAAAAGCTCCAAATTAACATTCTTAGGATTTTCTTAATATGTGATTTTAAAAATCTCATATGTACTGTCATTTAAAAAAAAAAAAAAGGCAGCAAATCCATGAGTCCTGGTAAATCAGTAAACCACAAAGTTAAGAAATATTTTTAAAATTCACTAATTGATTGTGGTAATTAGATGTTAATTATATAAAGAAAACTGACCGTGAAAATTGAGGACAAAGAATCCTCCTGTTGAAAAATCACTGTGAAATTTGAGGAGGACTTGATTGGTAGAACTGTAAGCAGTTTCCAGAGCTGTGTTCCCACTGAAAACTCCAAGTTGAGGTGAATTATGGTCAGGACCATCCCTAGAATGTGAAACATTAATAAGTCAGCTGAAAAACTAATGTTCTTAACATTCAAATTAACAGTCTCTTTTCTCTGGAGAGCAGTTTAAATTTTTGTAAAAAATGTTTTTCCTAATGATTTAAAATTAGTTTCTTTTTTATTATTATTTCTAGCAACACAGAATACTCTTTCCAACTTCAAACAATGTCTTTTTTTAGAGACTGGGCTATTTTGTGATAGATTTATATTTGCATGTGCAACAAATTTAGTGGTGGCAAGAAATTTTCAATGTGTGATCCTGCCAAAAATTTTCATGTACACATCAGATGAAGAAAAAACTAAAGAAATAGAATTTTTGTAATGCTGTCATATTTCTAGCATTTTGACCCAGGTCCTACAAGTCTTCAGCTCATGGTTAAAACACAGAGTCGGGGAAATTGCAAGTTACTCTTGCCATTTAAATCAATTCCAAAGATTCAAAGGTATGTCCTAAGGAAAAAAAAAAAAAAAAGAGGAGGAAAAAAACCACAAAAAAATTTGTGTTTTGTGTTTCTCAACAGTAGGATAAGACACCCAAAGAGAAA
This sequence comes from Pomatostomus ruficeps, assembly GCA_013400735.1. Classification (NCBI taxonomy): domain Eukaryota; kingdom Metazoa; phylum Chordata; class Aves; order Passeriformes; family Timaliidae; genus Pomatostomus; species Pomatostomus ruficeps. The sequence goes on along the minus strand of VYZT01060719.1, from coordinate 4,475 downwards.
TATACTCCAGTTAACCTTAGGTTTCATTCATTTCCAGTAGCATAATGTAGAACCATCAGGCCTAAACAGTCAGAATGAATAAATAAACAAAACTCTCTGCTCTTATCACTGAAGTATTTTTTGAGCACTACAACACTGATTTCTGGTTATTTTATATATTACATGTAATGAATCTTAACTGAATGAAAAAGCTTTTGCGATATGTTATTTTAGAAGGCTTGAGGTTATCTAGAATGTCTCTGAAATATGGGGTAAGGACCAGAGTTAGAGAGAGACAATGTGTCAAACACCTTCGGCAGCATTATATATGCCTGCTCTTGAGTGCACTAAATTCTTATGCAAGAATTTAGACAGCTCTAAGGCCTCTTGCTTCAGCTGAGGTTACAAGTTGAATGGATTTGGGTGGAAAGAAATAGAAATTCAGAGAAGACAAGCAAACAATATGAAGCTTAAAGATGTGGAGGTACAAGAACTGAAAATCTGGGTTAGAAAAATATAAAAAGTATGTCTAGCAGGCATATTGAAATATTAAGGAAATTTAAAAAAATCTTACTTAATGCCTAAATTAGTTAATGTTTAGAGATGTCAGAAAGTTTTGCAAAAACTAACACATTGCCTGTATGTTCATGAAACACATAATTCAACATAGTATAGATTATTACATCATTTACATGGTCTCAACTTAGAGAAAAGAGAGATCAAACAAGACCTGACTGATAACTGAGTTTGACCTTCAAAGTACTTTTGAAACAGTATTCTTAAAGAGTTCAGACAGTGATAAATATTTTTTTTTCAGATAATCTCCAAAGTTGTTTTATACTGTTCTTCAGCACATGTGACAACTTAAAGAGCAATACTAAGAAAATGTGTAGCTTGGGACAGTGAGACTTGATAATCAATCTGAAAATCAATCAGAAAAATATCACTTCTGTTTCAAAAAATTGCATACCAAACTGCAATGTAGTCATTCACAGGTTCAGTCTGAAGTAAGGTAAAGTTGATATAAATCCCATGGCCTGGAGGTACAATAATTAACCAAGTACAGTCCTTGGAATTTGGGTATTCATCTGGAAATCCTGGGGAATAAACTGTACCATTCTGAGCAGTTACATTATAGCCACAAGGAGCTGAAAAGAAAACAAATTAAAAAAAAATATTAGTAGAAAATAGTATTTCATGTTACAAATGGAATATCAAAATGCTACCAAATTCTTAAAACTCCATGAGACAAGGCAACCTAAATCTCAAAACAGGCTTTTCCTTGGTTGGCTGCTTCTCAAAGAAATATTGACATTTCTAAAAATAATTTATGCTGATCTCTTTTAGGTTTCATTTCTTTAAATCTATGAAAATCTACTGGGAATAGTGTTTGCACATAATTCTTGAAACTAAGTCTGCACACCATTTTAAAAGGGGCACTTTTTGCTTGCATTCAAACTTAAAAACCAAATAAGCAAACAGGTCTTGCATGTTTCCAGCCAACTGAACTCTAACTGACCTGGCATACAATTCTGGAAAAAAATAGGCTGATTGTTCTTTCACTTGTCCGAAGCCATTATGCTTTCTTTCTGACAGGTTTGAGTAATTTTTAATGGTGATTCATTTTAAGATTGTATGCTAATTATCCATATGACAAGTAAAATGGAGATACAGACAAAAATTTGTGCACAGATGCTGAACGAAGTCTGTGGCCAAATCAAAGATATGAAAAGCCTGATGTTATTCAAGGGTAGCAAATATGTGATGATGACCTCTTTTGAGTCTCATTTTGGAAGAATTGACTGAATATGGATGAAAGCATGGATCCAAGTAGACATACAGACATTAGTGCAAATTAATGAGTCTCGCTCATCAGAGTGAGACCTTAATCTCATTTATGAGCACTCAGGCTTTCTCTAGAACATTTCTCATTAGCTCTTACTATTAAGCTTATGTCATTATTGTCAGGGTTCCTGTGACTCTCCTTCAGACCCTCTTCATTTCTTTTTCAACTTTATGAGTGATGGAAAATAAAAACAGGAAAAATTTATAAAAGGAAAAAGGAAAAAATGGAAAGGAAAAGGGAAAAAGGAAGGAGGACTGAGAAATACAGAAGGATGTCACATTTTCTGTATGGTTTAAAGCTGCTATATTGTTGTGGTCGAAGGTCATCTGGCTAACTGATGAGTAGCCCTTTTTGGAGGAGTTCTCTTAATAATCACTGGATTTATAGGACAGGCTAAGGAAGCTTTAACCACTTCACTTTCTTCATCCATCAGTAATAACTTGTATGATGCCTTTAGCACATCTTTCTGTCTGGACACAGTCCTGCACAATGTACTCCAGGATGATTCTGCTTGAGCAGGAAGTTGGACAAGATGGCCCACTGTGATCCCTTCCAACCTGACCCAGTTCATGATTCTGTGATTCTGTGAACAGAATGACACCTGCTCCTGAATCAGAAACCTTTAGTGGCCAGCAAAGGAAACCAGCTAAGGAAAATGAAGGGATGGTTCTAGCTGTCTGATTCCTGGTTGCATGTAGAGACCAACAGCATCTGACACTGTCTATCAGCTCTAGGAGTTCTGATGAAAATGGGACTCAAACCCACTTTTTACTATTTCCTAATCCCTGACATTCATGCCATTGTCACATTGTCTGGTCTCAGAAATCTGCTCTGTTCTCTCCACAGAACTCCAAGTTTACAACTAAGACTGCTTTGACAATTATGCTTACCACATGGAAATACACTTCCCAAGACTCATATTAATTTCTAATTAATATACAGGATTTTTCTGATTGAAGTTTTATATTTAAATATATTTTGAGTTTGCTATATTTTTGACAGGTTTATTAATGATATTAATGATTGCATACATTTTTTATTTTCCCTTCATTATTCTGTAATACTCAAGAAAGAATGCAGATTGATTGTATCTCAGTAAAGACAATCTAATTCCTTTTATATGATTGTTAGCCATGAAAGATCAATAAATTATCTTAGGAAAGAAAAGAAGTATCACAGGTAACAAAACTCTAGTAGAATAAGTAATACACCCAGCTGTTACTAGGCTTTCTCCAAAGATCTTTAAAAATCACAGAAAACATAAAATTAAACAGAAATTACAGGCTACATTTCACACAAGATAAAAATATCTTTATTTTGAATAAACAAATCACTCTAAATTAATGTTACTATGTTAGACTTTGAATGACAGGCATGAAAAAACAGATTTTTGAAACAGGTGAGTGTATAATCAAGTCTTCTAAACTTTCAGATGCTAACAGTCGACCACATGTTGAGTTATAAATGAATGAATGCCATACTATGTGTTCTCATGCCCTTTCATACCTAAGTACAGATACAATATTGTGCACGGAAAGACAGTAAATATTTTTAAATTTCCACCCAAAGATACCAAAACCCAGTTAGTCATTCATTGAGAATTACATACGTTATACCAAGACATCTATGGTAAATCACTAGGACAACCTGATTGCACAGGAGTCTTAGAGCATGACTATATTACAGGATTCTATTATGATTACTTGAGCAGAAATTAATCTGAGTTTCTCCCATCTACAGATTCTCTTCCTTTAGAAGCATGTGCAATCTTCTGTAGAAAGTTTTTGATTCTAACTTCTAAGAATGCTGGTCATAGCTAGAAAAATTATTTAATGCTTTCACTGATTTCTCTCTCAGACCCACTGTCAAATTACAACAATCAGAGTAACAATTTGTTTTCCCTATAGAAATAAAAAACCACTTATATGTCATAATAATAATTTCAGCAGTACTAGGTGGAGCTTTAATGTACACAGATTAATTTTCCACAAAGCAAGTAGTGTGCTAAGTGAGAGACAGAAAACTTCATGCTCAGTCAAAACACAAAGCAATCTGCTGTTTAGTCAGAAATGGTAGCTATAAATGCACGCAACTGCGCACACAATAGAGCTGCATGCATTCAGGCCTCAGCTTTGTGGAGGAGACGTAGATGACAGTGGGTAGGCTTGGAAGGTAGGATTCACATGCACAGGAACCAGGCCAAAAGTACATTGTGAATTACTGAAATGTCAGTACCAGAGGAATGCCTTCTTTGAGTTAGAAAATGTAGATGAAACCGCTGAATTAACACTATCTGGATGATGGGACAGGGAGAAGTAAGAATGGCTTTGTCTTCATGTCATTATAAACTAAATATTATTTTACTTCCTGCATGTCATTTCAAACTGAACATATATTATTTACTCTTGTTTCATCTAAGAAAACAGAAAATGCTTATTTATACCACAAAAATCTGAACTTCTCCCAATATACAACTTAATGTATTGTAAGAAACATGTTTCTCTAGGGAGTAAAAAAGAATAAGAAAAGATAGAAGGCTGATATATCCTTTGGTGCTGCATCTCTATCAGTACTCAGGAACATTATGGATTATTCTGAGGTGTTTTTACAGTTTCAAAGATGTCTTGATTTTGTGCTAGATTACATAAAA
>VYZT01060716.1:19892-34230 GCA_013400735.1 Pomatostomus ruficeps | reverse complement strand
TATAATAATAATAATAATAGTTAGAGATTTTGGTCAGATTCTGCACTGACCTCTACAGGAATACACTTTTGCTGTCGAAGTGTGCTGAATGATGGTTTTTCAAGTTTTCTGGCTGTTGTTTCTCTACCTCAGCTTCCTCAGGTGTTCAGCTGAGGAACTTTGACTTCCTTTGAAGGTTGCTCTGGGAGCTATTGAATAAGGCATGGACTGTACAACAACTATCAACTGTTATTTTTAATTAAATATTTTGAAAATAATCCAATTGCCGTGTAACTGAAGAAAGAAAACAGTGTATTGAGATTCTTTTTTTTTTTTTTTTTCATTTAGAAAGAGTGAAGATGTCATTAAGTCTGCAGCTGTGTTTTGCTGCCCATGAATGATCTTATTATTCTTGGGACTAATAGAGCTCATCTTAGCTAACACTGTGATTAAAGCAGCACCATTTCAGCCCTTAGCTGCCTTTAGCCAAAGTGGGGGGAATGATGCAAGTAACACATGACAATTTACTGTTGGAGAAAAGCTTTTCCCAATTCTTTTTCTTTTTTTTTTTTAAGAGGCAAATAAAAAAATTAAAAATTATATAATCTTTAGATTGGAAAAGACCTTTAATATTGTCATGTCCAACAATTAACCCAGCACTGCCCAGTCCACCACTAAACCATACTCCCAAGTGCCACATCCTTTACATACTTCCAGCAGTGAACACTCCACATCCATGAACAATGATCTTCTCCTGTGCCTTGCCTATTTCAACCCTTTTCTTCTCTTTTCCAGGGGTATCCCTGTTTCCAGTTGGTGTTGGGAACAGGTATGATGAAGGGCAGTTAAGGACTTTAGCTGGGCCATCTGCTGCTAACAGAATCATGAAGCTCCAGAATTTTGAAGATTTATCCACTATGATCACATTGAACAGAGAATTTATCAAAAAAGTGTGCATGGGTAAGTCCAATAGTTGTGGCCTCGTGTCTGGAGGAAAACGCAAAAATCAAAATGCAAAGCCAGGATGATTTTTCTTGATGTTAGAAGGCAATCAAATGTTCCTTTATTAGTGATCCACTGACAACCTCACATATTGTGACCTAGACCACCACCATCACTTAGGTGTGAAACTAAACCTGAGCCCTTTTAACATGTATCTAGATGCTCTTCCAATTAGCCCAATTCCAGCAGGGGTTTTAGAACTGCTTAGGCTTGAATTGTCAAGCTACTATCTTGATAAAAATCAATCTTGATAATCAGTAATCAGGACTGGTCAGTAACTGAAGGACACCAGAGAAGTTGAAGCTGTCGTGAATGAATGGGGCATGTTTCAGAAACGTTGTGAGTAAAAATTCCAAGTTGTGTTTTTCAGACATTATGTTTATGTCTGCAGCAAATTCAGCCAAAATAGAAGGCAAAAAAAAATAATAAAGAATTAACTTTCTCAGGAAAACAAATACTGGGAAAAAAGTGTAAAATGTTTTAAACAAGCATTCTTTTATTTGTAGATGGCAACACTCCTTCTCTAAGGAACCTTGCTTCAACACTGACCAGGATTTTACTTCTCTTGCCTCCTTGGTCTGTGTGGACACAGATATTAATCCCTCATCTTGTTGTTATCCTGTTACAGTAGCATCCCCATGTTCTCCCCACAAGCCTCTGCCTCATGGTGTTAGTCATTGCACAGGTTCTTGCCAGCATTACGAGGGCTTAGTTTCATCTCCCCTATAATAAGAGGACTTTTTTGCAGAGTCAAGGACCTCTGAGAATGAGGACGTTGCAGAGTGTTCACAGCCCAGCTTGAAGATATCCGATCAGCCTCTGCTGGGATCACTTCTGGCGTTTTAAAATCTCTCCAGATCATCAAATAGCTGCCATTTTCTAGATTTAAACAGCTGCCATTTTCTTTCCTCTCTTTTAACATAAGCTTTTAAAGTTGCATTTCCTCTCTTCACACTGTAAAATATGTGATTTTTCTTGCTGTAAATTACATTGATCCAAGATATAGGATGGGGAGCAGGAATTTTGAACCAGTAACCATTTTCTTATTGCAATCTGTGCTATAACCTATCACAGAGGTGAGAGCTTTGTATTTTTAATGAAAGCTTTTCCAACAGCTCAAAAAGCCTTGAACTGTAGGCATCTTCAACACCTAAAATCTGAGAAATTTAGCTTTCCCTTTTGCTCATGGGAAAGACTTTGCTATGGGGTGAAAAACTAGAATCTTCTTTTTCTTTTTTTGGTGGGGATTTACTTTTTGTCTGGATTTTTTTTCCTGTTTGTTTTGTTTTATGTAAATTTCATACAATCTGTAAAGTATAATTTTCCCCTCTAGACTCATACAGTTGGATTTCTTGTGCAGAGGGAGTCTTGCCTTTTGTATGGAAGTGTACCAAAAATAATACCATTAAAAAAAGGTTTAAAAGAGTTCCTAAATGATTTCAAAATACATTACTTATCCTGGAGAAGACAGAGCAGAGTGTGTGTATAGGATAACATAGTCTAGTATTCTACAAAGAGTTTGCTTGTCAGTGTTTTAATTTCCTAGAGATTTTGCCATGACATAGTATATATATGAAATTGCTTCCCATAGGTGTGTAGTGAAAGCACATAAACATAGAACCTGCAATTCAGTGGGCACCCTGTGACCATTTAACTGATTACATGAAAAAAATGCTCATCACAGTCATGCCTGAGTGTAAGGAAACTGAATGTGAGTGTTTCTATGGCAGCTATTTGTGTAGTTATGCTGTATTGATCTTCCTGCATTTAAAAAATGTGGGTGTGGAAATTCTCATTACCTGCCAATTTTCAGGAGTATTTGCAGCTGATCACGAGATTCTGAGGTCAGGCTGGACTCTGTCTCAGAGACAAAGCCATGCTCATCCTTTAAGTACCATCTGGGCAGGGCTGTGTCTGTGCAAGGAGTGCTGTAGAATTGCAGCCCAGTTATTGCTCATGGAGTATTTTGGGACCACTGTCATTGTTTATGCCTTTTGTGACTTATTCTTGTACACTTTGGACAAATGCCTGCAGTCTTCAGGTAGGGATTCACTCTACAACACTCTAGCACAAAAATCCCCCAAACTTCTCACAGCTTAAATAAAGTTTTTAAATAAGTAATCTGTATGTTGGTGACCACCACTTAAAGGCTGGGTAAGGGAGTGGGATGACTAAAAGATGTCTGCTTCTCTTTCAGACCCCATGAGAGAATGCATAGATGAGGATGGAAACAGAAAGAGAGTAAGTGCATTGCCTGGCTTGGCCAGCTGGCTTTTAAGTTTGTGCAAAATTTGTGCAAGGACATGAATATCTTCACAGATAACCTGAAAAAAAACTGTGGGACATTATTAAGGATTCTTCTGGAGGAGGAAAATGCTGGCTTTTGAACTGGTGGGGTAACTTTTCACACAGAGGAGGCTTCCTCTGACATCACCTCATCTTGCAGAGTGTTTAATGTTATTGAAGTCAATGCAGAACCAAAAGTTGTGACCGTGTTTGTCTTCCCTGACAACAAAAAAATGCATTTCAATCTCCTGGTGAGAGGACTTCTGGGACAGCTACACATGGCCAAAATAAAGGTGCATGTGCAGGGGCAAGATCATTGTCCAGCCCCTGTCCTTCTGCTAAAATTATAAATACCTTGTCCCTATGAAAATTTTACAGGAAGATAATTATTGTGTGATAGTTGTGTCTCTAGGGGAAGTCATCTCTTCAGCAATGGAATCAAATTTCTTGGAGTTTGTTTGTGTAGAAGTTCTTATTAATCCTGAGAAAATGCTCAGAAATGTTAGTAAACTTGTCAGATCTCTCAAAAGTGATCTCATTTTAAGAAAGTGATGTTCCAGACGTTATAAATCATTCAGGTTCTTCATCTCAGGTGAAATGCCAAGGCTTTTAAAAGTATATGATACTTCATGCAATTAAAAATATTGGCATAAGCTTGTGCCATGTTTTCTAGTAGGCATCAGTTACGAGTTCCGCTCTAGGATTTATTTTGAATTTCCAGTACATTAAAAATATTACTTTGATTTTTCCCTTGTGAAGACATGACTGTGAGGGAGGATGTGGCTAATAAATGAGTATGAATTGTCTAAACACAGAAAATATATCAAAGCTGCCTTCCATGGTTGGCCTCAGTCAGCTGGTCAGAACACAGAAGGGCTTTAGCTAAATCAGACACTAAGTATAATCTGATGGCTTTGAGGCTGACAGCTTAATTAAGAAAAAAACCCCCAACAAACAAAACCTAAACTTCAAAAACTTTCTTTATTAAAACAAAAAATAATCAGTTTCTTGTCTGCAGTTTGAACTGCACGTGTCCAGGCCTCTGAGCTTCTAGAAGCAGACACCGGTACGTGTAGATAAGTGTTGGAAAGGCTAAATTTGAATTTCAGACATGTCATGTTTCATTTTTGGGGGTGATAAACCTAAAGCACAATTTCCATTCTGGCTTAAATGCTTTTAGAAGGAAACAGGCCGGGCTCCAGTCCATATAAAAATGAACCACACTTTCAAATGGCAGCCTTTAGGGGGATTTTGAGTTGTCTCTTCTGTCAGCCAGGAAAAATAGGTGTTCAAAGGCACTGTGAGGCCACAGCCTTCTGGAGCATCCCGTGGAGCCTACAGGACACTGTGGAAGTTCCTGCCTCTGTGGTGCACCATCCTCTGCTGCCTCACTGGCTCTCAGGTGCTGCTGTTTTGTTCCCCTCCTCCAGCACAGCCCACAAATCCACAGGGAGGAATAATCAAGGCTCTTCCTTCCCTGATTCAGAAAACACCGGCTTTTATATCGGATTCATAATATTTCAGGTGTTGCTAAGAGAATTATTGCAGGAGGCTCAGCTCCCCAAGCGGGATGTCTGTCATGCACCTGGAGATTGTGGGAACTGATCTCTTGCAGTTTGCAAGGAAATCTGAGTTCTCAGGATCAAAAATCTCAATATTATGATTTGTTCCTTTTTCTTGGTTTGTTTTGTTATTACCCCTACCCCGGAAGTGACTGTAGAAGGAATATTCATGATTAAGGTCATTGTTAGTAGCAGATCAAATGTGCTGGGTCAGGCCAAAAATCCCTCCAACCCCCTGCATTGTGTGGCCAAATATAGGAGCCAGGGAAGCAATGTTAATAAATATGTATCAAAATTCCCTAAAGTGTCCTAGCCATGAACAATTTGTTACTCAGGGACACCCTGAGCTGCAAGTGACACCTTTTTGTATTTGATAGTACCTGATAATTTTCTCCTTCATGAGTTTGTTCAGCCATTCTTTGAATCCTTGAAAGTTTTTAGTACTCATCAGATCCAGTGACAAGGAGTTGCAGGAGTGCCAAACACAAGCTGTGGAAAGAACCACTGGTTTCATGTTTTAATTTGCCAGCTGACAGAATATCAGGACAATTATGATAAATTAAGGGGTTTTTTTAAACATAGTTAATTTTCATTGTTAGTCTTGTTTTGAAGTTTATAAGCAGGCCTAAAGGTGATAATAGAAGTGTAGGTTTTTGTCTTATAATAGTGATATTTCCTCATGAAGTAATCTGTAGAGCAACCTGCATTTCCAGGCTGTTTAAGGTAGCAAACCCCACACTCCTAAACTACTACCATGGCTTTTCTAGTGTTATTCAGCTCTTGGTTTAAAGAACAAGCAAACAAACAAATAACCTATTCTAAACTAGGAGAGCACAGCCAAGGGAGCTGTTGAGGTGCGTGGGTCCCTCTCCTGCAGATGCAGAGCAAGACACAGAGTGTGCACGTCCAGGTCTGTAGGTTCAGAGCTCCCTCAGAGACGAAGTCTGAGGCTTCCTGCAGTGTCCTGGCAGACTTAGCCTTTACAGCTCAGAAACTCTGATTTTGCTTTTCTTTCTGTCCTGCTTTTGCTCCTACAATTTCATATCAATTGGGATTTGGGCTGTCTTTGTCTTCAGAGTCCCTGAGTTTTCTTCTGCACCAGGATTCTTGGGGTTTTTTTAATCCCTCAACTGTTTTGTTGGTTTTTTTTGTTTTAAATGTGTTGTGCTTTGCTTTTCTTGTCCAGCTCCTAGATGTTTTCTAATAAATGTCCCATTAAAGAGTGAAATAAAACCAATTAAATATTTATGGAAGCCAGACTTGCACAGCTGTATATGTACCCTTCCAGGTGCTCCACTTTCAGCGAGTTATAGGAGAGACAACTGTAATTAAAAAACATTCTATTTCTTCCTATAGAAATACTTTTGCTGTCCTTAAAGCTCCTCTTGTTACTTTTTTACAGCTTCCTCTAGGCTCACAAGCCTGAAAAAAGTATTAAGCAAACTTCCATTTGCCTTCTCAAAGTCCTGAAACATATAAAACAAATCCAGTAAATAAACTTGTATTTAATATGTAATTTTTATAGCTCCAGTCTGGCAGCTCTTGTTTAGATTTGATGGCATCCCGTAGCTCAGAGATACAGAGAAATACTTTCATGTCACTATTCTTGTTTTGCACCTTAATGACAAGAATAATCTGTGAGTTATGTTGTTACCTAGGTATTTTATCCCTTTTTTCTTCTCTTTTATGGGAATGATGGTTAAACTGGGAAGGAGAGGATGGGAGATGGCCATGCCCAATATATTTTCTTCTCCATGTTTATGCTTCTGAATATCAAGAAATGTTACCCAGCTCAGAGAAGCACTGTCCCACTTGCGCTGGTGTTTCTGGACTCACCTCTGCAGAGAGAGCACTGGGAAGTGCTGTTTCCCACATTTGGGGATATTCCTGGGAATGCACACCTCAGGGATGAACACTTTTTTAAAACTTGTTCAGCCTACTTATGTACTTTGGAGCTCTGCAGGACTGGGGCCAGAGAGCTCAGCTTTTTGCACATAGCGATCTTGAAATGCTCCAGATTGTGGCCACATCTATTTCTTTGTCATTTATTAGCACATAATCCTGGTGCCTTAAAATTCAGGCTGGCCTTTAGAAAATGGGAATATATTTCACATTTAATTTTTTAGCTCTGCAGATCCACTTTTTACATCTAATAACATTGATCTGGTAAAGGAAGGAGCTGTTTTAAAGTTTCAGAGTTGGTGATAAAATTACTGCAATATTCCACGCTTTTCTAGTTTGGAACAAATATTAATTCCTGCTGTGCTCTGACTGTCCGTGGCTAATGAAAACTAAAGGATTTGAAATTCAAAGCAAAGCTGAGGGCAATTCTTTGTTGACTCTGCTCTCCATGCATGTTGTAGGATGGCTAAGCTAACTATAGTTGGTTGGAACAAAATATTTCCTATTGTAGACTGTTCTTTAGCTTGGAGTTTCAGCCCATTTCTTTGTGTGCTAATTTAAACTTTCTCATTCTCGTGAAGTCCTTAATACACTGCATTCCATTATTTATTTTTCCAAGGCTAGTGTGAGTAGCACTGCTGTCAGGGTCACTTCACCTGCTGGCTGTAGTTCTGTGGCACCAGCCAAGCTTTGCATTTTTCATTTCAGTTGTTGCATATCTGTGTCCCCCTCCCTAGCCTGGTGATAAATGGACATTACCAGACCAGTGCCACACTGTGACGTGCTTCCCAGGAGATTACACAGTTCTGGAGAGCCACCACATCAACTGTGAGAGGATGCCAAAGCCTGTGTGTCACAGCAACCTCCCTGCTGTGAAGGTGGAGGAAACCTGCGGCTGCCGGTGGATGTGCCCATGTGAGTATCTGTGTGTGCCTCTCCTCCCCATCACCTGACGTGTTTGACCACAAAGGTTATGTTGAGTGGAGCTTCTCAGCCACTGAACACTTCCAAGATGACCAGAGTGGGAGGAATTGCTGTTTAATTGTTATATAGTGTTTTAAACAAATAATTAGTACCGTGAGAGCCTCACTGATGCTGGAATGCCTAATGCTACTTGCAAGTTTAGGGTCACTCTGAGCTTATATTTTGCATTGGCAGAGCTACAGTGTTTTATCAGACAATCTCACACTCAAAGCTATGTGAGCTGGGAAGGAGGATGTATGGAAGAAACCAGGAATTTATCTTGGCAAGCTGTGAGCAAGCGATGTATTCTTGGTCCATCTCGGGGCTTGAGGGTTTGACTTACCCTCAGCTGAGCAGGTGTAGTACAGAAAAAGCAACAAAAAATTCTTCCAGATAGCCTCACACTGAGTGTCTGAGCAGAAAGCTGAACGCTGTGTGATTGGCGCCTTGGCTGGGATGACAGGAATGGGAATTAAGTGCATCCGCTCACATTTACAGGGTTAGAGGGATGCAGCCCTGAGGCTAGTGATCCTTTCATTAAAAAATAAGCGGGTTTAAATCTAAATGCATATGCCTTCTTCTTAAAAGTAGACCAGAACCCTATATATATATGTATATCTCCTCTTCACAACATAAATCTTAATTTAAAATGTCCTCTGCTGAGCTGGCTGATTTAATAACAATTTCTTCCAGCCACTGCTTGAAACACCAAAACTAGTAGCTGGATTTTGATCCCTGAACTCTTAGACATGCAGAATTTTTTATATTCTCAGTTCTGGCATTTCCTAAAAATGTATCTGATGATCTAAACCCTTTAAATCTAACATTTCTGGTTTGCTACAAGCATTTTGAAAAAATATAAGTATTTTAGTTGGATAGTCGTAAGTATTTTATAATGTTTAGAAGACAGTCTTAGCGATACCTACCCATAAGAAGACCATCTTTATTAAATTTCTTGATCCTAAACACGTAGATAGCAACATGAGGGCATGACTTTTGGCATGCAAGACATACCTTCATAAAAAACCTTCTGAAAGCATGAAATGAAAATAACCATTCATACCATTAGCTGATTTTCATGAAAAACTTTCACTTGAGTTAAGATGAACTAAGAACTATTTATCTCTTTATGAATATAATGAGCCATGATACCTAAATATTTTTTTTCCTAAGGCGGTGCAACTTGTGAGGTAAAAGTAAGAAGTTTTCATGTTACAGAAGTAGGGAACTAAAAGCCAAAACCACCCAGCTGATTAAAAAACCCCATGGCTCAAGTCCTCTCATTTTAATTACTGCTCAGTGCAACCACGGTGATTCTGTACCCACTAAAGCAACATTTGTAGCAGCTGGAAAATTTGATTTTGATGTGAGAATTCTGCTGTGAATTTTGTCTCTGTGTGAGACAAAATTCACAGCAATCAGTAAAGCAGAGATGGGCATAAAAGAGGAGGTGCTGAGCAGGAGCTCAGTGTGCTGCAGCATCTCTGTTAAGGAGAGAGGCTGGTTCGGCCACCCGTGAAAATGCTGCTAAGCTGACTCACAAGTCACTCCTTTAGAGAGCTAGAACACATTTTCAAGCCCTGGCTTGACATTGTGGGTGATGTAACAAATGCTGCTGCAAAGAGGAAGTCCTTGAAGAAGTGTTCATAGGTTGTCTGAGTTCAGAGGGTAGTTCAGGAGTTACACTGCAGAGGTGCTTGCTTGCTGAACCAGGTGCAGCTTTTACAGCAGAATGATTTCCAATGTGATTCACAACTGTTGTGTGCTCTTGGACTACTTTGAAATGGATCACATTAGGGCATTTTGTGCTACAGCAGCCTATGAGAAGTTTAAAAGGATTCCCATTATCCTTCATTTTTTTTCTAGATGTCCATGCATAAGTAAAGATTGAGAAATATGGTTTTATTGCTAATTTGTTTAATTGTTATTTATACATGAACTTTATAAGCAGATACAGTAAAATACCTGAAGATGCTCCAGTGCTCCAAAGGCAGCCCTCCCTTCCTCCCTCTCTCTGGTTGCTGTTTTTCCTGGTAAATTAAATTTGAATGTCACTACATAGGACGCAGGTTATTCTCAGATCTCAGCTACGAGTAAAGTATTGAATTATTAATAATGGTAATTTTCTTCCTTACATGTTTTGCTGGCATTGCTTTTATTGTCCTTATTATTCTTTAAGCAAGAGATTTGAAAACATATGAGCCGGAAGCATCAGGTTTTGTTTTGGTGCTTCTGGGATTATAATCCTCCTTGTTGTCCAGTTTTTGAAGACAAGGAAGTGTCTATAACCCAAAGACCAGGACACTGAGCTGTTACCTGGCCATTGGTTTATCCTGTGCATATTTCTCTGCAATTTTCCCATTTCCAGTCTGAAAAACCAAGTCCCAGGGTATCAACTTGTGATGTGTTTGATAACGGTAAAATAGTGTTACTTGCAATCAAACGTAACACTGGACAGAATATAATACAATGCAAAGATTGAACGTGTGTTACAGTCTTTCTACAAATAGGAAAGGGATTTTCCCTGTTTTATTTTTACATAAAATCTATTACTAAATCCTATTCAATGTGACTAAATTTCAGGCAAAGGGATTTTCTACAAGTTTATCCAAATCTTTTATAATACTTATTGTTCCTGGACAAAGATATTTCCAAAACCCTCCACATATGATGAAGTATTTACCAAAGTTTCTTGTCAATGGTTTGCTGCAGCATTTGCAATTCATTACCTTCCTCTCTTTCCCAATTAATTGGGTCCCCATGCCCACAACCATTGTGAAGAAATAGTAAAATTTAAACAAAAGCCTACATTTTTTTGTTCTTGTTGTTGTTTATTTTCAGGTGTCTGTATAGGAAGTTCATCTCAACATATTGTCACTTTTGATGGGCTGAACTTTAAGCTGACTGGCAACTGCTCCTACACCTTGTTTCAAGACTTGCACCACGATGTTGAAGTCCTGCTCCATGAGGGGCTTTGCAGAGAAGCACCCAGGATGAACTGCATGGACTCCATGGAAGTGAAGCATCGTGGTGTGGCAGTGCAGCTCTTCAGCAACATGACAGTAAGCAAACACCATGAATTCATCTGTGCATTGTCTGCTCGTGCTGCAGAATCCACATTATGGGACAAATTTGTTCCCTTTACCCAGTTTCAGCCTATTTTTAACATCTTATCTCCATTTCATGATATGTAACAAGCCAGACGTGTTTCTCCTCTTGTTCTCCCCATTGTGCTGGTGTGCCAATGTCAAGAACATGGGATTTGGCAGTGTGTCCCTGACACTTGTGCCAGAAAGGCAGGGTTACAGACAGGACGTACTGCACTCCCATTCTCCTGTTTTGGCAGAGGTCCTTTACATTATGGCTTTGTTTAGTCTGTGGGAGAGTGCTTTGTTCCTCACAGAGCTGGGCCTGACTGGCCAGCTGAAGGTTGAGGGAGTTGTTTCTCACCTTGTGTGCAACTGGACCTCAGCATTAGAAGAAAGGGCAGCTCAGTAGGCAATACATCTATTTTATAGGCAGAGGATATTCAAACTCAACCCATTTTTCAATGTTTTGGTGCTCAGGTGTGGAGGTTGGTGGGCTTATGCCACCAGTATCCTCTCAAATAAATAGATTGAAAAGGCCTTCCCCCTGGACTCCTGGCATCAGCCATTTCAAATGTACCTTGGCTCCCCTATCTGGGTTGGTCTCCCCGTCCCCTTTGCTATCTGATACACCTTAGCCCTGCTACCTGAAACTGCTGTCCTTAACCATGCCCATGAAGTCCCCGCACTGGTTCTGGCATCCCCTCTCCACCCCTGTGCCCTTGCTCCATTGGTCTGGTGACCTTTATAACCCCGTGCAGAGAGCAGCTCATTCTCTCTGTCCCTGGGACCCCTTCGTGAGCGAGAGACTGTGTGTTTGTTCTCCCATCTGCATACATGGTTGGAATAAAGCCTTGTGGAATTTCCATACAGAGGGCCTTCCTGATTACTTCTTCGTCTGAAGCAGCTTCTGTGCCAAAGCTATCCGGCAAGACTGTGTGTGGGTGATTGCAGCTGCATTGTGCCTGGCAGTGCCTTGGAGGAGATAATGCCGGGGAAGGCAGCAGCATTTTAAACACCCCAGAAACACACGGACTGGTGTTACACTCAGGCATACAGGAGTTGGCTAACTTGCCAAAATGATCCCTTCTGCCTTGGATATCAATATAGGGTGGACCAAACACCTGCACAAAGTTCTGCATGGTACTGGACAGCCTTGGCTTCCTCTGAGGCAGCACTGGAACCTCACAGCATGAGGCTATTAGTCTGTAATACGTGATGCTAAAGGAGTGCACTTATATAGGAAAATGCTGAAAGAGTTGTTCATATAATTCAGAGGATGAAGGTCAAGTACTTCTGTATATTTTTAGACTCAATAGAAATCTTCAGCTGGCAAAATTGATTCCTATGTCCACATTCAGTTGGATCTTCAGGTATTTGTCAAGTCAAAATGTGCTTCAACTGTAAAATTGAGTTGATGTGTAACTGCTTGCTAGAACTGATGTGATGACCTCACCTCTTTTTATTAAACAGGTGACTGTTAATGGTGAAAGGGTTCTTATCCCGTATTCCAGCAGCTTGTTTGAAATCACTGCCTATGGAGAAATAATGCATGAAATCAAATTCTCCGTTCTCAGACATAATCTCACATTTACTCCAAGAAACAATGAATTTATTCTTAAACTTAATTCAAAGAGCTTTTCTTCAGGAACAAAAGGGCTTTGTGGTAAGTTTGAAAGTTAGTAGTTTTAACAACTTCCTACTTGGGCTTGAACTGCTGTTTATTTTATTGCCATTTGAGAATCTTCAAACCTGTAAACTCTCTGGGTGAGCTGGTCCTACATTGTTGGGGGAACATTGCAAATCTGTGTAGGTTTTTCTACTCTGACCACTCATGCAACAGCTCACTGATGCCCAGTAATACCTTAGAGAGAACAGCAAAGATTGCTTTCTGGTTTTTCTTGCTTCAAGTTATCTTTTCAAGGAGATTTGTGCTTTTTTTTTGGATGAGGATTTAATTTTAGATTCTTACAAGTACATTTATGTGAGAAATACACTTGCAGTGAAGGTGAAAAATTTGAGACGGGAGCTGCTACCTGGGAGAATTCTGAAGTGTTCTCAGTGGTGTAATCTACACAGAGATTGTACCTCTGTGGCATAACCTGTATCTCCCTTAGTGAGGAAATAAGAGACAAGACCCAGGGTGTTTATGCCCCTATTGACAACAGCTACAAGGAATAGCATGAATTCCTCAAGCCACCCCAACTGGCGTCATCCGTCCTATCCCTGTTTTTTTTCTAGGTTTATTTTACTGCTGATTATTCAGAGCTTTTTCTTTTTGTTTTACTCACCCTGCCAGGTCTGTGTGACCAGAACCACATCAATGACCTCATGCTGCGCAATGGCTCTGTGGCTGCGGACAGCAGCGCGTTCATCCAGGACTGGACAGTGGCCGAGCCGGGCAGGGTCTGTGAGAGCCGCAGGGAGGACAAGTGCTCGGAGCGCGTGCCCGGCCACTGCCACCTGCTGCTCTCGGACCGCTTTGCGGACTGCCACGGGATCATCTCCCCCAGCTTGTTCTACGAGGCCTGCATGGAGAGCAGCTGCTATGAGGAGGAAGCCTGTGAGATGGTCACTTCCTACGCTCACATCTGCAGGGAGTACGGTGTCTGTGTAGACTGGAGAACAGCCGAGCTTTGCCGTAAGAGTTTTAGTCTGTGCTAAAACTGATACAGAAATTGTCCTGCTTTGGGACATCTCATCAGTGTAATATTCAGTGTAATATTAATTTTTTGAGTGCTGTGTAATAGGGCAGAATTTCCGGATCAAGTTTATTGTACAAGTGGTATTGCAGATCTCATAACTGGTTTGTCATCCGCTAAGTTGAGTATTATGAAATAAGTGTTTCTTGGTAAACGGCAACCTAGTAGAATTACGGGCTAGAGCAAAATAAAAGTACTGTGAACAGGTACCCACAGCTATGTGACAGTACCTGCCTCTACAGTCACTGAACCATCATGGGGCCAGGTTTGGGCTGAGAGTCTGCCAGGCTGTTTTAGCAGCAGATATCATTGCATTAATACAGACTTTGGTGGGGCTGAGGTGGACAGAGAAATTCATAGTTTGGACTAGTGGAACTGCTTCCCAGCCTGTCACTGTCATACTTGGCACAAAATAAGACTTTTCTTTTTAACAGTTTCACAGATTCCTCCCGTTTCCATCCAAGCCAAAACTTTTGAGAATGTGGTGGAAGAGCCAGTGTGATTTTAAGTTTCTGCTACAGGAGGAAAGGGGGAAATGACCTCTCTCTGTGGTGTCATTTCTTGCCAGGATATGCCAGCTAGGCTGACTGAACCAGCTCTAATTTGCTTTGCAAATCTGGTTCTCCTTCTGCCTGGGTATTGCTTATGTTTTGGAGGCAAAAAGTTTGTGCTGTGGGAAAGCAGTGCAGCAGGACGTGAATATTGCATGTTACCAGAACCCAACCAAGGCAAGCAAGATGCCCATGCTAGTGCCAAACTCAGACAGCTGTTCTTTGTATACCTACTTACCTACTCTCCTAAATTCTTATAGGCAAGTAATTTGTTATCTTCCTGGGTTTTTTTTTTTTTTTTTTTT
>VYZT01060716.1:0-19440 GCA_013400735.1 Pomatostomus ruficeps | reverse complement strand
AAAAAAAAAAAAAAAAAGTGTAAAACAAATGCTTTTTCCCCTGTTTTAATCTCAGGCTGAATAAATGATGGGATAGGAAGTCAGGAATGTCAGTGTGAATTTGGCCTGAACCTCCAGTTAATGTCTGAAGTATCCTTCCAGGTTCATAGGTTATTGAGCACAGTCTGTTTGGAGTATAGTCCTAGAAAGCAGGGGGAGAACATTGCCAGCCATTTTCCAAATTCAGTGCCTCAGTGAGACTTTGCAAATTGTAATGTCCAAAGCTGAATGTCAGCAGATCACCTTAATAACTCTGTGCAGTTTTCAAATTCCTATCTCTTTACCCAGCCTGTACAAGAATAGACAAAGAGTTGCTCATTTTAACACTAATTGCATAAAAATTTAAAGTGTCCTAACAATAACATCATCATCTTTCTTCCAGCAGGTGCCTGTGTGCTACTGCCAAAAATTTAAATTGTTAACATTCGATTTATCCAAGTTACATTAATGACTAAATAGACAGTACGTCTTAATAATCACCCTACCACTACATGTTTAATAGCAGTGGCACAGTTCTGGATTACCTTGCTTCCCTCCTCCCAATCCACTGAATCTCTGTTATTCTTGTAGAATTTTATTTGAGGTTTTGTCATGCCATATTGGGACATCCCAAGCAGTACAAATCCTTCCTGATTCCTCTTCCTGGGTGAGTGAATATACTCTCTGGAATTCAGGTATGTTCAGCCTGGAGAAGAGAAGGCTTTGGGCTGACCTCGTTGTGGCCTTCCATTACCTGAAGGGAGCCCACAGGAAAGATGGAGAGAGACCCTTGAGAGAAGGGTCTGGAGTGACAAGGGAGAATGGCTTCTGATTGAAGCAGAGCAGGTTTAGATGGAATATGAGGAAGAAATTCTCCCCAGTGAGGGTAGTGAGGCCCTGGCACAGGTTGCCCAGAGAAGCTGTGGCTGCCCCATCCCTGGCAGTGTTCCAGGCCAGTTTGGATGGGGCTTGGAGCAACCTGGTCTAGTGGAAGGTGTCCCTGCCCATGGCAGAAGGTAGAACAAGATGGTCTTTAAGGTCCCTTCCAGACCAAGACATTTTATGATTCTATGAAACAATTGGCTTTAACATGGAGAGGGTTAATGTTAAAGACATTTATTTTCTGGCTCCATTGGCTGCTAAGGAGGGTGTGTAGACAGTTCAGCTGATGAATGTTTTTTGTTTGTTTGTTTGGGAGCTTGGGTTTTCTTTCAATGTTTCTTGTCAGGGGACGGAAAGAAAGTTTTATAAACCTCACAGCAGTCACAGAGTGGGAAATAAGAAACACTTTTTCTAATTGAAGCTGTAGAGGAAAAGAGACTTAAGGGAATACACAGTATGGAAGCTGTGTCCATAGGTTTTTTGAATAGCTTAATTTTGTGTTTGCTTTTAGAGACAATATCCTCAGGTTTGTGAACACATCAGTAAAAAGTTTCTGTTGGCTTACAGGGCTATGCAACTTTCCTTGATTCAGTTAAATCTGGATAATAAGGCAATTCAGTTAAAAAGATGCAGAAATCCAGCAGGGTCAGTTTTGAAGTATCAAAATGTTTTGTTTGTTAGCTTTCTTTAGTTGTATGGGAACACTGCAGCCTATCAAGAAAAAAAAAAATCCATCTTCCATGCTTTAGTCTGCCTTGGCTATCTCTTAACTGTGCACTGTTACCATACACGTAAGGTTGGAAACAAAATTTGACAAGTGAGCACTCATCTAAACCGTTGTATCATTATTAGGGTGAGTCATATGTTTCTGCTGATTCATGTGACCTGAAAACGTGGTTTGCTGATTTCTGCTGCAAGAGACCAGATCCATTCACTGGATGCTGGCTTTCCAAAATTGAAAGAATTCTTGAGTGGAAAGACTGATCTGCATTTCTTTAGATGTCTTTAGATAAAGGTGGTGTTTTCTTCCCTGTCTCCCTCAGCAATGAAATGTGCCCCATATCTGACATACAACCACTGCCACACAGCCTGCGTGAAGACCTGTGAGAACAACACCAAAGTCAGTGTCTGCAAGGATTATCCTACAGAAGGCTGCTTCTGCCCACAGGGAAAGGTGGTTTTTGGTGACAGCTGTGTTAGTGAAGAGTTCTGCACTCTGTGTGTCAGTGAGGATGGCACCCACCATCAGGTAACTACATATACAGCAACTCGCCTCTGGCAGTGGTTGAAGTTCACACCTTTGCAAATAAACCTCTTTTCCCTTTGGATACTTTATTTTCTAGCTCAGTTCCTCCTAACCCGCTGGCTGTCAGCTCCATTTAGCTCCCCTAGTGTGAAACTGGCTGGGACTGGATATAGAGATCACAGCTGAAACTGTACAGACCTGGCAAGGCATGACAATTCCATGTGGAGGGAAGTCTAGAGGAAAGATAGGAGGAGCCATGGCATAAGTGAATATTTACCAAGATAAACATCTCCATTTAGCAGACTTTTACTAGTAATGACCATTTAATCATAAATCTGCTTCCTTTACTTATAATGTGTTGTATTGTTTTTGCAAAGCTTACTGAAATGAGGGGCAGTGGATGGACAGGCATCAAACTCTTCTCCATGGGACCAGGGACAGGTCCCAAGGGGATGGCTGGAACTGTGTCAGGGAGGGTTAGGGTAGATATCAGGGAAAGGTTCTTCCCCCAGAGGGTGCTCGGGCACTGAACAGGCTCCCCTGGGAATGGTCACGGCCCCAAGGCTGCAAGAGCTCCAGGAATGTTTGGACAATGCTCTCAGAGATGCACAGGATGGGATTGTTGGGGTGCCTCTGCAGGGCCAGGAGTTGGATTCAGTGGTCCTTGTGGGTCCTTTCCAACTCATGTATGAAATATTTCCAGTGATTGGTGGGAAGTGATGAGACCAAGTCAACTTTATGTCAAATGGTATTTATCTCTATTTATTTTTTTTTTTTTTTGAGGACAATTGTTCCTTTGATTAAATTCATCCTCTTAGTTTTACTGAAAATCCACTTTGCTCAGTTAAGGCAGCCCTCTCTGTGGCAGTATGGGATTAGGAAAAGCAATGGATGCTGGATAGCAGACTGCAGTGAAAGACACTGTCACATTCCAGCATCACAGGGTGGGTGTGCAAGCTCTTCCCTGTGTTCCCTGTTCCAAGTAGCAGAGGTGGCTCCTCTTCACCCCCAGCTCCTGGAGTTTCACCTACATCAGGCAGTCCTCTTCAATCCACATTTTTGTTATAGGATTTGAAGGAGAAGGGATTTTAATTGCAGTGTTTTATGGGCTTTAGATTCTTAATGAGACTTTGAGGCAGGTGGAGGACAGGGGAGGATCAGCTCACACAGCCATTTTGCCTCTCCATCATTGCAGGATTAGCTTTGTGAGCAATACAACAGGCACTTGGGTCAGGATTTCCTTAACGCCCTTCTTTTCCTCTGCTGTTCCTTCTTCTGTTCTTTTCTACCCAACACTGTGTTTGGGCTTATGGGATTCTCAGTCCCAACACTCACACAGAGTGGCTTAAAACATGTAACTGTCCCTGAGTTTAGGAGCAGCAGTATGCTTAGATTAGTCTTTTTTTTTTTTTTCTTTCTTCTTATCTCCAAGGGGCTCAGCAGACTGCTACGTTTAAACCATGCTCCAGAGCTTTCCAGATGACAGCATTTTTTTTTTTTTGTGGCATCCTGACCTGCTCTACATGTTCTCCCCAAGAACTTCGATTGGTTGTACAACTTAAAATATCTCATAATGCATCTTTCTTCTCTTACCTCCCCTTTCACATGGGTGTTAGATCTGCATAGTTCTGTATGGATAACTACAACTTTAACATCAATGATTTCTTCTCTCATGGGAAGGAGCAGTGATTGAAAAATTGTTCCCCTTACTGGTGGTTTCTGGATGTGCTCATTACCCCCAGGTAGTCACCAGAGTGATGGTTTCAGTTTTAGAGTTGCTGTAGTGCTTTTCCAGTCTTCAGTCCACTGGAGAGTCAAGTGATGACACTCCAAATATTGTTAATGCAAAAATATGCACTATTTATTTCTCTGTGTTGAAGTCCTACTAATTTGGGAAAGCAGACACTTTTCTGTATTTCCCAAAATAATGCTGTTTCCCTTATTACCACTGAACATGTAATCATGGTATATAGTTGCACAAGTCCACTGTTACTCACAATAGCCTGCAATTGCATTTATATCTGAGCATTTTTCATGCTTAAAACAATAGTAATTCCTCATCCCATTCATGTATTTTTTACCTCTTTTGCTAAACTGGCACACTACAGTAATTTCAGAATTATGTATCTCCTTAGTTTTTTACTGGTAACAGGGCAATCAACCCTTCATAGCTAAATCTTCATAAATCTTCTGGTTTTCCAGGTTAATGTTACCCACTCTCACCCACTCCCATCCCAACATACCAGTGACCAGAACATTGGATTTCTTTCTAACAGTCTGTGGGGGTTTTTTCCTGCAGCACATGGAAACATGGATTCCTGACAATGAGCCCTGTATGATCTGCACGTGTCTCGATAACAAGAAGATAAACTGCACAGTCCGACCCTGCCCAACTGTCAAAGGTAAATTAATTTAGCTCTATGATTGGGCTGGAACTGCTGTTTTGGTACTTGGTTTCCTGGTTCTTATCCAAACTTGTTTTATGGATGTTTTCTTCAGCTGTCCAGTGTGGTCCATGTGAAGTCGCTCGTCTGCGCCGGGGCCCTGGCCAGTGCTGCCCTGAGTACGAGTGTGGTAGGTTCTCATAAACTCTTGCAATCTTCTTGATCTGTACTTTTACTAGATATTCCTAAGGTATGCAGTCCCTTTTAAAAAAATTATTTAATTCAGTGCTGTGTTTTTGATACCACTGACTGATTGTACAATCATCCATGTGGAAAAGAGCTCCTAAGGATATGAGCCTCCATTCACTTCCAGCTTTGTCCCTCTTTCTGTAGTAGATGAGGAAAGGAATGGAGCTATTTGTTTTTGTCTAAATGACATTAGAATGTTGTTTTTTTTTCTCAAGCATCTATTTTTGCATGGTCTATATTTGCCCATTAAATATAACATTAGAACCTTAATCCCCATAACCTGAGCTTGAACTCTCCTCTAAGCTATTTTGAAAACAAACTCTGACCTGTTGAACTCTAATGTACTTACATTTTAAGACAGCAATTGAGTATGAGTTTAATGGGGATGTGCATGTGTGTGAGTCTTTTCCTGAGGACTAATTAGGCATGGTTTTAACCACCCTCTGAATTTCTGTTCCTAGTGTGTGACCTAGTTTCCTGTGATTTGCCTCCGGCCCCTGTCTGTGAGTTTGGCCTGCAGCTTGCCCTGACCAACCCCGGAGAATGCAGACCCAATTACACCTGTGGTAAGATCGCTTTTCCTAGCAGGGAGTGACACTGGAACACTGTGTTTGAGCAACACTGACAATTTCCTTTAGGCATTATTTCTCCCCTCTGAAAGGTTTAATTTTGGCACCCATGGATGTGTAATGATTTCCCAGACTTGGCAGAAGTGTGTTGTTGGCACCTCGAGTGCACTTTTGAATTAAGGGCAAGAGAAACACTTTACTCTTGGATATGTGTCCTCTGACCCTGATGCTTTTTTTATAACTCTTCCTGTTTGTGTATGAGACAGGAATTTTTTTGGCAGGAACTTTTCTGAGTTCCTGAACCTGAGCCTTTTATATCTGCATTACTGCTCAGGCTTTAAGTAGGTTTTTAACAGTTTGAGGTAGTGATTAATGCCTTGCTGCCAGAGAACTGTCCTGTTCACTGGCAGCACTCTGAAAACCCATGATCTTGACATGGTGCCCACCTTTTCCTGCCAGCCTGCAACAGGGAAAAATGCAGCTCCATCCCAAGACTCTCCTGCCCGTCACACCGGACACTGACCGTTGTCAAGACTGAGTGCTGTGATAAATATGAGTGTACCTGCAGCTGTAGGAACTCCACTGTGAGCTGCCCCCTGGGCTACCTCTCCCAGTCTCTCACCAATGACTGCGGCTGTGTATCCACCACCTGCATTCCAGACCGGGTAAGGGAAGTGAAATGGCTTTTCCACAGATGAGTGTCTTTTCCACATGAAGTGGCAGCACCGGAGCAAGCAGGCAACCTGCTTGTTTAGAGAGAAACCCGTGAAAAATACAAAAATAAGTGTTGTAGCAATGGATTATCTCAGGAATGCAAGCTAAGAGCATTAGTCTGAGCATTATTGACTTTATTTTAAGGTTATTGTTTTAGGATTGCATCCTGCTGCCAAGCAAATCAGTGACAAATTTATTTTACATTTTGATAAAAGAATAATAAACCCCCAATGACACTGCTGGAAAATGATGCCAGGGCATTTTTGATTTGAAAGTGCCTGAAAGAAACACTCTATTACTTCATGATGTTGCTTCTTTTATTACAGTAGTTTATTCTGATGTAATCAGTCCATTTTTTTTGAACTTTGAGATAATATAAACAAAAAATATTTGAGACTTAAAGGTCACTCAAACATCAGGAATTTCAGAGATGATTTTTAATTTGTTTTCAGGTAACAGATGTACATACTTTGGAACCACTACAGTTACTATATATTCTTCCAATCCCATACTAAATTTATTGACATATCTGGGACACCTTAGACCTAAAATTCCTTGTGCTTATTGATTACCTTTGTCTCTGCCTGAGAAGGTGTTGTATCTTATAAGAACTATAGTGCCACTTTCAAGTTTTTGCTAAATTATGACACTGCTAAATCTTCACTAGGGTGTAATTTTCTTATTTTGCCAACCTTTTATTAAGTTTTTATATTTTGTTAACCTTTAAGGTAAAGCTGTTTAGAGAAGAGGTTGCAGGGCAATGTAACTTTTTCATTAAACCTTAACATAGGGTTATGTTGTCTTGCAGCTCAGGAGATCTACCTTTCATTGTCCATTTCTAAGTAGTTCATGACCTTGCATAATTCATTTTATGTCTCTGGGACTTACTTGCTCTATCTATAAAAATAAATGATGTTGTCTCTTTAATACCAAGCTGTAAAATTTATGAATAGAAAGTTCAATATGAGGGATAGCTCTGCTTTTGGGGTAGCTGTGATGACCTAAGGATATCAGAGGATAAAAGCTTTTAGCTCCAAGTAGGATCTCCTCAGATCAGATGGTTTAGCTGGAAGAAGTTTTGCGTGCAAGGCTTCTTCTACAAGACTTACTGTTTATTATCCCTAAATACTGTGTCACATTATACTTACAGGGAAACTGAGTCAGACCCTAGGCAACCCCACCGACTGCAGATAAAACTCTCAAATTTATTCTGTATAAAACAGTAGCTTTGGTTGCACTTATTTTTCCTTTCCTCAGCAGAATGGCCACAATTTTAAGGCTTGCAGCATTTCTAAGGGGTTCAAAATATTCCATAAAATTCATGGTTGGTTTCACAAGGTTGGTTTCACACCTTAAAATGCAGCTTTTTGGAGCCAGCAGTGTGCTCTTTTATGTATCAATTATTGCATTTAATAGGTGTGTGTGCACAACAACATAGTCTACCCTGTTGGGACAAGCTGGGAAGATGGATGCAGGGAATGCTCTTGCACCGATGTGAGGGATGATGTTACAGGACTTCAGATGACAGAGTGCCGTGACAAAGAATGTGACACATTCTGCTCTCGGGTGAGTAACACATAAGCCAGTGCAAGAACCAGCACAGCCCTGGTGGGGACCTGCAGTGATCCCTTTTAAGCCCCCTTGCTTAGAGAGAAACCAGAGAAAAATAGAAAAATAAGCATTGTAGGAATGAATTATCTTGGCAGCAGAATCTAAGAGCATTAGTCTGAGTATTATTGACTTTATTTTAGGGTTGTTGTTTTAGGATTGCATCCTGCTGCCAAGCAAATCAGTGACAAATTTATTTTACATTTTGATAAAAGAAAAACCACATCCTGAAGTGTCTGTCATTTACACCACTTGCACAATAAGTGTTCATGTTGTCTGAAGTTCAATTGCAGATGTCTGTTCTAGCTCAAGTTTGCTTTCTGAAGTTCCCATTTCAGCTCCGTCTGTGGCTCAGCTCCGCCCATTGTAGCAGTAATAACACCTCATGATGAGGCCTTTATTGTGCTCAGACATCTGCTGCATCCTATAAAACCCTGTGCTTTGCTTTTGGAAGCCTGCAAAGGAAGTGTGAGCCACTTTGTTATATTGATTTAGATGGTCAAGCAGGAATAGACAGATAATTGGTACTAAGAGTTGGTAGAGGAATGTGACTTAAATCAGATATTAGGAAAAGAATCTTCCCCCCAGAGGATCGTGGGGCACTGAACAGGCTCCCCAGGGAATGGTCACAACCCCAAGCCTGACAGAGCTCAGGAAGTGTTGGGACATGGTGGGATTGTTGGGGTGTCCTGTGCAGAGCCAGGAGCTGGACTTGACGATCCTTGTGGATCTTAAACATTGCATCATTCTCTAAGACCAATCAAAACCCCCCAATCCATTAGGAAAAAACCAGGAAAGTGAGTGCAGAGTTTGGTGGGAAAGTTGGAGGATGCCAAATGCAGTAAAAAACATGTGAAGACATGGGAGTTTTCAACTGTTGCAAGAGAATCCCTTCTGTTTCCATGTGAAGAAAAAGACTTGTCTCTATTATGGAAAATTTTATGAAATATTGGATCTAACGTATCTGGCTGTGTTTCAGCTCATGGCAATAATTTATCAATAATTTATTATTCCAATAAAATACCATTAATGCAGAGCTACAGTTCCTTGACATTGCAGCATCAAAAAAACATGTTTAAAAACACATAAAAGGACTTGGTGGCAATGATGCCAGTTCTTTTTTAGGAATTTGTCATTTCTTCAGCTCCTTAATGGTTATCAAGGTTGTACAACCAAAATTGTAACTGCTGCACTTACCTGGATAGCTCAGATCTTCTTTCCTTTGCTTATTCCTGATTCAGTGGATACACATATCAAGGACATCAGCAGTGCTCTCATCCAGTTTGAATTGATCTTAATCTTATTTTTCAGTTCAGATTAGGTGGCGCTGAAAGTTGTATTGATATCAAATATGCACTTTAATCATGGATCATTACTCGGATGATATTTAGACTCTCTGCTGCTCCTGGTTATTAATTTTCCTGCCAGGTGTTAAAGTTGTGTAGTATAATTTTTGACTGTGTCATCTGACTTCTGTGAAAACAGCTCGGAGTTTCTTTATGTAGCTACACAAAAAAAGGAAAAAACTCCCCAATACCCCTAACACGTACTCGCTCCTTCATGCTGATGAATGGAACATGCTGCCGTTGTCCTGTTGTCAAATCATATCTGTAATTTTAGAGTGTAAAGAAATGCTGTGGGTAAAAGTGGATGTTTCACTTAAATGAACCAACCCCTCAGTTCTGTGAGGAGCTGAGCAGCAAATGTTGACTTCTCACTTGCAAACCACATGTGGATCTGCCTCGTTACGGATCAGAGGCCCCTGGCTACTCCTGTTCTCTTTTATCTTTACAAGGTTCTGAGGAAACAAGCAGATGATCCCAGCAGGAATTGCACCTGCTGCCGTGAGCACCCTGCTCTGGAGGAAGGTGTCCCTGCCCATGGCAGGGGATTGGGAATGGGTTGATCTTTCAGGTCCCTTCCAAACCAGGCCTTTCTGTGATTCTGTGATCTTTGTTAGTGCACCAGGGAACAAATCACCCTGGGCTCTTCTCTGTAACACCTCTGCACTTTAGAAGCCTCTGTTCAAACCAGCTTGGTGAAATTTGGGTCCTACAGCTGGGTTTTGCTTTTTTCTGGGCACAAACAGCTCGTGGATTTCTACTTGAGTTTACCACACAAAAGGTTGCATCTGATACTTCAGATGTTTCAGACATTATTTAGCAGATAAAAGTAATGTTCAACAGCACAACTTTTCTCACAAAGCTGGATCAAGGTCTGACATCACATTTTATGACATTATACGAAATAAACTTCCATTTCAAAGTCCATTGTTTATCAAGGTTTGCTAATGTGCTTCATATTGCAAATCAAGGATAGGTCATGAAGGGAGGGAGCAGTTGGGAATCCCTCAGTAATTCAATTTGACCAAAATAAAATTATGCTTATTTTTACTGCTATTTTTCACACAAACTGTATTATCTATGACAGAACATCTTTCCTTCAACTGTGTATTGAAATCAGAGTTATGTTTTGCCCCTTGGAGACTGCCTAACTCTTACATGTAGAATGTTTTATTTCTAGTTAGATTAAAGCCCTTTGCTTTCTTGCACTTAGATATTCCAGTGTTTCCATATTTGGCTACTTGCTTCAGGAGATTAATATATATTAAAAGTGAGAATTGGGATTCCTGTTGTTTCTGTGGTTTGGTTTTTTTGTTTTTTTGTTTTTACCTATTTTGCTGTATTTATAAATATTTTTTTTAGTATCAGAAGGCCTACTGTTCAATTTTCATGCTGCTTATTTTGTTTTCTGTAATAAATGTTAGACTTTTATAAGATACATTATCTCTAGTGCTGCATAGTAGTTTCATTTTGTTATCTTAGTTTGTAGAACTTTTTCAAAATGCCTTTTGCAGGTAAACTGTTGGCTTAAATTGTGTTGGACTTGGCAGTGCTGGGTTAATGGTTCAACTTGATCTTAAAGAGTTTTGTTAACCTAAATGATTCTATGAAAAGATGAAGTGATCAGTCAAAACTGGTCCCTGGATTACTTGTCTGAGCAACCTACCTCCTCCCTCTGCTTAAGCACAGAGCAGTCAGATGTCTGAGTGTGTTCAGACTGAATCCTACCCTTGAATTCTCCAGTGTGGGAAGGGCAGTTGTGAGTGCTGATTAACCTTCAAGATGCCACAAGAGCAATTTTTATCTTTAATTTGACTTTGCAAAATACTATTATATATAAAAAGACTTTTTTTTTTAATTAAAGAACCCCTAATAATGATATCTGTCCTTTTTCAAACTCACCTTTTGATAAAGTGTTGCTAACATTAAACATCAATCCTAGAACAAAATTCTGTGGTCAATGTTCTTGTTTGCTTCCTCTTCCTGGATCAGTCAGTGCTTTTCTTTCCTTTCCTCCTCCAGGGGTACAAGTATATTGTGTCAGAAGGAGAGTGCTGTGGCAGATGCCAGAAGACTGCCTGTGAGGAGTCGCAGTTTTGGCCTCGGGGTGATGAAGATCCTCCTTTGCATGAGGTGAGGCATCAGTGGGATGGGCACTTCCCCTCCTAGGAAAAGCCCCCTGGAATTATTTTGTATTCTGTGGAAGGAGATGAAGATGATATCAGCTATTTTTTCTAAACATCAAGCAGCACTGAGAGATAATGTTTTGGGTGGCACATGAGCTATCCAGCCAATTCTGACATGTGAATCCTCCCCACCCTTTTCTGGGCCAGATATTTTGTGTACAACTACTAATTTCAGCCATGGTAGCTTGAAAGAATGTTCTTTGGCTATAATGCCTCCCTGGCTGTCAGGTGTTGGTTTAAATTTTCCAAGTTAATTTGTATTGCAATCTGCTGCTGTCTTAAAAAAAAAACCACCTTTGTAAAGTGTCATTTTGCAACCTGCCTTTTTCCTGGTTTTAACAAGGGCATTTCTTAATGTGGATCAATATTCTTCTCTGCTTCATCAGACAAGCCTTCAGAAGGCCTATTTTTGTGTCCCACTGCCTCTCATTGATTTTTCTTTTGTCCTAACACAGTAACAGTTTTACTCTGCAGGCTCTTGCTATGTCCTCTTGCAACTCTTCTGTCATAAGTGAAGAACTGTTTAAGCCACAAGAGGAAAGTGGGTTTTTTATTGACTTTCTGAGCAAAGATGTTTGAATTGACTGCAGTCGGGGATCTGATCTTCAGTTTCACTTTCCTGAAGTGCATTCAGAATGGTAACAGTGTAGGAATAAAAATGCAAAGCAGTGACTAGCTCCTCCCAGCACTGAACTGCGGAAGCATTTTCCTCCTGGCCTGTGGTGATGTCTCTTCCCATAAAAAGCACTTGAAATTCCCGCTTTGCCTGACCTGTGGGTGATTATAACAAGAGAAGTGTCAACAAGATCTGGCCTTTTCTACATTTGCAAGTGTTTCAGGTCTAGAGCCTGTTGCCAAAGCCTCCTTTGGCTTAGCAGAGCTGATTTGCAGCAAGCTGCAGCAGAAAGAGGGGCTGCTCAGCTACAGTGCAATGCAGTGCAGCCAGTCACCAGGGAACAAAGGCAGGATCTAACTCCAGTTGGGAGTGCTCTTCCTTCTTCACATATTATTTCACCTGTCCCTTTATTTTCCACCTTAAGGATACTCCTGTAATTCTTGTTCTCTACACATTCAGCCTACTCTATAAACTGATTGTCACGGTAAGGGTTTGTGGATAACTGTGGAGGGACGCTATTCCTGATGCAGTTAATGTGCTTTAGGCAAGCCAGCATCTGGCTGGGGTGGTCTTCCCTCTCTCCAGAGGCACAGATACTGCTGCCTGTGTTTCATCCTCTCACAACTTCCCCTCAGGTTGGCACGGAATGGCGATCCCCCTGGAACCACTGCATTGTCAACAAGTGTGTCCGGGTGAATAACGAGGTTTTTGTGCAGCAGAAGAATGTCTCATGCTCCCAAATGGATGTGCCTGACTGTCCAGAGGGAACTGAGCTACGCTGTGACCAAGTGAGAGACTGCTGTCCTTCCTGCAGATGTGGTAAGGTTTGGGGGATGACAAATGGGATTGCTCCAATTTGAATTGTTTCAAGTGGTGATTTTCTGTTCCTCAATGAAAATTTTAAAAGTGTGTGTTATGGAAGCATAGCCCCACTTTGAAGGGCTCCTGTGTAATTTAGACGTTGAGTACACAAGCACTGGCTGCTGCATTCGAATCCCCATGGGCAAAAGGGGAGGGGAGGATTCTGCCTTCCATTGCCTGAAGGGCCTACAGCAAAGATGGAGAGAGACTCTTGACAAGAGCCTGGAGAGACAGGACAGGAGGGAATGGCTTCACACTGACAGAGAGTAGGCTTAGATTGGATATGAGGAAGAAATTCTTCCCTGTGAGGGTGCTGAGGCCCTGGCACAGGTTGTCCCAAGAAGCTGTGGCTGCACCATCCCTGGAAGAGTTCAAGGCCAGGTTGGATGGTGCTCTGAGCAACCTGGGATAGTGGAAGGTGTTCCTGTCCATGACAGGGGGTTGGAAATGGATGATCTTTAAGGTCCCTTCCAACTCAAGCCTATGATTCGATGACTCCTAACATAGTCTTGGCTCAAAAGTCCAAATCAAAAGATTTGGGTAATTTGCCTCAGCGTGGGAAGTCTGAGAGTGATGTTTAGTTGACAAGTACGTGTGCAACCACAGGGTGAGGAGGGAGCAGTGGGACGAGGAGAGCATATATGCTCTCTAACTTGTAGAAAACCTGAGTGCATCTTCTGAGAGTGTGAGGCTTGAACTGGAGGGGAAAGTTTATGTTCTGTCATGTATTTGTTCAAGAATAGCTCAAAGATATTTTTATGTGGCATCAAGTATGGCTCTGACAAATGGTTGCCTTTCAAGGTATAATGTAAGGGGACTCAGTTATGCCTCTTTACAGTGAAATTGGATACAAATTTCTTCAAGCTGGAGCTGTAATAATTCAAAAAAGCATAGCTGTGATTGATTACATCTTGGAACTGTCATTATAATGGTAATGCTAAATAGAATACTTTCTTCTTTTTCAGCACCCCTGAATGGTTGTCCTTTGAATGGCACTGTTATTGGGGTAAGACACAAGTTCCTTTTACTTGTTGAGATGGAAAGATATTTAAAAAATATATGAATGAGCTTTTGAAGGACATACTGTTGTCAGAATACACACACACGGAATACAGGGCAGCTTTTTTTCCAGACAGAATATCTGCAAGAGAGACTCTCTGCAAGTAGTAAAAGCAGTGCCAGGGGGCTCAGCACGTCTATGTCCAGCTCCTGACTCTGACAGGGTCTTCCTATATGACAATAAATGTCTCTGCAAGATGGGGACGGCAATGTTTCCTTATCTTGAAGGATACTTGAAAAGAGTGCTTAGAAACTGTGGTCATCTGAATTTTGTAATGGTTTGCAGACTACAAAACACACAGGAAACTCTCTGCGAGGGTTAATCTCTCAAGTGATCCTTGCCCACTTTGGGGAAGCAAAACCTTCCCATATTCTGCTTGGAGGATAAGGCTGATTAAAGCAGGGATGGAGACTTGCTCCACCTGTGTGGAAGGAGAAGTATCCCTCCTTGGCTATTAGCAGGAACAGGAAAGCTGAGCTTCCTCCCTGTTTGACTTCTTTTCTCTTTCAAGATCCCTGCTGATATGCCCTGTGAGGAAACTTTTTCTCAACTGCGTATTTAATGGATAGATTAAGACATGTTCAACCCAGCCCATGACAGTGGGAATGATAGGACTTAAGCATCTGATCTCATTTATGCCAAATTTATCTTTGGAGAGCTCTGTCAATTGTCCATTGTTTCCCTAAATCCATATTCTGGCAGCATCTCTGGTGTCAAAGAGCTCTAAATATTCTCACCATCCCCCAGGGAAACAGGTTCTCTTTAGTCATTTAACCTAAATTTAACCTACTCATTCCTGCTTTGTCAAAGTGTGTCTTCCTTTTTAATTGATTTAAAGGTAAATTTACTCAAATCTCTTTATATTTTAGTGGTGTGGCAGAGAGAACATTTCTCCATCTTTTTCTTGTGGTTTGCATATTTTTTTGATAGTCCAAAGGCATAAGTTCATCAATTTATTAGAGCTAAAGCCATGTCATCAAGCATCCATCATTCTGTGTAGGGATGACTTCCATGTAGAATTAAATCCAAGGAATAACTCTGCCTTTCTTGTCCGAACACTGGTTTGAAAGTGTGGACTTCTGGAATAATCTACTTTCTCTACTTGTTTCCTCTATAGTGTGTTTTCAAAACTAGTTAGGGCATCCTATAAAGACATTTACAGGGAATGTCAAGCAGGACAGTAGTTAGCAGCTCTTTCCACCTTCTCTTATATAGGATTATATATTCCATGTATATATTTTCTGTATTGCAAACCAAAGTTCTTTCCAGCTGTGTGCTGTTCTTTCGTGACCAACTAATTTTTTTTCTCCTCCAACAAAATGTTCACCTGATCTGTCAAGTAAAGTATTTTTTCTCTCTTCAAGCATTTCAAAATAATTACAAATAATTTAAAATAGAACATAAGCAAATTTCGAAACAAAATGTCACATTGAAGGCAAAATGAGAAGTGTCCGTGTTTTTAAGACTTCAAAATAAAATGTCTCAACTTCTGCAATATTAAAAAAAATCCTAAAATTTCTTAAACTAGCTTCATTTAATGACTTACTACAAGTTAATTAGCTGTATGTCTGAAATATTTTGAGCACCTGGCATCACTACATCTTTGTCTTGTACTGTTCTCTGCTTCAATGACTGGTTCCAGAGTCCTGGTTAGGAAGGAAGATGTGGTGTCCACAGAAGTTTATACTTCCTGGATTTCAAACCCTTTATGCTGGGTCCTTTAAGAATAGGCTTCAAGTTTCATTTTATATCAAGGGAAAACTTTGCTGCATTAACTCCTTCACTGAATAGTTCCAAGTTTTGAGTCTTTTACTGCATTTCTGGTAATTGACTGTGTCCTTAATCCCTTTATATTTTTGTTTTGTATCTGGTTACCAATATTATATTCCAGTAATTTGTATATTCCATCCATTCTGCTGTTCTTAGCAATGCTGTGGGCTTTAACTGCAAGCTTCCAAGCAGGTGGCTGTATTTACCAAAAGGATTATCTGCATCACTCATGTTTTCCCAGGGTTTTTCTGAATTGCATTTTTGAAGGTGATCTGAGCAGATTTGGGCCTTATGGAGTTCATTTTGGTGGTACTGGGTTAGCAGGTGTTGACATTTAATTCCAAGCTAGCCAACAAAGCACGATAGGTGTGTTATACAAAGGGGGAAAGCTGTATCAATCCATTATTTTGTTCAGTTCTGTCATGCTAAGCAACTTTTGGATCAAGGCAAAACCTTCCTCCAAAAGTTCAAGGCACTTGTGTGTGAAGGTTTTGTTCCAACGCATCTCTAGTAGTCCCTGTGTTCCTGTCTGTCACAGTGATTTTCATCTGAATTCAACTTTATCTATTTTGTATTTATTTGGAATGTTTGAACTATTAGACAATTCCATGAGGATATCAATGTTTTCTATTGTGGCTTTGTAGACCCTTTCTTTATGATGTTAAACCCTCGAGCTACTGAGGCATTCTTTGATAAACCATGCCATGTGGTCTGCACTAGAACTGTCACTCTGGTGTCTGACTGCTTTCCAGCACTGAGATCAAACAAGAAATCTAGAGTTTCATATGATATTTGCTCTCCACCTGTTGTGGTGTAAACCCTGCCAGCAGCCACTTGCTCACTCCCCACCAGCAGGATTGAGGAGAGAATGGAAAGGGTAAAAGTGAAAAAACTCCAGGGTTGGGATAAAGACAGTTTAATACTGAAAGCAAAGCAAATAGTGCAAGCAAAGCAAAACAAGGATTTAATTCACTGCTTGCCGTGGTTGGGCAGGTGTTCAGCCTTCCTGGATCAGCAGAAAGGTGACTTGGGGAGACAAATGCCACCACTCCAAACATCCCCCTTCCTCCTTCTTCTCCCCACTTTATATTTTGATCATGGTGCCATAAGGTCTGGAATGTCCCTTTGGTTGGTTGGAGTCACCTGTTCCAGCTGTGCCTCCTCCCAGCCTCCCACACAGACCCAGTCTCCTCAGCAGCCTGGCAGTTGGAAAAGCAGGAAAGGCCTTGGCTCTGTGCAATCCCTGCTCAGCATTAACAACAACATCTCTGTATTATCACCCCTGTGTTCAGCACAATCCAAACCACAGCCCCATTCCAGCCACTTGGAAGGAAATTAACTGTATCCCAGCCAAACCCAGCACACCCTCCCTCTCCCACAGCAAAATTTTGGGTGTATCCCCATGCCTGCATCCACTGAAGTTTTTTAACCCTCCAAATTAATGATATTCGCTACAAAAGGTTAAACCTGGGATGCTGAAGGATCCCATGTTCAGGTCTCAAGCTGAGCTATTAAAATACAGGTATCTGCCCCTTGGTATTTCCTCTTTCATCATGTTTTCTGTGGAGGATCTTTTTTCTAGACCTCAGGAAAGAGTCATTACTGTTACTGGTTATAGAGGCCTGAGGACCTCTGTTGTTCTGGGGCACAGAATAAGAATTTACTTAAAATTCTGTGCTCAGAACATTTGGCCTTCAGAGTATTGGCTCTAAACTACCCATAAATGCATTACTTTTCCGCTGTTACTGTGGCCAGCTTCTTGGTTTTGCTCCATTTGTTTTGTGAGCATTTAATAATTCAAAAAGGAATCCAAGGATATGCACAGTATGTACCAAGGGAAATTCCCATTCCAAGTGAAATCAACAGTGGCATTCCACTGATATTTGAAGCACAATTCAGACCTTTCATAATCTAGCAAAGTTGTCTGTTTACCTTATTTATTAGCTTTTAGAAGTTCTTTATGAAAATCTTGAGTAGCTCTTCCCACTTTGTCCCTTCAACCTTTGTGGTTTGTTATTTTGGGGTTGAAATGAAGGGCTTTGCATTTGGGAGGAAGACTTTGTCTTTAGAATTCCTTTCAGTGCAGGGTAGTCAATTGCTGACTCCACATCTTTTTGTTTTGCACAAAATGGTTTGGCATTTTTGCTCTGCATTTTAAATGTCATTTTTGCTTGCTTTGTAAAGGTGGTGGGATCCAGAAAACAAGGTGCTGGGGAAGAGCTCAGGGAATTTGAATTGTGTGCAGCCTGATTTACTTATAACTATGGACAAGCAGAGTTCTTCAATCAGTAATTCTGTTTTTTTTTAATTTGTGTTTTCTCAATTTTAAGCTTTTAGGCCTTTAGAGATTCCAAGCAGTGTTGTTACAAGAACAATAACAAGCAATTCTGCCTATAATCTGTGGGTTGTGATGGCTCTAGAATAAAAACTTGTTGCCAAACCAATTCATTACTCTCATTACAAAAATGAACTGTGGGTAACCACGTAGTCAGAATAAAAAAAATTCTTCCTCATGGCTTTCAAGGATCCCTTTCTTGCTTGCTAGATTTGTAAGCAATAAAGAAATGCCAATGACATTTCTCAGATTCAGAACTTATAAAGGGCTTTCTTGAAAAATAGCCTTATGCCATGCTGCTTGTTCTGGAATTCCAGATGCAAAAAATCTGGGTCTCTGGAAACTTGGGAGCACGGGTTTCTCATTTCTCTAGCAAAGAATTACGGTGCAAGATTTAATGAGAGAGATTAAACCTGAAGCCACTTGTTTATTTGAGTTTTGCTAGGGAGATAGTCACTAACTGCAAACTGGTTCCAATGTTGCAGCACGGGAAGCGCCTGATGGTGGATCAGTGCACGACGTGTGACTGCTTCCAGTCAGCACCTCGGAAATACACCCTGAGATGCACCAAACTGAACTGTCAGTCCTGCCCAGTGGTGAGTGTGAGCAGTCTGGGGGTTCTGCTTGGGAATGTGTCTGATGAGAGTCATGTTTTTTACTGTGCACACCAGTTTATGTTTGGTACAACTCCGGGGCCTTTGGCCTTTCCTCAGGTTCTTCTGGCAAGTCTTGTCTCTGCGTCCTTTCCATGGATTAGATGATACGCACCAAATCTGACCTAAATTCTCAGTGTAGCAGAGGTAACTTTACATGGTACTCAGCTCCACAGGCACATTGTATTGTTTATTTTGGATTACTTACCCTTAGGGCAAGCTAAGGTTTGGCAAATCATTTGCAACAGGAACTGCTGTGTCCTCTTTCCTGCAGTGTTATCTGTCCCTCCAGGGACTGGCAGCTCAGCCAGATCTCCCTGCTTCAGGCCTTTCCTATGACTCTTCCAAATTGTCTAAAAGCTGGGCTCAGTAGCATTTGTTTGGTTCCCAGCCTTTAGTGATTTGAGGTGATCCTTCCCACCAGTTCCACTGATTTTTGAAGTCTTTGCTGCTGCTTTGCTGCCATCACCTGCAGGGAATGACTTTGGCTGAGAAAGCCAGAGGGATGTA
The DNA here is from genome assembly GCA_013400735.1 of Pomatostomus ruficeps. NCBI lineage: Eukaryota > Metazoa > Chordata > Aves > Passeriformes > Timaliidae > Pomatostomus > Pomatostomus ruficeps. The sequence continues at coordinate 436 of VYZT01060716.1, read as the reverse complement.
GCTCCCATTTTCATTCCGCTGACCAACAGTGTGACAGGAGTGCCTGATTAGCTCTGCTCAGTCATGGAGTTTTCTCTCTTAGCACCAACACCTCAAGTAGAAGAAGACCTAAGTGATTTGCAGAGGCTGGTTTAATCTCCCCATTGTAGCACTTGTCAGGCCGGCCTACCAGGCCGAGAAGGCCCCAAGGAGAGCCACACAAGGAACCACACAGAGACAGCAGCCGAAGAGGGCAGAAAGAGAGAGGGCAGAACCCTCTGACTTTTATTTATATGTTTTCACAAATCACCGTGGATTGGAGGTAGAAATCACCACCTCTTTTAATCCACTGGTCAAAGTACTTGTCAATCATATTTCTCCACCCAGTATACTGGAATTCATAAACATAGATACAGTGTAGGAAAGCATAGGTGATTACTAAGAGAACCATGGCCAT